>JAPDSC010137404.1:351194-441533 GCA_026290005.1 Latrodectus geometricus
TTTTGTTGTAAAATATTTTTAAAATATTTTTTATGAAATATGTATCAAGAATTAAAAATCTTGTGTGTCATGGATTATTGCTTATTTAGCATTTATTACAATATTTGCCTTATAATGTTTATATTGAATTAAGATTACTTATATGTATGGATTCTTTTTATATTTTACAGATAAATAAAACACATCCTTAACCAAAATCTTTGCAAGTTTTCTTCCTATTTTACTTTTACACTTAATGTGACCAATTGAGTGTTGACAAATCAATAATGATTTATTATTAATTATAGCATGTATACAGTAACTATTCTATTTTTACAAAAATTTATATATTTAAAAGTTGCTGATTTTGATAAAGTTTCTAATATTGCAAATATATCTTAGTCAATAGATATATCATTCATACATTCACATTATATAATTGTATTTGTTTACTAGTGAATATATTTTATAAAGTTTCTTTTGTTGTAGGAGAGTTTATCTCATGGAAATTAAAGATTTATGAACTGCACATATAATCCTCTTAGTTAATGCAAGAAGTTTGAAAGTACCAAATTATGATAATAAATAAAAAAAATGAAATAAGGGTATTTTATATTAAAAGATTAGACTTAGGTACATAAATGTACAAAATTAAAGACAGTTTTCAAATTAAGTAATGGATATTACCACTGTATTTTAAATGCATAGTACAAAGTATCTTTCATTTTAAATATTAAATGAAATTAATTTTATATATTAAATAAAATTTCCAATTTCATTTATAATATATAAAATTAATTTTATTTTAGAATATTCATTTTATTCATAGTTAGAAGTAACACAAGATTTTCATATTTTAATCTTATGTAATATTTTTATTGTTATAAATTATTTTGTGTTTTAGTTCATAATTGAACTTGTTCCAACATTGATTTTATTTCTTATGGCTAAAAATGTTCCTTCATATGTAGGGAAATGATACCCAAGATTTGTCACCCTCTTGGAACAAGCTATTGCAGTATTGATCTGCTGTCTCTGGAATGATATATATAAGTTATTCAATGAAATAGTATAGTTAATACCCTAGTTTTGTTTTTCAATTAAAACTTTTGTGTTATTGAAATTGTAAAATGTCGTAAATTTAAATTTTTTTTGTCCATCAGTAATTTTTTTTTCATCATGCTGAACTCTGTTTAATATTGCCATTAGTACTTAAATATTATGTTAAAATCATTTTAAGAATAAGCTATTTCATTACATTTAAATAAATTTTTCAAAGGGGTTTTTGTACTATAATCAAGACTGACATCCATTCATTTAGAAACATACTTATATATTTCTAAACATTCAGCTTTATGTTATTATGGTTTGTTGAATTTAGCTGAACTGAAACTTTCTTCATTAAAAGTACAAAAATATTGGATTATCTTAATGTTCTTAACTTTGTTAATTTTGATCATCTATACATTGCTTGAATGGAAATTATGAATAGCTAAAAGAACAAATTTTAAGCCACATACAGATAAGTATAATATTGTACAAATGTATACAGAATTCCTTTTTTTTTGTAATAGTGTTTTGAAGTAAAGTAATTGACTACTGAATTTTCAGTTATAGTTAATAAGTTTTTAAAGGAGATTGATAACTATTTTTCAATATGGCTTCTTCTTTCTTCATAATTATTTTATCACCACTATTTTTTGATTAATTACAGTTTACTGTAATGCCTTTTGTAAATTGTTAGTGAAATTTCATTACTTTACATCTTTATATCATTAAGAAAAATTTCTATTTTAACTGAATGATATTATGTAGGTCAGTCTGTAATACATGAAGACTGTTATTTTAAACATTTATTTAGGGAATTAATTTCTTTGGCTATTGAAATCACAAATTTAATAAATATTAGAATGTACCTTGTCCACTACATTCCAGTTAAATAATTTTACATATGGTTTAATGAATTTATAATTGATAGTTAACTTATCTTATGCTTATTTAACTTGGATTTCACTGGAGAAAATGTGTATCTCGATTTCGAGAATATCACCTTTGGGGAGTTTTTTCTTTGAAAAAAAATTAACTTTGCTTAGATATATTTATCTAGTGTATAGAAATGAACATAAATGCAAGAATAGAAAATCACTTCTGAAAGAATTTTCAGTTCAAAGGTGAAAATATGATGTATGACAAATTAATAAAAAAAAGTGTACAGTTTACAAAAAAAGGTATTTTTAGTAGAAATCTTGTTATGAACTGGAAAGAAACGTTAAATTAATGTAATAAAAGGAAAAACAGTTCTTTTCATTAGACCTTTATTCTATCCATCATATTCTTAATTGGATTTGAAAGTGAAGTAACCTTTGCTTAAACATTTTGTACCAAGCTCCAGATACAAATTAATGTACCTCCATCTATTCAGGTCTTCCACTTTGTTTATGAATTCAGATAGGCCCATGATTGAGATAAAGTGTAGTTCTTTAGTATCAAGAGTACCTGAAGTGGTCAGCTGAGTAAGGGCAAGATTCACATTCATACAGAATATGATGCAATGTTAACTCACTCTTGTGGTATTTTTACATAGCCTTGTTTCTGTTATCACGTGGATTGAGATCTGAGAATTAAACTGAAGTGATTTTTGATAACATCAAAATAAACAGGTATCCAAAGAATTAAAAATAACTTTTTTTTTTAATTGAAGTTTCAATTTAAATGTGTAAAAAAGTCTATCAAATGATGAAATGGAAGTAGTTGCTAAATTATAAATTGACTGTAAATTTTTTAATATGGAAGGAATTGTTTTGAAAGAATTATCTTTTTATGTATTTAAAGAAAAAAAAATTGCCATAGAATGGTTTGTAATGCATACATTTTTTTAAATTTAATTATGAATTAAAAATATAATCTTTGAATTAATGCAAAAGAAACATAAGCAGAATTTAAATAGCCTATGTGTAAATATACCAAAATAATTAAAAGCTGAAAAAAATAAATCAAACAAATTAACTAAATAATTTCTCACTGAAATTTCAGTATGAACATGAACTACTGCATAAAAGAGTACACAATGTGCTATGTATGTGTTGCATTACAAAACGCATTACATAGCATAATAAAATTGTTTTATGCATTATATATCATATAAAGATTAGCTATGCATAAATCCAAGAAGGTATATAATACTTAAAAACTAATTAAGTGCTATTAAATATTGAAATTCACTTCATTTGCATTCCAAAATATTTACTGTCGGAAAAAGCAAAATTCACTTGCAGAAAAAGTCGAAAAACCATACTTTTCAAAAATCGAAAAATTAGTAAATATCATTTTAAAAAATAATATTAAACTATAAGAATGTAGTAAGACATGTGTATGTGGTGATAATTTTTTCTGCATTTGCATAAGCAAAATTGCACACACTTTAAATCAATTTTAATTATTAAAATTTCGAAAAACATTTATTTTAAGTTAGCCAGACACCCTGATATATAAGTTTCATTTCATTCCTTGGAGTCGTTTTCAGTTTTATCGCGAAAAAATTAAGCAAATAGAATAAGGATTTTATATATAGTTGAATAAATCGTTTTTATAAATTTAATAAATATTTCACCATTTAAATGTGTGAAATTTTGGGCAATAAAGCTGATTAATTATTAAAATGCTTTGTTTCCGAAATGCTTTAGAGAATTGTATGATGAATAAAAATAAAAGGTGACTCTCTCATTTCTATTTAAAAATACACATTTATGAAACTAAGAGTTTTAATTCTTGCAAGTACTTAATGCCATTAATTCTTAAACATTAAAAAGTATAATTAGTAAAAAAAATTTTTTTTATTTTATACATGATGTTAAAGGATATTAATTTATTATTAAAATAAATCATAGTAAATTTGAAGAATACTGTAAGATTTCTCGAATATCGTTCTTTATTTTAATAATCGAAAATAAAACAAAGTTTAAAATACTGCATACATAAAAAGTTTAAAATACTGCAAGATAAAAATAAAAGCACATAAAATGTGTGTGAAATGAATTTTTGTTGGATATTTTATTATTAAATATTTGGATGCAAAATACTCTATATTTGAGATATGTTGCTAAGTAAACAAAAGAAAAATAAAGTAACATTTCTCATTTATTTTTAAAATAAATGAGAAATATTACTTAACAACTTTAAATTATTTTGCTTTATTTAACAACTACTTTGAAATGCTGAAGCGATTAAGAATAAATATGATTTTCATGCTATTATTATTAATGATACAGATAATTAAGACTGATCTGGATACAGTTGGATTGGCAGTCAAAGCCATATAATTTCCAATAAACCTGTAAAAATTATATTCCTAAATGCTGCTGCGTCATTATAACTTGATGATGCTGACTATCAAAACAACTCTGCTCAATAAATTGTGTATAATATGCACAATGAAATTCGAAACTTTTTTAATATAAAAAAGCCATTTTATGACGAAATAAATCTAATGAAGTTTAAAAGACATTCTGAGCGTAATCTGAAGTTAGAATCTACAATATGTATAAGTGAAAGTCATGAATTCCAGAATTACATGTCATATAATAATTCTAGAATTAGTTAGCCTTTCCTGCATTATTAATAAAAATAAAGTGGTAGGAAAAAATAAAATTTTATCTCAATCAATCTAAATGCATTCCAATTTTCTTGATTAGTGTAATTCATGAAATGGAATAAGCAAAAAAGTTTTATAAAATATTTCAAGAGGATAATGTGATTATATTAACTGAAAGTAATTTTGCTCAATTTCTTTAGTCAATTCGTTGAAGTTCATAAGATGTTCTTCACAATATAAAGTCAAGAAATGTGATATTTATTTTAAATAACATTTTTGTAAGCTTGATCAATTGTGTGTATTAAATTTTTTGTAATTTACTAAAGACTGATAACTATGGAAACTTTAGCTTATATTCGCAAATCAAAATCAATTATTAATTGGATATAATTTGAAGCTTCAAAAACTTCCATTTTAAGGAATATAAAAATGCAAATAATATGTATTATTTTAAACATGAATTTTTGATAGCACAATTGTTTCATGTATAAAATATTTTTCAGGAGTCAATGTTTTTCATCCGACTTCTCAATCTAAAAATATGTTAATTAAATATAAAGTTCATGTTATATGTATTTTATTCAAATTACTATTATTACTAAAAGGAGTAAAAAGTTTCGTGATTTATTTAATGCATTTAGATAATTGATCTCAAATCATTTGTTCATTTTATACAAGATTATTTCTATGAAAAAAATTTTTTCTGACTCAAGTTACCAGAAATATAAGAGCAAAACTCCTATCCTGTTTATACACTAATTTTTTTTTTTTATCTGAGTTTGAAATAAGAACGATTGCAGAAAAATAATTTATATCAGAAAATGAGCCTCTGACTAATTTAAAATAAAAACTGTTTCTTTTTGAAATTCTGATCATAGTATTTGAAATTAATTTGAAACATAAGAGACATTTTGAACATATTTAATTATGCTGCAATGTTATTAATTTAAGCGATTTAACATTCTTTGTTCTGGAACTTCTCCTTTTAAGAAAAAGTGTAAATTTTCCTCCTTTAAAAATTCTCAATTCTATAACAGATGAGAGTAAAGATAAAATATTTCAGATCACCATTTCTATAGCATTAGTTTTCTTAAAAAATGTATAATTTTATGTAATAAAATTTTTTTTTCAAAAATATATTGACCACTGCAGCAAAAAAGTGATTTCGCCTTTCCCAATAATCAGCATCCCAAATGGTATTGGAACATGGATGAAGTGTCCAGTTTTCAATGTTTAAGGACTTCTTAACTAAAGGGGTTTACAAGCCTACTACAACTCATTTGATTTCCTTTTAAATAAAATATATGTGAAACTTTATTTTTTGATGTGAAATATTATTTCAAGACAAAGTTAACTGTTGTTATACATACACTTTTAAGTGTAAAAGGTCACATTTCCATGTTTAAATTGAAACAAAAAGACAATGTAAGTTAATTATTTAAAAAATTCTTTCCAAAACGGCAAGATTTTTCAGAATCTAAGTAATATGTTTCCCCTTGAAGTCAAAATTAAAAAATATACAGCAAATCAGGTTTCCATAGTTAATTCATTGAACCAGTTGTTAAGTGATTTAAATGTAACAGAAGTGGATTAATTCAATGGTTTTTATATAGTCACTCAAAATTTTTGGGATGAATTTACTTGCATTTCTTTTCATAAGTAATGAATATGAAAGCAAAAATATTTTTTTAAACAAAAGAAAGCTACTATACTTTTCTTATCTATTGGGTTGTTTGGAAAGTCATTTCGTTTTTCCCTTCTGAAACAGTATTTTGCAAATGAAAACCAATAACTTTATAAGTATGAAATTATGGCACTACTAGAAAGAATGTAAAAAGTATTGGACTAGAATTGATAACATACAATTCAATAAAATATTTATTCGCTATATGTTTTTCATTTCCATATAAAATGAAATGACTTTCCGAACAACACAATATATGTAACAAAACATTTAGATAAATTCTTAATTCATATGTATTTTCAAATTATTTTTGATTCTTAGTTACTCATTTATTAAAACTTATCATTTCGAAAGCACAATACAATAATGAACTTAAATTTGTATGTTTAATTATATTGCCAATAATTAATACAATTTAAATTGACAAAATTATTTGGTAACCAATTTCTCAAAAGCGAGAAAACATTTGATATCAATTATTCATTATAATTTTAAGTAAATTTCTATTATACAATAATAAGTAACAAAAATATCCTATTTAGCAAAACTGAACACTTTAATTTATAAGTAAATTTTAAATCTAATATAGTTGATGAAATATTCCAATATTTTGATGTGTAGTTTTTAAATTGTGAAATTATGTACACTTTGTTAATATAGTAACTTTATAATAGTTGTAAATTTGATTAATCTTATTTTTTTTTTTTTTTAAAATTTACTCCTATAGTAAACTTTTTAATATATAATAGTTTTACATTTGATATAATAGTTATCTTTTTTTAACAGGGCTGGTGAAAAATTAATATTGTTAAGTACCTTATAACTAACTAATGCATTCATTTTAGATTTCAAATATGAAGAAATGTTTAAGTATAATTAAATTTAGTATGCAAATATACAGTGATCAAATCTCTCTACTAAGTTTATTATTGCAATGTGCAGTTAAATAATTTGTTTAAAAAGGTAAATACAAATTTTTTTGTAATATTTTTGTTAAATATTTAACTTAAATTGGAACTTTTTTTCAAAATTAAAAATAAGGTTCTATTGTTCTATATTTAAATTTATAAATCGATAAATTTATAATGTTAACAGTTAATATTTTTTTCAGTTTTACATAACTAAAACTATTGCAAAGTTTAAAAAAAAATGTAGAAAGATATTTTTTAAAAATTATAATAAAAAAGATTTATAGAGAATAAATTCAAGAAACAAATGAAAAAATATCAACATTCCAATTTAAAATTTGTTATCAATAGTTTTCAAATACAGTAAATGTTTAGTTTTATGAACTCATGAGGATGTATATAGTTCTTAAAATCGAACATTTATAAAATAGAAATGTTGGCTCTTAAAATTAAGTTTTTCTATCAAATTGCTCTTTTTTTTAGAATGCATTATTATATGAAACACATTTAAAATAAAATTCCTGAAGAAAAAACAATTCTTAATATCATTTTATTGATGAAAATCAGACAGTAATCACTTTTTTTGTTTCAAAACTAAAGTTTGAAAAACACATTGTTTCAATGTAGGAAAGTATTTCATTATTGCTCAAAAAAGTATTTTAATCTCGTGAGTTAGCCATTCATCTGCTTATTTTGTGGTTGTTATCATCCACAAAATCATTCATCACTACATTATTTTTTCCTTGTTTGATACCTGAAAGTTCCTTTTCATTCATATTTCAATCATTTAATTAACTGATACTTCTTATGCACATATTATATCTGAATCTATATTTTTTTGAAGTCTTAATATAAAATAGCTACAACAATTTTTTTTTTTCGCTTTTTCATTTATATAGTAGTTTCAATAATGAAAGATTGGATACTAAACTAACTAGATAATTTTTCTACATTATTCTATGCATAGTACATGTTATTCAGAAGGTCAATTTTATAAGACAGTTCAAAGTCTTGATCACTCATTGCAGAAATAACTTATGATATTCTAAATTACAAACCATGTTCTGATGCAAAGATTTACTATTCATCAATAAAAATGTTGATACCAATCTCTCATCCATTAAATTAAAAATGGAAAAATATTGGTTGATAAAAAATTAGCTCAAACAAGTCATAAAAATGTGTTCGCAGAAGAGATTTTTCAAGGTTTAGTTCATAAATAGAAATTAAAGTTATCATTCTGTCTACAGGAACATGTTAGGAACCAGTCATTATTTCATATTAATAAAAAATGTTAACTGTTATGCAAAATTAAATTTAGCATTAAATAAAGTTATTCATTTAAAAAAAAAAAACACATTTTAACTATATCAATATAATGCTTAATCAGTATATTAAAGAAATGTGTTCATGATATATTTTATTATCCCTTGTTAAATCATGCCATTTAAATTAGTTTTTATAATCAAGCATTTAAATATTCTTGACCAGGGCTTCTGAAACAAGAGTTAGGGGTAGACTTAATCTTAGGCTGACTGCCTAGAAAGGGATCTTGACATTTTAAGACTGATCATAGCTAAGAGTGGAAAGCCCTGGAGGTAAATTCTTGAGAAGGCCAAGGCCCACATAAGACAGTTATTCTACTGTAGAAGGAAGGAATTAAACACATTTAAGAAAATTTGAAAGCATTAATTTTTAGTACTAAATTTAATCAAGATTTATACATGAAAAAACTTAAAATACATTGAGGTAAATTTCTTACAATTCTAATGTTTAAAATCTTGATTTGTAACATATACCCAGCCATGTTATAATGTTTGATAAAAGTTTTACTTTTTTTAATAATATGCAAAAAAGAGAAAAAATGAGAACTTTTATATTTTAATTGTTTAAAAATTAATCCAAAAAATACAAATTATATATTTAACAGTAGAAAAACAAAAACTACATGTTATAATATCTCTTCATTTTTTTTTGTGTTCCTAATGTAAATCAAGTCATTCTGTCTCTGAAAAGAAATAATGATAGTTATTAATAATTTATTAAATACATTTATCAAGAGACAAATGAAACTTACATATACACATTAAAAATTTTTGCATGCAGATAATAAAGGGGGAAAAATTTAGGAACTTACTTAAAGGCTTTCCATCCTTCCACAAAGTTTGCTTTATAGCAGAACTCTGAGCTTCAGCTTTTCTGAATTCTTGTTTTAATGCTGCTCTAAGTAGTTGAGAGCAAATTGCAGAAAATCTTAAATATCTGAAAAAGTTTAATAGGAATTTTTTAATTTGGCAAAAAATTTTAAGTGATATAAAATTGCTTATGCCTTAGAAAATAAAACTTCTTACAACTGACATTGCTAATTTTTTTGGTTAATCTGCGCTTTAGGTCCCCTACTTCGCCAACTTGCGGATTTAGCCTTTTTATTTTAGCCTTTTCATTGGTCGCTAATTAAGTTTCACTTTGAAATAGCGGTAGAATTTTCACCATGGCATGTGTGATTTTGAAAACTCGCCAAGTAGGGGACCTAAAGCGCATTTTCACCTTTTATTTTAACTGAATTTTGTTTGTTGCCAAAATTGTCAGTCAGAAGATATGCAGAGAATAAATAGGCCAGGACCAAAATTTAAAAGGCAAGACTACCCAAAGAGAGTTACAAAGCCAAGATTTCAAGTGTCTTAAGGTAATCCTAATAAAATGTAAGTGAATTGTGGTAAGTTTCACCAAATAAATATACCACTAAAAGATAGAAAATATTTTAAAAATAAATTAATGTAGAAGTGTTCAAATCTTTCATAATTAAATCTAAAATTCTTTTAGTTTTAATAATTGTATTTAAATATATTTAACAATTAAAATATTCATGCATTTTATGAATACAATATTTTAAACCACATAATGATATAATTTATTTTGACTACTACTTACTTAACTTTTTTGACTATGTTTATTTTTTTTTTTATATATAACTTTCTATCATGCAAATTTTTGAACTTGGTGATATTTTTGGAGGATTTCCATTTTACCTGGTTTTTGTAACTGTCATAGAGATTTAGTAATAAGAATTGTGTACAAAATTCTATTTTGGCAATTCTAGTGTTTACATTAGTGCAAAGAAATTTAGAACATTCTGTTCTATATTTTTTTATTTTAATATTCTTAAACATATATATTTTAAAATCTTAATATTTAAAAATATTAATTATTTTCATTTATTATTTAGATGTACAAGTTTTTTTTCAGGAATTTATTCTATCACAATTGCAACATTTTTTACAACTTGGCAACACTATTTTATTACAAAAAATAAAAAAAAGAAAAAGAAAAAAAAAAGATCGCATGATGGATTACAAAGCATATGTACCCAAGTTATTTAATATTATGTTAATAATTTCCTTCAAATATATTTGCTATCCATTTTGTGTGTGTTTTTACACATATTTTATTACTTTGTTCTTGCGTTCATTCTGATAATTAAAATTTCAGTTTATAGGACAAATAAATTTATGTTTATAATAATTTCAAATCATTAAAAAAATTAAAATTAACAGTATATTAAAATAAAGCTTATAGCAAATTAGTGATGAATAATAATGGTGTAATGGTTTTGGCAACACAATGCAGAGCTTTGGTGATGGATCAATGCCCTTAGGGCAGACACATAGATATGGTAATATCCAAATTGCTTTCCAAGCAGTTTTTTGTTATAATATGATTACCAAATTCATCTTTCGGAACTACTTTGATATACCCCCCGCCCAAAATCGGAAATTTGGCAACTTTTTTAGCCAAGCAAAATAACTGCTTTTGGCGCCTTATTTTCTCGCTAAGATGGATTCTTTCTAATTACAAATAATTAATAACAAAAAAAACTTATATATAAGTAAAGATGCATTATGTATTGAATAGTAGTTAAAAAACATTACAATTAGAGATTTAGAATTCAGTTCAATTGCATTTAATTTGTACAATAAGGTATAATCAATTTATAAATTCTGGTGAAGTCCCCTTAATATCGATAAATTATATCAACAAAATACAATTTGAAATGTTTAATATTGAATATAAGATGGTAGCCATCTGCGCAGTTGTAGATAAAGAATCTCAAAATCAATGTTTAAAAATAAACGAATTATTTATACTTCAATATGCTTATTTAACTCACAAATTTTTAATTTTTTATGCATTCTGTCATTTAAAAGAAACAGATGCCACAAAAAAATGGGATATTTTTTTTTAATAAAATGAATGAAATAAGCAATATCAAATGAATCCGAGTATTACAAATACTTGTTAAAATACACAATTTTACAAATTTTGCGATTTGCAAAACAGAAGACAAAAATGGATTAATCATTCAAAGCAATTTTTTTTTTCAAGAAAAAACCTTTTAATACAGAAGTATTCAAAGTTCTTCATGCAAGAATATAGGACGAAAATAAAAATCAGTAAATTAAAGAAAAACATAGTAAATCAAAAACTTGTTTCAAAACATTAAAAGGGCGTCAATAATAAAGTAAGAAAACATATAAACTAAACATGGTAAAATCTAAAATTACAATTTATTCTTGTATAAAATAAACAGGGAAATCTAAGCTTTGCTATTTTGTTGATTTAATTTCAATGTATTATACTCAGGGTGACCTCACGATATAATCAATGTAAAATAAAATAATTTAACATTACAATTTATAATATAATAACAATCAAATATGCTTACGAAAATCCAGCTTGTCGCCAATAGGTCATTTTGGCAAAATTATAAGAAATAATATTTTGATAAGACTATTTATTATTAAAGTAACTCGAATGTTGAAGAAAACCTCGGCAGACGGATGGAAAATAGTCGAGGTTTAACGATTAAGATGATAGATTTGAGTTTTAAGAATGAAAGTGTCGATTTTAGCTCTTGAAAGTTTAAGCTTTTAATTATGATGATTTCTTTTTTTAAAAAAACTATTTTTTCATGATGTTTCATTGAAAATAAATTGAATCGCTAAAATGTGCCTGAAAGATTTTTATTATTTAAAGTAATAAGGATAAAAATCGATATCAAAAATTACCAATTTTCATCGGAAATCTAATAAATAAACAGAAATGCTATGCAATCGCTTTTAGGTAAGCTTGATATGTTCCAAGCATGTTTCTTGAAGGAAAGAGAAAGTGAAAGTTATTTAAACAGTATATTATTTAAAAAAAAATAATTTACTTAGCGCTGCCCTGATTTAATTTTTAGAATTCTTGATAGTTTTAATGTAATTGAAAATTATCAGCTTTTAATCACTATGTGACTGTTAAAATTACGGTAATATTTTTTTTATATTTACTTCCATATTTCATAAAACAAAAACTTTCATGTTATATTTTATGTTTCAGAATTTTTATTGGGTAAATTAAGATTTATATTTTAGATGATGTCTACAATTATGTCAACTTGGTATGATCAAAAAATTCCTGAGGAAAATTCTGAACGTAATTCAAATGATTGCCCAGAATCAGCCAAAAAATCTGATGCATCACTTACATCTTGTTGCTTTTCGGTTGACAATGATGATGAGTGCTATAAACCAAGTATTAAAATTCACTTTTGTAAATATTTATTTTTATTCATTACTTAAATTTTTTACATTGCGTTTGTTTATTCTTTGAAATTTCATAGGAATTCATCTTTTTTTTTTAGCAAATTTACTGAAAGCTTAAACTTAATAGTATGACATTATTAAATGAGAAAATTGTAAAAAATATATCCATTTCTGTTTAATCAACAATGAAAATTAAATTTAGAAAACTTGTACAGATTTTATTTCAAATTAATTTTATGGAAAATAAGTTTTCAGTAGAATATATTTAATGTCCATAAAATTCTTATCTTTATATATTAATATGAGTAGAATGTAATCTGTATAAATAATTAGAAAATAATAAGTTACAGAAACAAAGATGATAGTTTATGCCTAATTAGATCTGAATTTGGAAATAAAAATGTGTTTCATTAAGGGAAGAATTGACAAAATTGTTTAATTTGTTTGCTGAAACTTTTAATATATATAATATATGTAATATATTATTTATATATCTGTGTATACTGAAGTATTGATCAAGAAACAAAAAGTGGATCACCTGTGTAACATCACATCTATAGTTTAACAGTGTGTGGATCTAACGTGGCTAAAGTGAACATTATAGTTGCAGCTCACTAGAGCAAAAAATTCAAATGTAGTAAAATTTGCTGTTAAAAGCAATTAGTTTGTGTTTGCGCCAAAAGCAATTAATTGTCAAATGTAGGCTGATATTTGTGTAATGTCTCAATGGAATCAAATCATCATTACACAGCGCTTCAACACTTGCCATGAAATAAATATATAGTGTGAATTGCTTACATTACATATTTGTGTATATTCACATTTGAGTTTTGTAATTGTATCCATATTTATCTACCAAGTTGATTGTAATTTTTAAAAAAAATTTAGAGTAAAAAAATAAACCTTTAAATACATATTAATTTTCAAATCTAAAAATATCTGACTTTAGACTTCACAAGAAATAAGTCAAAATTAATTAAACAAAACTTATTATTCAATTTTGAGCCATTTGCATTTTTACTTTTAAATTTAATGCTGGAAAATGTTTTTGGAAATTCAAGCTTACTGAATATCATTTGTTGAGAGGGATATAAATTACATGGGATTAAATAATTTAACCCTTTAACTGTTTAGTAGTTTGATGATTTGGGTACACAAATTGTAAAATTTTTTTTTATTGCAAAAATCAAATGTTTAGCATAAAATAAAATAAACTTAGAAAGTTAACTTACATATTAACTTTTTCTGAGGTACAGTTTGGTTTGACAAAGAGATGAAGCCGAAATAAACGTCTCCCGAGATATATTTGGGTGTAACAATACGATGCACCTAAAAAAAAAAGTTACCCCGAGTAATACTCAGGCGTGACATTTTCGAACACCAGTGCTGTGCCCGAGATAATCTCAAGCCTGACAGTTAAAAGGTTAAAAACCTTCAGTGTTTCACGGAAATGTTCAATGGGATGATAGCATGTATCTTTTTTATTATCGTTTAATAAACTCTGAAAAATTTTTTTTACATTTTAATTTGCAGAATTTTTATAATATAATATTAACTAACCAAAATGATTTTATTACATATATTTAGTTACAAATATATTTACTGATTCTTAAATTTCTTATTGTATTTATTTTAAGGAAGTTATCAAATATAATTTAAGTAAATTGTATTTTTACGCTTATGTGACATAGCTTTTGCCACTTTATTTCCTATCTTGTTTATTTCCTTCAATCTCGGTTTAAGAATATTTTCAAGATAAAATAAATAATCTTAATACTATTACTGTATCATTATATATCATTAGGGTTAGCAGTTTAAAAGTAGTGCTATCTTTATCTCAATTACCTGTATTGTTGCTATCAAAGAGCTTAATAAAGAGCCAATTAATAGCTATTAGAGTTACTTGCCAAATTTCATTACTTACATTATCCTCACCTTGGTAAAGGAATAATCGTCAAGTATTGATACTATGTGTAATGTTCATGTTTACCTCTAACTCTTTTTTATACAGTTCTTTTATACATGATTTTGAAATGACATAATCCACTAATAAATTTTTGCACAAATTTTTTGTTTAACATAAATTCCCAAAATTTTGTAATAATTGATGTTCCAATCAGGGTTATGAACTGTAATTATTTTCAATATGGTTCAACTAAAATATATCTGTTCAGTTCCAATTCTTCATTTCTCCAAAAAAAAAAAAAAAATGATTTAGTTTTAATGAATTTTTGTGCATTCTTATTTGTACTTACTAAAAGTACTATTCTCTTATGAACAAAATCTGTAATTCTATCAAAATTATTTATATGCATCGGTTAATTTTATTCTTTTTTTAATTGGACTGTATTACCCTTCCTTCTTTATTTGTAAGTGTCATATTTTTATTAATTTTAAATTATTAATAAAAATATAAGTAATATGTATTTCTCAATTCATAGTAATTTTATTTTTGTTTTCCTCTGTTTTATATGCATAAATTTATTGGTTAAAATGAAATATTCATTTAAATTTGTGTAAGCTTTTTGTCTCTACCATTACATAAATTTATTAATAAAAATGTCTAAATACAATTTAAATTATATGTAGACAGTTATGCATCTGTATAATATTTCATAAAATAGAAAAATAAGTGTTACACTTTAAAAGTGATTTCTTAACCAAACTTCACTCTTTATTAATAAAGTGCTATTAAAAAAAAATTATTTTGTCTGTTTTGTATGAGGAAAACAAAATAAAGTTCATATTTTAAAGCAATATTTGATTTCATTTTATTGAGGAAAAATCAGGCAAAGTGATCTCATTTTACCTCATTTCATAACTGCATTTAAAGAATTTTCAGTGTGGCTACCCATTTCCTTATTTCTGAAAAGTCAAAAAATTCTATCTTGTAAACCATTTATTGACTTTTTTTGTGTATGGTATCAGCAGTATATGCTGTTGCTGTACTTCTTGTTTAATATCTGAAAGTTCTTTTCCATTCTTTCATTCATTGTCTTTTCCATTCTTTTAATCATCTGATAGTTCTTAATTCATGAAATGAAATTTTACGACTTTTTTATAACAAACTAGCAATGTTTTTTTTTTTTTTTATTTTTTTTTGTCAAAGTTTGTGAATGAGTAACTGATCTTCATTCAAATTATTTAGTAAATCTTTTTTTCAATTATAGTATCAATAAAATCTTAAATTGAAATTATCTAGATATCATTTTTATCGCAACATCATTCCAAACACAGGATGACAAATACATTGTATATGGATTGTCAATTTCTTATAGCAATTCCAAGCCATGAACACTCTTTGCAAAAGTATCTTATGATACTTGCACTTGATATGTTTAATAACTTTAAATAATCGCTGAACCTATTAATGCTCTGTTCCATGGGCTGTAATATAAGAATTAGATAAGGGGTGAGGTATTCAACACAAATTGGTAAAAAAAATCCAAAATTTCAACATTTTACAATGCAGTTAGTTATCACAATTTAAAGGATTTATGATTTTCCAATTTAAACATTGATCTAAGTTTCTTAACCAATAAATGAAAAAAAAGGAAAAAAATTTGAAAAGTGAAAAGGACAGGTTATAACAAATATAGAAAAGTAAAAATGGGCATGAAAATTAGTTATCAAAAAAGACATTTTTCAAAATGTTTGTTCATAAATTGGAATTAAAAATGTTAAAGTCAAGCCACTTGATAAATTAGATGTTCGTAAATGTAGGCCTCTATTGTATGTGGAAAAGCTAAAGCTATGCTTTATGAAATTGGTAAACTAAAAAAATCTGTGTGATTAATTTTGCAAAAAAAAAAAAAAAGAAACTAAGAACTGACTCATTAATTACAGAACAGTTTTCTTAGAAAAATTAAAATGTTCAATAAAAATAGATTAGTATTTGCAGAACATGTAATGATTCGGAAGAAATTTTTAAAAAATGGAAGGAATTTAAAAAATTTGGTGAATGTAAAAAAAGGAATAAACTCTGTATATATATATTTTATTAAACACTAATGACCTGGAATTAAAGAGAAATCATTGAAATTGAAACTTTGTGTAACATGACGTATCTTTTAATTTATATTTTTCATTTTTGTCATTTAAATGTTTTTGAATATTCTGATTTGAATGTATTGTTTTTATTTAAAGTTCAGAATAAATTAAAGTATCAGAACTATGAAAACAAAATTTTTTAAAAAAATATCCATTATTATTTCTTTTGCAATTCTTGATTTTAAAATCATTAATATTAAATCTAATTTAAATCAATATTTATGATATTTTTCACAAATATCTTTCATTGTCATATTTTGAAAATATAAATGAAAAATATTATATGTACATAATTACAGATGTATTTAGCCAAAAGTAATTGGTACATTATCTATTAAATGTGTGAATATAAATACCTCCGGGAAAACTCCTAAAATTTGTTTTAAAAATTTGTAGGAAGTCTAAAACAAAGTACTGGCCATTGTCCTACCATTCTTAGCAGCAGAATAGATTAGTTGTGTTCATTATTAGTATTTTTATCTAAAGTCTATGTTCAGGTCATTGGTTCAAAATCCATCCTCCTATTTATTTGATGGTTCATGTCCCACAACTTTTGTTTTCAATAATATGAAACAGAAGAGTGAAATTTTTGAATTCGGTAAAGCAAAAATGCATATAAAAATTTCTTGATTTTGGGCACGGACTACAATTTGAAAATTTTGTATTCATTGTTTCAAATTCAGATTCAAGAAGAGCATTGCTTTAAAAATTCTTTCAAAGAACTATTAGATTTTGATTTTTTAATGGTGTGTATATAAAATAAGCTTTAATCAATTTCATTCCTATTCATGCATGTGTTAGAAAATATAAGTGTATTGACTATAGCATGAGTCTAAATGTGACAGATTATAACGAGTTATTTGGAAAATACTAAATTTTTATTAGTTGGAATAATGTGAAATGAAAATCTTTGTGGAATAAATCAGATTTTTAATTGACCTGAACTATGTTTATCATGAAAAATGAATTCTTATTTTACTGGCTTGATAAATTTCAAATTTAAATTTAACTGAATTAATGCATCCTTTCTTGATTTATACATAAATAAATATAAATTTTCATGAGAGAAGCATTTAGATGCAATAATAAAAATTCGGAATTTATTAGAAAAAGTATTTAATTAACTTGTTTAAATCAATATGTAGCCAACATCAATTTAATAAAATAGAAAATTTCATTACCAAAGTAAAATACAGAACTTCTGAATTTCATTATTATAATTATATGACCTTAAATTGTGTAATTTATGGCCCTTTACATAGTATTGACAAACGCTTGTACAAAAACCTTATTCATGTCACAGACATAGATATATAGCATTTTATAGGGTTTCTATAAACTGCTAAATATCTATGTCCGTGACATGAATAAGGGAAAATGATTATTTATTTAATCTGTGACATTTTATAGGGTTTCTATGAATTGTCTGACACTCTCAAATAGATAAATAATTTAAGTAGACATTGAGATTACTTAAATAAGTCTTAAATTGAGGTTATGATTATAGAGTAAAATTTACTGCAATTTGTATAAAAAATACCCATATAAACTCAAGAATATTTTCACTTTTTATATTATGAACATGAAGCTATTTTGAAAATGTAACAGAAAAATTACCTATATTTTGTATTTCCTTTTTCTTAATGTTTGGATGCATTATTAAGAAAAATCCTAAAAATGTTTTAAGGACTATATCAAAATGATAGATACCTGTTCATTAACAGTGAAAATAACAATTATTTTATTTATTTAATTTGTAAAATGGGGAAAATTCTGGGAATTTTCTAAATTTGGTTATTTAAAAAGTTTATAATGATAACTAAAAAAATTCAGAAAATTACAGGAGTGAAGAAAAATTTTATCTAAATAAAAATATATTATCTGCATTCTTTTTATATTATTCAAAGCAAAAATTTTCTTATCTTTTCCCACATTTATCAGTTATCTCAAAAAGGGTTATCTGTTATAATTTTTCAGTGATAAGCTGTTATATCATTATATAAATATTTTGTGAAGAAACTTCTGTCACATTGCTTATGGGAGCTTAATAAGTTAGTAGAAATTGAAATTGCCTTTTTTCTCATCTATTACCTTAATCAAACATTTTGTTGGTCAAATTCAAGAAACTCTGGTAAAAATTGTTTCAAATTTCTTTCAATTTTTGTTTGCTGTTTATATAAAACAAATAAAAAATATTAAATTTTTATATGTGCAAAAATTAAAAAAAATTAAGTGTAAGAAATATTTTCCTTGTGATTTTTTTTAAAATAAAACTTTGAAGTGTTTTACTTTATATATTTATTAAAAATTTATAATTTTTAATTCTTTCTAAAAATATTTCTAGAACTAAAAACTGAAAAAGAATATATGGTAATTAAAGTGATACTTTTCACTTATAGTTAATCCAATTTTTTAGTTTTATTTATTTTATAAATTAGTTTTGGGTCATAATATTATATCTAAGTTTACTTCAAGTCTTAAAAAGTGAAATTTAATATTTTAAAAACTTACAAAATTAAATTACTTTAAAAATTAAGTTTAAATCTTAACTTTTATGTATTTTTAATGAAAATGACCAAATATTATTATTTAGTATTCTAATATTAAAGCAAATTATTTTTAGTTTTATTAAAAATTTGGATGAAATATTTAACAATAGTATCCATTTTGATCATTAGAATAAAAAAATGTGCTTGTCTGCATCTATGATAATATTTTAGGTGTGTTCTTTTAATTGGTGTAAATTAATAAGTAGCGACTTTATTTGGAAGCATTCTTAGAAAATAAATTTTTTTAAAGAATATTTTATGCCTAAGTTTTTGAAATTAATTAATTTAATTCATTCTATTCTGGTTAGTATAAGATATATTTATATAGATTTTTGCCAGCATTATTTCACTAAGTTTACAAAATAAAATGTCTATATTGTATGGTTTTAAAATAAAAACTAAGATTTAAGATTCATTGATTTTTATTATTATTTTTTGCCTTGTTTGCAATTCTGTTAATATTTTTCTGTATAACAGCTTTCCTAACATTTAGTACATTCATAATTTTACAAGCAAACATTTTTTTTTTTTTTTTTTGTTCCATTGTTTTACTCTATTATTGGCTTTCTTTGAATAACATTTTGCTAACTATCTGACCAAATAGTCTGCATATAGAATGTTTCTTTTAAGAAAAATATTATTTAAAACATGTTTTTTTTTCTATATATTTAAACATAGCTATTCAATCAAAATGAAATTTTTTAAATTTTGGAATGTTTTTAGCTAAAGAGCATGTAGAAAAATTATCTTTTCTATAAATTTCATTTTGAAAAAATATGTGTAATTTATTTTTAGCTGGTATCAATTTTTTTATTATTTTTTCTGCAATATTTTGAATCTTGTTTTAATCTTTTTATTTCTAAATAAAACTACATTTGTTTAATATTTTAAGTAATTATTTCATCCTTTCAGTATTTTTTTTAGTTATCATAATTTTTGTTCTATTTTTAAAGGAAAAGTAATGCATTTACTCTAATTTTCTTTTAAATACAATAATCAGACATTGTTTTGCTTTTTTATTTCTTGTCATTGCCTGAAAACATTATTTTAAAATATTAATAAGAAAAGATTCAAATTTTGTTGTAAGTATTATATGTTGTTGCAGATAATCTGATAAAAACATTTTCCATCAGAAAAATTTACTATGAAGTTAGAAAAGAAATGTTGTTTATGTTTTGTAAAATAATTAATTGTGCTGAAAGTTTTTACAATTCAGTAGACATATTTCGTTATAACCAGTTTTGTTCAATTAAGTTTAAGAATGAATTCTTTTCCTCAGAAGGGTATTACTCTTGTCTAACATCATTTTGTGTTTTGTTTTAATCTGAGCTGTTTCATTCTGAAAATATTCAAGTTTATGTATTTCATGTGGAAGTAAAAATGTGTAAATTACACAGCAGGTTTTAAACTTAAATTAATAGAAAAGGCAAATAAAAGAATTGCAGTAATCATGCTAATATGAAGTGAAAAATAAAGCTTGTACAGTATTAATTTAAAAATCTATCCTATTTGCTGTTTGAAAATAATCCATTTCTTTTATTTAATTATTAACCAAAAAATTATATTTAATTAATAATGTTAACTAAACAATTATTTTTAAAATAAGATTTTTTAAAAATTAATAAAGGATAAATTTTTTTGGAATCATCTTAAAATTATCCCTCCTGGTGATTAATCAGGTGCTTTCACTTCAGTTTATCGCACTTAATGATGAAGTGGATTTAAACAGATGTTTTCATAATACATATAAAATCTTTTCTGTACAGTTTATAATATTCTTAATCATACAATGTTTTTTTTTTATATCACACCATTTTATGTGCAGTATATTTTTTGGATTATTTGCTGAAAAAATTAGGCTGCTACAAATTATGCATTGCTTTTTTTCTACTACCCAAAAGAAAGGCCTTGTGGATAATATACTACTGTAGATTATATGCAAGATAATACAATAAATATTTTTGATCAGTGTCGTACCTTATCAAGAAATGAATATTAACATAATTAGACCTTTGCATGGCATTTTTTGATCAGGTTTTCAAAGTTGAAACAAAATCAACTCTTCTGCTAATTAGTCTTTCACAATTTATTATTATGATTGACTTATGTAAACAGGATGTTAAAAAATCAAGGTTTCTTTTATGAGGATATATAATTTTTTTTTATTTTTCTTAAATGTACAATATTTTTAGTTGTATTATAATTTTATCCTGGAATATTGAATTTAATATTATGTTTTTTAAATCATTTCTTAAATGTTCATTGTTTGTCCTTTTCTATTTTTTATTGTGAAACTTGTTCTAAATCTTTTAATTGGTATCTTAGAATTTATTCTAGAAACTAATGAAAATTACTTTCAGTTTCTTAGGACTTAACCATGAGTATATTAGTTTTATTGTTTAAACAATTATTTATCATCACAAAGATTTTAAGGCTTCTTTTGTGGAGCATAGTAAAATGTTAAAAATAATATTAATTTAAACACTGTTTATTAAAAGTAGTAAGTTATTTATTTTTTTAAAGGAAACCTTATAATATTTCAATTGTAATTTGAATAAATTGAAATGTGTAATTTTTTTGAAAATTTTATTAATTTTTCAGTCATTTTTCAAAACTTTAAAACTAAAGAATTTTTTATTATTATACAAATAAAATTTAAAATGTATGATAATAAAAAAATTCACATTGATCACAGTAATCTTTATTTATAAATTAAATTGAATTAATTTATAAATAAATAAATAATTTACTTTTTTAATTTTTAGCTGCCAGCCCAAATGATCAAATTTCTGATGAGATAGATGCTGAACTTGGATTGACTGAAAATCATTTTTCACGTCCTGAAGTAATTTTTAATTTCAATCATCTTTCTTTTACAAAAAAAAAAAAAAAAAAAAAAAAAAAAATTAATATTAGATTTTTTGTTCTATTTTTAGTGAAAATGAATTCTCATTTATTATATATTTATATTTCAATTTCTGGTTATCAGTTTAACAATTTCTGAATTCAATTCTTATATCAAGTGTAAATGTTTCATTGTGGTTTAATATATTTTAAAGCTTCAGGTCTGGCTCAAATTAGTTTTTGTATAAGAAAATAAGATCATAAAGTAACAAACCAAACTAAAATCATCTGAAAAAGTTATTGAGAATAATATTTTATTTCAGTGATTGTAGCAAGAAATAATGTTTTATGATAATTTCTAATTTAATATAATTTAAATGAAAGGAACTATATCAAGAAATTTATGTAAAAGTGAATATATAATGTAAAATATTATTAAAGATTGCTATTGGCATGTAAAGAAATTTCTTGGATTTTGTGCACATAATAAAACACTAATTAATGTATGCAGGAAAATTTTAATTTCATTATACATTCACACTGATCAATATTTAAGGTCAATTAATAGGAAGAAGTGCTTTAGAATTAAAAAAAAGCAGTCAAAAACAATTATTTTGAACAATATAAACTAATGTGTTATAATTTTATATCAATCATCCGTTGTTTGATTATTTATCAGAAAAAATATTTGCAAAAAATCACTTTCTTTATATGAAAATTAAATTTGTTAATATAATGATTAAGGTAATATATTTGATAGCTGAAAAAGGTGATGGAATTTTATATAATAAATACTTTTTAGTGTTAACTACTTTAAATATATATTCCATCATTTCTTTTAATAACTGAACGTTTTAATAATTAAACTTAGTGATTCATCAATAAAAGTTTGCCATATTTTGAATGATTTCTTCCATTTTAAGGTAGATTCCTTGATGTTATGACATTATAAAAACTGATGAAAATATAACAAAATTGTTATTAATTTTTGAATATATATTTTAATTAATATCTGTTCAGTTTATGATGATTTATTTTCAAAATGTTTTTATCTATTAAATTAAATGACTTATCATTTTTTTACAACCTTAAATTTATTCAAGTTTAATTTTTCATTTTGTATTTTCATAATAAATTGCATTATAAAAGGATAAATCAAAAACCTCTTAATTAGCTATGTAGAGACTACTTCACTTCTCTTATTCAAATATTTTAAATTAACACAACATCAGATCAAATGGACTAATTAACATAAATTCCTAAAGATCTGCCTTATTCTATATATTCATATGCAATTTATATATATATGAAATATATTGGGTTGTCCCAAAATTCATTTTGTTTTTCCCACCTGAACCAGCTTTTTGCTAGTGAAAATCAACCATTTTGTGAGTATGAAATCATGCTACAACAAAAAATATGGTAAAAGCTATTGAATTGGAATTGATAATATACAATTCAATAAAATATTTATTTGCTTATGTCTTTCATTTTCATATAAAACGAAATAACTTTCCGAAAAACCCAATAACAAGTTAAATTTGTTATTGGAAAATTTGGAACTGAAAACAGTCTCTAAAATAAAGCATTATGAAATGTTATATTTCGTGCCTTTTTTTGTTTTCAATTTTTGAGATTTCTGTATATTTAATTTTGGAATTTGATTGCAATTTCAGTTTTAGATTTAAATTGTTGCAAACTAGAGCATTGGCCATTAACACTGCTTCGAAGAGGTATAATTTTGAAAAAATTATTTTAATTTCTAATATTTTTATTTAAAATAATTTCAAACAAATGCAGCTAAAAATATTTGTCAGAAATAGTCTTTTTGATCTTTGTTTTTGCACATTTAATTCACATGTTTTATAATTTTCACAATCTAAGTGCAAGAAAGAGCTAATGGAAAGATCTAAATGCAATTATAGAATAAGATTCCAAGACCAGACTACTGAAGAATAGCTTTTTTTAATTGTGTCTCATGTTTACACAATTTCAGCTATCTCAAAATAAACAAATAAATAAAAATAATAATTAATTAATTTTTCTTTATCTTCCAAAATTTAATTATTAATTGTAGAACATTAATTGTTCATCTTTCTGATTCAAATAAAATTCTTTTTTTTAATCAATATTTTGGAAACATTAAAAAAATAAATAAATTACCAAATATTTATTTCATATCAGTATAAAACACTTTAAAATATTTTAAATTGCATTAAAATTGAATAAAATTAAGTATTTTTTAGAAATATTTTGTTGTCTAATATTCTAACAAATTAACCGATATTTTCATATTATAATAATGTTTTTATTGAGATGAGTGTGTATAAATTGTCAGAATAATTTGCATAATTTCAGATAATATTTTTGCATAGATTCATATGTTGCAAAAATACTTCCTTATTTTCCAATCATCTTTATTATTTACTGTAAAAAATGTTAAAATGTCATTCTTTTCTGCATAAAACTTCATTGTAACAAATAATTAATAGATTAAAGTACTTTCAGGATTTTTTTCATATTTATATTATGTCATGATTGAAGAATCATAATTAATATTTTAATTTTCAAACAAAATAATATTTTTTATTATTTTAAATTTAATTTTTATTATTTGTTTAGGGCTATTTTTGTTTTACTACTTCTGAGGAATTGGAAATGGCTATAGAGCGTTGTAAAGATATGATTGTAACTGCAGACAATACCAATGATAGAAAGAAGCATTTGATTGCAAAACTTGTTCAATTAAAACTTAAGCTTCAAGAAATAAAAGTAAAATTTTCTTTATATACATTAATTTTATAATTTTTTTTATAATTCATAATCTAGTTATGATAGAAATTATTTTTCATATTTTTTTTAGATAAAAGTAAAGTTTTTTATTTATGAAAGGAACATATTGGAATTATTTCTTAAATGTACCATAAATATATGTACCAAAAATTGCAATATGTGATAAAAATAATATACCAGATATGTATATCTGTTACTGAAATATATAAAAATGAAATAAAAATATGTTTTTGTAAAGGAAACATTTATAAAATCATGCAACAAAATTCTTTTTGAATTTTAATAATATAAAAATATTTTTCCATATTCCATCACAAAAATATTTTTAAATTTTTTAAGTTTTCATCATTTTTGGCATTTTTAAGAATAAAACTGTTTATGTACTTGTAGGAATATTTTCATGTGAAATTTTCTAGAATTAATATTTATGGTTAAAATAATTATAAAGTGGAAAATTATTGAATTAAGGCTAATTTATAAATGATAGTGTTATATAATATTTAGATTGTAGCCATTTTTTTCTTTGTGAAGATTAGAAAATTCAGTGTGAATTTTTTTTTTTCCTTTTAATTATTTTTGAATTAGTTATCTAATTATTTAGAAAATCGTTTATGGATATAAGATTATTTTAATATTTTGATTACAGTAATTCTACAAAATATAAATATTAAAATTTATAACTTTAAATGAAAGAAAATTTTCAGTGTTTATTTTTTGAAAAATACCCCCTAAAAAAAATTTAAAGCTTAATTTTTTATTTTCTTTTGATAAAAAAGATATTTTTTTTCACAAAATTTATAAAAAAGGATATAGAAAATTATTATCTCATTTATTAAAAATTCTTTTTATTCATTCAAGATTTTAAAAATCTTAAAAATTTTAATTCTAACTTCTTAATTATTCCCAAGAATCTCATTAAATTGACAAGTTGATTAGTACTTAAAATTAATTTTTATTTTAAAAGATCATAAAAAATATATTTTAAGTCATTTAACTTGAAACATATTCTTTATGATACTTTGACTATTTCAAGTCACTTGATAGTGTACAAAAAATGACTAAATTTTCTTTTTGTGGAAAGCAGTGTACAAACTGTTTGAAATCAGACTATGATTTATTGTTTCTTTTCTTAAAAAATTATTTTGCAACATGAAAAAATTTGAAATTTTTTGTAAATAAGAACATGATTCTACTACATTTTTGAGTGTGTAGTATGTCATTATTATAAATTGTTACATGTTTATATACAGCAGCAAACAATATTCTGATGCTGAAATATATATATATAAAACAACAAACCTACTTTTATCTGTAGAACACTGAATTTTGATCTTCACAAAGATAGAAATTGCAATGAAAGAAAGAAGAAGCGTTGCAATTGAAGCATGAACAAAACACTATTCAAAATAACAAAACTCATTTCTAAACTGAATTTGACATCTTGAAAGATGATATTTCAAATGAAAATATGATTTTTTTAACTGTAAATCATGTAACATGGGCTTTGAATGAAATGAAAATAGTTGATGATATCTATGTTCTTTTTATTGATGCAAAATATAAAGATGACATTCTTCAGTGCAAAATCTATATAGATGATGCTGAGCAAGCGATTTTAAAACCCAAAAAAATCATCCAGAACAATTTATCACCAACCAGCAATAATGCCAGGAATAATTTTAATTTGGATATAGATGATGCCAATTTAGTGACAAATTTGGTTACTAATCTGTCTGAACAGTTAGCTGTTCAGAAAGTAACTGTTAGTCCAACTTATATGATGAAATTACTGACTATTAAAATAGAACAATTTGGAAGAGAAATGAAAAATTTTGTTAAACAATTCTAGTCTTTGCGAACTCAAATCCAAACTTATTAACTATTGACAACATTTTTTTAAAGGTTTCTTACATGATTAACCTAAACAGTTAGGTGATGGTATCAGCATTATATATATATATATATATATATATATATATTGCAGACATGTATAAAACAATTAAAAATCTTCTAATGAAAGAATATAGTAATAAAATAGAAACATTCAAGTTCATTTGGATTTTTTAGTGAATTTTATAGCCAATTTGGGATTTATTACATATAGCATTAAATGAAGTTAATTTTGAATGCTATAGAAGGTTGAAGATTCTATATGTTTTAGGAGAAGATATTGATGCATATGGTACAGTTTTAACTCCTAAAACTTTATATGGATTCCCTGACAACATTTGTTGCTGATGATCAATGGCCATGGGTGGGCAATCACCACTTATCAGGATAGAGAAATAATGTCAAAACATGGTTCCACTATTTTGAAAGGCTTTTGTGACTCATTTAAATTAGTCGATAATCACAGAGTTGTGTCATTACTTTCAAAACCAACAGTCTGAACATTACAAATCTATTTCTATCAAACAAATCTACTGCAGAGAATATCTCAATCACTTCAATAAAGGCTGAAATCAAATGAATCTTTGAAGATACAATATAAAAAATGCATGTTGAATTACATTAGACAAGTACATATTGAATTTTCTTATTCGCAAATGAAACTGAAAATACTATCCTGCTTAACACGTCATGTACTGAAAAAAAGCAGCAAGAAAGTATAAAAGAAAAATTGTCTTTGGTACCTCATCAATATTCCAGACATCCCATCATTAAATGATACTCAAGAAATTAATCCCTGTCTTCTACCATAGATAGTTGGTTATTCTTTGCAGTTTCAATTGCATGAATATGTCCTAACCAATTGGTTTTGCATCCAAAAGACAAGAGATGCTACAAAATTTTTATAGTACAAGCAAAAAAGGTTCTTCAAAAATTGCTGTATTTACAGATGAAGTAACTACATACAGATTCACTCACTTACCATTCTGAACATTAATTATTTTTTCTAATTACTGTGAATAAAGTTTTTCATGTGTACATATCAAATGTTCTTCATTGTTAATTTGTTTTAATTTTAAAACATGCTTATTTGAAGTAAGTGTTGTAGTAGAATTTCATAATTTATATTACAGTAATTATCATTTTCTTTGGATTAATAAAAGCTATCCATTTCATACAAAGTATCTATTAAAATTATTTTTCTTCAAATTCTTAAAAAAAACCCTTGATTTTAATGCTTTTCCATCAAGATTTCGAAAATTTCATTCTGAAATTCGATGGAAATAATGGTTGTATCAAATAATTACAGTATGTATGTATTTAGGTTAATCTAAAATGATCCAAATTTTAATGTAATTATTATAAACAATTCAAATTCAAAATATTTTATCGTGTTATTCACCTGGTTATTAGATGTTTTATGTGTAATTTCTTTTAAACAAATCCATTTTTATTAGAAATATTTGTCTGAGTCATACTAATGAAAGTCATGATGGAACTGAAAATCTAATTAGTCTAATTGCTGAAGATGAAAGGAGATACAATACATTAATATGAGAAATTGTTATAAATTATGAGAATTATATGCCCACTTCTTTCTTTTCTTTAGTTTGTATGTAAATTCTAAGCATTTTTATGAGCTCTTTGTATATCAAAGCATTTTATGCTTTCACTGAAGCTAATTGTTGAAAACCTTCATTTTTAAAATTTCTAAATGAACACAAATATAGTTTATAAAATAAAAAATAGTAAACAAAAATGATTATATAGGCAGATATGTTTCAACTTTAGCAGTCCAAATAATTTTATATCCATTGAATTTGCTTTGTTCTAATTTTAATATACAATTAATTTTTATTGGTGTATTCAATCTTAAAATAACAACATTTTGCTTTTTTTTTTTTTTTTTTTTTTTTTTTTTTTTTTTTTTTTTTTTTTTTTTAATTTTTTTTTTTTTTTTTTTTTTTTTTTTTTTTTTTTTTTTGCATTTTTTCATGCTATAAACCATTTACATTTATTTATAGCCTGAAATAATGTTTTATCATTTCTGAATTTGGAGTTCTGTTTATTGATGCACTTGAAGTTATAGATTCTTTTAATCTTAATGAGAAATCTCTATAAAATTCTCATCAAATATGGTATTAATGTTTTTATCTGGTACTTTTATGCCATTATCTTTTATAACAGAACTTTAAAACAATAAAATAAAAAAATTTCTGTAAATTAAAATGAAAATATCATAAAAATGAATATAAAACTAAAATGCATTCAGTCTTATTTTTGCATTTTTTATATTATAAAAAATATTTTAATTTTCAGTAAAAAGAAGTACAAGCTTAAACTAAGTGCATGGGATTATGCTAGAAGCAGTTAAAAATTCACATGTAGCATATTTTCATCCATGTTTTCAACTTAAAAATTGTGCTTTTTAAGATGAAAAGGATTTATAAATTTCAGTTGAAAATGATTAACCATTTATCACATATTTGTAATTAAGAATTTCATGGAAATGAGCATTTATTGAATTTTTTATTATACTTTTTGCTGTTATCAGTAATTTCATGTGTATTTCTTACTGATTCTAGCATTTTTCTATCATGATTCATATCTTAGACTGAATGGAAATAAATATTATAACATAATATAGAACCGTAGAAAAAGTTTTGCTGACTTTTATTTAGTTTTTTTGCCTATGAATTTTTTCTTTTATAAAAATAATTGTTGCTAAAAAAAATTTTTATAGGATGCTCCAGATGAACCCCAAGATTTGAAAGTAGTATTAGGGCATAATTTTGAACTTCGTTGCTTAGAGCGGCCACAGCAGTACTGTGAAAAATGCTGTGGTATTATATGGGGTGTGATGAAAAATTGGTATCGGTGCCTTGGTATGCAATAAATAGATTATTCTCTTCAATTCATTTGCAATGAAAAAATATAATTAAAATCTTTTATTTTGAATTTATAAAAACTTTACTATTTGTAGTAATGAATATAGCTTTATAAAATATAAATATTTCTTGACTGGAAAATATTTTAAATATTGTGAAATAATGTTGAATGTTTATAAAAAAAGTTTAATTTGAGGGATTAAGAATCAAATTAATGTAATATATAAAACCTTTGTAATTCATTTCAGAAAGTTGATTATTCAAATTATACTTAAATTATAAAATAAAACCAAGTGAATTAATGAAAATTTGATTTTCAGTAAAAAATCATTTAGAGATTACAAATTTAAGGAATACTTCTTTATTAATGAATACTTACATGGACATGCTTCAATGTATAAGCTTAGTCTTTTTATCATATTGTACCGTGCTTCGGGGTTCGTGTTGATTGAGAGTTGAATAAAACAACCAGTTAATTAACACAAGACTTTTGATTGTAAAATTTCCAGCTGTAACAATAATAAATAACACAGCACAATTCGTCAGATACGATAAGAAACAGTTCAAAGGTCTTTAATACCTCAGACAGCTTCTCTAGCAGTCACCACTAATCATCTTCACAAAACTGAAAACTAACTAACTATGTCGGGCTGGCGGTATTTATACCTGACTTGGTGGAGAAATCTACCAGTTTCGCCAAGGTTCTGGAAGCTTCTAGGCTATCTCGCTAAATATTGGTCCTAGAGCTTAGGTGATGGATGTTTCCAGAAGTATCTATTTCTCGCCAAGTCACCAAATTTATCGCGAAGTTTCTCGCCAAAACATCACCAAGTCACCAAATTATTAGAAAAACCGCTTTTAACGTACAACACTTCTAAATACCGCAATTTTTGCCCAAAAATGTGAGTATTTGCGATCTGTCTGAGGTATTTTATGGCAAATACAATTATTATTTTTAAATTTGTAACAATATTAAATAAATTATATTCTGTATATTAATTCAAAATAATTTACTTTGCACAAATTACTGTAATAAATGTGCATAAGAAATTTTATTTATGTAGTTTTGTTTGAAGCCCATACTTAATGAATAGATAATATTTTCACTTTCAAATATTTAAAATAATATTTCTAGTTAGTGAATTATTTTTAATTAGTTTGCATATGTCTCTTAAATTAGTTTTTTCATTATTTTTGATTATGTAAATTTCTTTTTATATTGTAGATTGTGGTTTTAAATGTCACAGTAAATGTCTGAATCTCATTACAAGAATATGTGCAAATACAAAAGTAAGAATACAATAATTTATTGAATATTTTTCTATTTTATGGGCTAAAATTTTAGATCTTTAAAATAGGATCAATTTATTGATTTATTTAATTGGGTAAATTTTTTTTTCAATGGAGTTAATGGTTATAAAAAATAAAATATCAATTTATGAAATAACTATTTATCATATTTTTCAATTTTTACAATTTATTTAGTATTTCCCTAAATGAACAAAAAATTTTAATTTTTTATTGAAATCTCTTAAAAGTACATTTGTGCTTTTAATTGGCAGCAAAACTATATCATTTTAAACCCATTTTATTTTCTTTTTAAAATATATTGTTCAATTGCACGGATGTAGCATTTATCAATCAAGTATCTTCTACTCAAAACTTATATATTCAGTTTATCAATAAATCAATTTATAAATGTTGAATAAAAAATGTGTAATGTTATAATTAATTAATAAACATTTTAGATTAAATAAATAGAATATCTTGATATTTTAGATGCTTGAAAATTGCTCTTATGAATTATCTATTTGTCCAGAAGTTGGTTTATCACAGCAAAAATTTAGATGTGCAGAATGCAAACAAAAATTCATATTTAGTAAGTATTTTAATGAAAAAAATTTTTTTAATGATTGTCATTAAAGTGTTAAATATAATTAAATATCATTTATGTTTTTCTGTATTGATTTTCTTTAAATCCTTCATAATATTTGCTAAAGATCATTGAAATATTGTATTGTATAAATTATAAATAATTTTCAGCATATCATTAAGATTATTATTGAAAAATATGTAAAAAGGTTTCTTAATTATGAATTCTCAATTCTATATTATTTATTTAATAATTACTAAGTTTTATTCTAGTTGTCATTGAAGTCATTATCGTCCTTTAAATACATCTAAAAAATGTATAATTTTTCAGTATTATTATTGAATATAATTGTTACTGCAAAATTGTTTCATATCTAAAGCAAAAATTATATTACATATAATAATGGTTTCATGACAAAACCACCAATCTTAATTTATTAACAGACTTATTTTCTTGATGTTATACTAATATGAATTATATAAAAATTTTGAACACTCATTCATATAATCTTCTGGGTGGTTAGGGTTAAATTTATAATCCACAAAGGAAGAAAATTGAAAAAAGAAAAAAAAATGTAAAGTAATTATTCCAACAAATATGTGCAAAAATGCATCATCAATCTCCATTGTTCAATAGTAGTTATTGAGATTTTGTTCAAATATTTTTCAAATTGCTAGTTTTTTTTTATTTTCATAAAAATTGCAATGTTTTATCAGTATTTAAACATGAATCTCAAATGTGTTATTTATACTGAATCATTTAAGAACATTAGTTTAATAATATACTTACAGAGTAGGCTAAAACAAAAAAATTATGCTAGATTAAACTGAGATCTCATTATTTTTTTTTATATTCTATTTTTTAAGTATAATAAAACATAGTGTCAATAATGAAAGAGGCATGTAATAGAAATTATAAATTTCTGAAACTAAACATTTTATATATATTCCTTGCAAGAAATTATGAAGTATATTTATGGAAACCATTATCTTTTTCAAAAGACTTCTGTCTCAAAACATTTTGTTTAATTGGATTAAAGAAAATAAATTAATGTGTAATCATCATAAATTATATTACTGAAATGATTAGCTGAAACACACACACACACAATAAGTTCTTATTTTCATAGCATATTTAATTATGATATCTCAGCTTTGATAATGTATACTTTGCAATGTACAGTATACTTTATATTGCAATAAAACTTAAACTTTTTTTACAGTGTAAAGTATAATAAAGTTCTACAACCCTTCTGATTAAATATTAATTATCTATGATCAAAGTTTTATCATAATTTCTATGTAATTCATTTTTTCTTTAAAAAAAAATATTCTAAAAAAATTATGTTATGAATATTGGGGGGGGGGGGCAATTGTAGAACATATGTCTTATTTTAAATAGAAATTTTCATGACTAAGTACTAGACACCCAGGTAAACAGAATCTGATTTATTTTCCTCTAAAATAAATATGTTCTTCTGAAACTAAAAACACACATAGATCAACCTCAATTTGACACAATTAACCAAGATGTAAGGAAAATATTACTTTATTTCCTTTGTTCTAATCTTGTAACACAATGTGTTGCGAAAAGGAAGAAAAAATACTCTTGTAAATAAAATATTCTTTATTCAAATATTTTTAAATGTTTTTAAAAATGTTACAAACTTAGTTTAAAATTTCTTTTTTTTTTTTCCTTGTAAAACTAAGACATAATTTTTTTAATTATTAAAATTTAATGTGAAATGATGAGAAAAAAACCCAAACCAGCTCTGTATATTAGAATAAACTAACAAAGAAATTTAAAAACTCTATATGTATACATTGTTTTAAAATTTCTTTTAATATATTTATATTAGTAAACAAAAATTTGTCAGGAATGTTTTGATTACTAGAATCTTTTACCCTTGTATGTTTTGATTCTTATATATCTAAATGTGGTGGAGAGTTCTATGAATGTGTTTTTGATGCAAGCATATTTTTAAAATTTTCAGGGGGGAAAAAAAACATTATTGTGGAAAAATTAAAAGTAGTTTAAAGAACTAGTGTTTTTGTAATCAAAAATGCTTAGAAAAGTAAGATTTTCTATCAATAGTAACAAAAAAATTGAACTTATCCATTTAATTTGTTAATAAGTAACCAAAAAATACCTTATTTTAATAGTACAATAATCTTTTTCTATGAAGAAAATTTAAATATAAACAAGAATTTTTTTTTTAATTTTTTTTAATAATCTTGATTTTTAATTTTTTTATACAGTAAATAACATTTATATGCATAAATGATTAAATTTTTAAACAATTTATTTAAAAAAATTAACATAACAGACATTTAAAAATTTGTATACAATGATTTTTTTTTTAAATTTGTTTTTACTCACTTGTTGATTGATTTTGTGAGGTGATAAAAGTGAATTAATTAAATATACTTATAAATTACATTTTTATAAGCTAAAAAATTGATCCTTAAAAAAAGTTATTTAACATTTTGAAGTTATAGTTTTTTCGAATGGATAGTCTTCATATAGTCACAGTATTTATTTATATATCTTTTTAACAAATTTCGTAAAGGTGTAATAATTAATAGAGGAATAAATTTATTAATGTAAGCAATGTTTTAGAGAATCTTTTAATTGCATTCAAAATTTCTTTTTTACTTGTTCAAGTATTAAGTTGGGCTCTTTTTTCTACTATTAAGATGATTAAAATTTAAATCCCTAGCTCCTTTTCATTATAAAAACAAAAACATTCCCCTTTCTTTCCCAATTACATTAATGAGTATAAATCAACTCATAAGCAACACCATTAGTTTTGCATCAACCAGGAAAATTATGGTTCAATTATTTTCACTAATGGTTCAATTATATTCACCATTTTTTTTTCACTATTATGGTTCAATTATATTCACCATTTTTTTTTTTTTTTTTTTTTTTTTTGCAAAATTTTTAATTTGAAATTTGAAAAAATTGTCTATAAAAGAAATTTTATTAATAATGTTATTCAAGATCATTTCAAATTTCACTTTTATCACATTTATCATTTAAACCCCAATTGAGGTAAAGGAAATTCAAAAATACAAATTCATAGAAATAATTAATCATGTTACATAAATTATTTTTGTTATAAGTATAAAATGAATCCTCAAAATGGAACTCTAACATCCAATATTTTATACAATTATGTTAATAAAATTTTTAAGAACTTAAAAGATTTTATAAATTATTCTAATTGCCTAAATAATCTAAACTTTTATTTCAAATCTACAGTTTATTTGAAATAAAAGTTATTATTATCTAAGACAAACAAGTTTTATTTTTTAAATTAACAACAGTATTCATGGAAAAAAAGATACTGGATTCTGCAACCAATCTGAAATGTAAAAATTATGAAAATCCATGAAGCCAAAATATTAAGTTTAGTTATGAAATTAATACTTATGGCTTATGAAATAAGTAAATTTTACTTTATGAAGAAAAATTTAATGAAGTTACAGGCATTTTACTAAGATCATTTGTTGACATAGATTTTGTAGGGAAGAAATTACACTTTTTAAAATAGATGATCAAAATCAGGATTTTATTAAAGAAAGATATCCTTTTTATTTGTATTTAATGACCGCATTTGAAAATTTTTATGTATAAACAGCCTAAATTTATATGCAGTGTTTATTTTTTATTTCCACATTACTTACAGTCTTCTTTCTTGAATCTTCTGTTGATATTTATTTGCTGCAGAAAGTTACACTTTATTTTTATACCAATTAATTCCTTGAAGAAAAAACAAAAGAATCCTTTTTATTTATATTTTTATTTCCATATTTGAATTAAAAACATAATTTTAATTTTTTTTTTTTAAAGTGAGAGAGGGAGAAATTATTTTTAATAATTTTATTAAAAATGTATGTCTTTTATTCATAATATAATTCTCTTTACTGCTATTTCAGAATATTTAAAAAATATGTTAGAATAATAAATTTCTAAATTGTCTTTAATTAAAAATTACTTTTATTGAAAGTATATAAAAATATATATCAATATTATAAATTAGTAAGAAAATAATAAAATAAATATAGCAATATATTTTTAATTAAAGAAAATATTTTTAACATAGTATTTATATCTTAACTCATTGTTATACAGTTGCTTTTTTACTTTAAGAAAAAAATGAATTAATTAGCTGTATTAATTAATTAACATAATTGGTAATCTGCTGGACTACATTTTGTTTATTGTTATTTATGGAAACATGTCATAAATGACAATTTTGAGCAAAATCATTTTAGGAAAACGTGTTATAGGTATTTTGCTGATAGCTAATTTGCATAACATGATGATCATTATTTTAACATAATGTGCTTAAACTAATTCTTGTGCTGAAAGAAATATAAATTTAGTAATTTTCAATTAACATATAAATATACAAATGTAAAAATAATTTCATATTTAAATTTTTATATTTGAGAACTGTTGTAATTAAAATAACTGAAATTATATTATAAAAAAGGTTATTTTCTTTAATAGAAAAGAAAATGTGATAAGTTTCAGGAATAAATTAATACCAATGATCAAAATAATGTTTGTTCTATATAAAATTATTTTAGGAAAACTTGTTTTAAAACAATTATATTTTTCATGATTGAAACGAATACTAAAGTTTAATTAAAAAAAATTATATAGTAAGAATAAATTTTTTTACAAGTTTTCTTTTTCAGTAATTTGTCATTACATTTGTTTAGGTGTCATTGCCCAAAATATATTTTAGATCCTAAATATATATTGATTTAGGATGACTATTCTTTAGACTATTCTTTTACTTAGCAATAATACAGTTGTCCTTGTTTTTGTCAGTAATGCCAGTAATTTTGTTTTGCAAAGTGCAAATTATACAGTATTTTTACCAATAGTTTACCCATTAGAACAAATGAAGTATTCTATTTTCTTGATTTATCAGTATAATTCTTTGTGGGTTTAATTTTTATTGAAGAAATCTTTAGGAGCAGATATCTTAATATCTTAGAATAATTTGTTATGTTTATAAAAACTAGAAAATTTAATGGATATATAGTCAAAAATCGTTGTACATCTGTTAGGATTAAAATGGTGTGCATATCAATATTTACTATTCAAAATGGAATTGAGAAAGCATCTTTTTACTTGAAACTTGTTTTAAAATATTAGTGAATGTCCTTTATTTTGTGAATAGTCCTAACCAATAATGTTCTCATTATCACTGTGAATAATGAATTTTATTATCACTATTTATAGTGATTAAGAATTTGCTACAACTGTCTAGCTTAGAAGGTACATAAATTACCTGTCCCAAAAACAATAGAAAGATGCTTGGTTACTTTTCCCTACATATTATCTTAATTTGTGGTGATAAACATTACCATTTTTTATAACAATTCAGTGAATTTTCACTTGCATAACATAATTTTATAATAAAAACATTTTTATGGTATTTTTAAATGTATACATCCTTTAATAAAATTTCTAAAAGCAATATTTTTGTGTTGCATTGCTAAATTTTTATATTTTTCTTAATGTTAAAGCCATTTAAAAATAATTTAACATAAAAGAATTTTTAAAAAAGACATAATCATATTAATATACTGACAAAATTTACAAAATATGCTGAAGAAATTTTCGATAAGATTAATACTGCAGTTCATTTGCAATATGGTGGGGAATTAAAAACCTTTACTAAACTTTGAAATCCTTTCTACTATCATAGATGCTCTTATTGTTTTTGAAAAAGAAACCTATAAAAAATAAATTTTTTATAGGTATCAAATTTGATTCTTATACTCAAAAATCTACTCAAATAATTCACATGATTTTCAAGATCTACCTTTTAAAGAATCAGTCTTTATTTGAAAGCAAAATTCTCGTCAATTTTTGTTGAAAGACAAAATATTTTGTATAGCAAAACATTTTGGACATACTGTTATATTCTATCATAATCATAAATAATTTGCTGAATTTTTCTCAAAATAATAACATTTTACTTTTCACTATATAATATTTATTATTTATTCTGTGTATATATAAAAACTATGTTTTAATAAATAATCGATACTAATTCTTTTATTTTATATAACAGAAAATGACTTGTGTCTACCAAGATTATGTGACTATAATGGTCTTTATTATTGTTCAAGATGTCATTGGAATAGTTTGAGTGTTATTCCTGCTAGAGTTATACATAATTGGGATTTTACTCCAATGAAGGTAAAACTTTTATTTTAGAAAAGTGTTCTGTATTTTTTGTTTCTGATATTGTTAATCAACAAATTAAATGTATTGTTTTTAGCATTAATATATTTCTCCTTGAAATTAACTTGATAGAAAAAAGTTTTTATGTTCGTATAATATGACAAAAGATTTCTTGAAATGTCTGACATTATCTCAATGAAATGATGTTTAATAATTCCTAAAGTAATTATGGTTGATTTAAATTAGTAACATGAAGAAAGAGATAGGTTAAATCTATTTTTATGACCTTTATCATTGAATTTTCACACAAGTGTCTTTTATAGTTAAAAAAATATTCATTCATTAATTGATTTCAAACCAAGAGTAAGCAAGAATATTGATATCGATTATAGATCTTGCAGCCAAATCCTAATATGTAAATCATTACTGTTCAATATTTTCTCAGTTAAATGATATTTGAATAAATCCCCTCCCTTTGAAAATATTACAGATTGTTATATCTGATGATCTGATCACTTCACCCAATCCATCTGCATTTAAAGCTGTCAATGATATTTAAAGTATTTGAAACATTTAAAGTAGTTAAAATTATTAATCATTGTGCTCCATTAAAATAATATTTTATTAAAGAAAGGTGCATATGTAGCTAAAGCTTTTCTATTAGTAAAAATATGCATACATAGCATAAATTATTATAAAAAATAAGAATAAATGCAATAATAATAATAATCACAGATTATTTATGTAAGCAGGAAAGGGAAATTGTCTGCTAATACTTAGAGAGTATTTTGAAAATCAATGAAATAAATGGTGTTTAAATGGGAAAAATAATTTGTCTGGAAATTTTCTAACTATAAAAAAAAATAAGATAATAAAAGTTTTTTTTTAATTTTTTTTATATGTTTTATTAATTTTTAAAATATGTTATACATATTATATTATATTCTTTTTTAGAAAAAGGGGGGAAAATTAATGCCTCAAAGAAATAATTTGCAAGCAATCTTGTAGTTAAAAATTTTTTTGAATCCTAGCTATGCTTTCTGTCATATTGAGATCGTTTATATTCAAAATGGAATTTAACGATCATTAACATTTTCCTTTTCTTATTACTGTATTTTAAAGGGACAAGGTAATTAAGAATTTTTCCACAGTTTATTTTGCATGAAAAGATAAAATTCTTTATTTGTGAAAATGTTTTTATAATTTTTTCATATTAATGATTTAATTCCTTTTTTTTTCTTCTAAAGTTTCATGCTTTAAAGGATCTAATTGTATAAGTTTTGTTACTTTGCAATAAATTTATATTATGAAGAAGGAGATTATTTAATTGAACATTTAATGTTTGAAAAAGTAAGCTAAATGAACAAACTCTTTTCGATTATTTGTAATTTTGCAAAAATATTTTCTAGACAATATCTTATTTACATTTATTTTCTTATCAATTTTTATGTTATAAATTTTAAATTTCTTTCATTTTAATGGCTTTTTCTAATTGTATCCTATAATGCAATAATTTTTTTAAAAAATTTATTTTGATACTTAAAATTAAGAGCGTTTATTTTAACAATTTTTGTTGTTCTAGTTTAAAAAATTAAAATTTATGCCAAATGTTGAATATTTCAGAATTTAATATGATTACTTGATGAAAATCCAATAGAGAGGAAGATTAAATATATTATGTGATTACTGCAATTTAAATGCATCTATATATTATCCATATCTAAAAATAATATCTATATTTTTCCATATCTAAAAATAATTACTTTTTAATTTTCATTATCTTTATATTTTTGACTTCATATTTTTTTTATGTATAATAGTTTTTTTCTATTGAAGATCTAATGCCTTTTATTGAATGAACAAAAAATAAAATACATGGAAAAACTATAGCTATTATCTGATAATTGTTAATTTTAAATTCTAAACTGCTTATAATTTTACGTATTTGAGTACAATTATAAATTTTTTAATTACTATTTCAGAAGAAATTAGTTGCAGAATCTTGAAGGGGAATCGTTGTTATCATTGTTGTATGTTTTGAAGAGGAATTGTTGTTAATTCTGAGGGCAATTAAACTGAAAGTGTACAAAACAATTATTCATCCCTTGGTGACATATGGCTTCGAGACTTGAACTTTAACACAGAAAAACATAAATAATTAACTAATTTTTTAATGGAAAATACATTAACATATTTTTGGTGCATTACAGTTAAATAATGATTGTTGGAGAATTAGAATTAATGAGATGAATTGGAAGCTCTTATCAATCATATAAATACATGAATTTTACTATACAAATATAGTAAAATTCATTAAAGCACAGAGGCTTTCATGGCTTGTACATATTGAGAGATCACCATGTGTCTATAGCTCATGGTGATCTCTCAATATGGTTCTGAAAATTTTGATAAGGCAAAGAAAAGGCGGTTTGATAATGTTCTTGAACAATATTGGCAGGATATTGTGTGGCTGGCTAAGGCCCACCCTTGGCAGTAGTATGAATAAAGAAGATTAAAGATCTAATTGTTTTGTAATCTTGTACTATTTTCAGTATGACTATGATTTGAGGAAATCTCTAGAGTCTATCATCTCCAATTAAAGATAAAAATTTAAGTTTTCTTTATAATAAATTCATATGTAGTATATAGAAAAAAAATTCTGCTCCTAAGTTTATATACACTCAAAAGCATTGAATATAGTGGACCTAAAAGAAAGCATCAAATTGAAATGAAATTTAATGTGCAAAAAGATACAAAAGAAAGAATGTCTTGATCTCAAAATTAAGACAAGTAAACAAATACAATGTACACAATTGAACAAAAACTGATTAATATTGTATCAAACTGCCTTCTGCTATCATATATGACAGTCAAGCAATGAGTTGATCAGATGTTGTGCTAAGGCAAATGGGCCCAAAACCTTCAATAGCCATCCCCAAATCATGAACAGAATGACAATAGCATCTGGTGTTTAACTTGGCCCCAGATATGTGCTACATGGCAGAAATCTTGGAAGTGGGTTGGCCATAGAAGGAAACATGACAGGAAGTCTTGAGTTACTCAAGATGTATGAGAACAAGCATTATCTTACTGGAAAACGGAAACTAAGATTCCATTTAGAAAAGATCTTGCATAAGATTAAAAAATGATATCACAACATAACACTGATCCAATAAGTTTCTATGTACCACAACTAGAATGGACTAGCTATAATAGGCTATTGCATCCCTAGACCACTAAACCCACTGTGCAAGCAAAATGTCATGCGATAGTGTGGATGGTATTGCACCATTAACTGATTCACCAGCACATGCACATGGTTGTCATCTGTTCCCAGAACAAAGCAGAATTCATCTCTAAGTACCATGTTTTGCCAATCTGCCACATTCCATGTCATACCACTGTAGATGGAGTCATGAATGTTTGAACTTTAAAGGCAGCACATGAAAACGGCGTTTGGATCACTGGTTGAAAAGGGTTCCTGGAAAATAGTTTGTGGAATAATTGGTGCCTCTTCTCTTGATTGTATCATGGAACAAATTACTGTAAGTTCCTTGACCACTTGCTATGATCCTTCAATCCTCTTGTTTAGCCATCGTTTGGATGGCTCCAGAATTTTCTCCTGTCTACTGTTTCCAATATTTTATGATAGCACACTCTGAACAATCCACTTGGTTAGTAACACAACACATTGACAAACCTGCTGTTTTCTGGTTGATAATGAAGCCACTCACAAACTTTCTTTACTGTGAGAAATGTCTTTTTACATATCTATATCTAAGTGGCATTTATCATTTAATTAAGTTCTCATGGATTAATGATTGATCAAAATTGTAATAATTTATAAATCTCATTAAATAACAACATTGCAATGCCATTACAGGGTTGTTACTATAGGAACTCATTTGCATATAGGAACTCACTACACTTCTCTGCAAAATTTCATGATTTCCTTCTTCTTCCTTCTGGGTGAAGTAATTTCTTTGTTCTTGATTGTATGTCAGACATTTTAATCTCATATTAAAAAATTCCTGACATACATAAACTTACTGTTTTAATTTTTCTGCACCTTTGGAAATTTATTCTTTGACTAATTTATTATTTGATTAAAAAAATTTTATTGTAAAAATTTTGAAATTCAATCATTTAAAATCCTGCATTTTTATTTAAATTCATCAGCATACTTAATTTATTTTTTATCCATTGTGTTTATGTTTCTTAGGTGTGCCGTGCCTCTCTTCAATTTTTAAGACTGATGTTAAAAAAACCAATTTTAAATATAGAATCTCTTAACTCTACATTATTTGCCTTTGTTAGTGAGCTCGGAACTATAAAGGTATGTTTATTTTAATGCAAGACAATGTAAAATTATTGATTGTGAAAGGGAAAATTTGTATTAAGTAAATGATAATATTTTCAACTATTGCTAAAAAGAATTGTACATAAGAAAAATATTTGTTTATTAGATTACATATATTTTAATTTATTTTAATTAAAATAAATTATATGTTTCACAAGCAGTAAGTTAGCACTAAATTTTATTTATGAAATAATGATAAATACAAAAATGATTTGATGCCTATTTAAATTGTTATTATGATTACAACTTTTACTATTAAGCAGTTTTTATTGATAAAAATATTCATAAATGGTAGAAAGATACTTTATGTTAATAAAGCAAGATTAATGATTACTATATGATGAAAGTCAAGTTGTCTGTAAGTTTGGCACAGTAACTATTATTATTCAACATTGTTTGAGAAATATTTTCCGGATTTACAATGTAAATCCAGAAACATCTAATATATTTATTTTCGAATTTTAAATTAATTTCAAGGAAAAAACTGTAAATTGAAACATATTTCTAGTGATTCCATAAAATAAGTGATTTGAAATTTTTACCTTATATTTGTTATTTAAGAATTATTTTTAAAATAACTTTTTTATGCTGCAAGCAAAAATTAGTAACTACTCAAATAAAAATGTGCATAAAAGAAATAAGTTCAATTCAATATTGTTTTTCATACTTTTAACTGTAAATTTAAAATCATGTAGCCATTAAAGCATGTTAATTCATGTAAAGTATAAAACTTAAAATATATTTCAGAAGTTACGCAAAGATATTTTGGTAATGAAGAAATATTTCCTTACGTGTCATACAGCTTTAGAAGAGAAGCTTCTGCTTCAATTGAAGGATAGACAGCATTTTGTTGAAAGTTCTGATATTTACAGTCTTCAGGATCTCATTGATGTCTCATCAGGCTCTTTGTTGACCTACTTAGAAAAAATTCATTCAACATTTATTATTCATATTACACTACAGTGCCAAGTAAGAATATTAAATTTTTACATTTAAAAAAATATTAGTCTAAGTGGATTGTAGTTTTAACTACTAACTCAGAAAATGATATTTATTTTAAATTTAAAAAGGGATTACTATTTTTTAACATTAGTGCTTTAATATTTTTATATTTTTTTATCTCCATAAATACATGTCCTGAAAAATTATATTAAAGATTTTGAAAAAATTCTAATCTAATATTTTAATTCGTTTGAAATTGAATAGAAAATTAGAATTGCTAAAATCACTTTAAATTTCATTAATATGATCATTTTTAATTTTCAACAATAATTTTAAGTTATTTATTAATTGATAAACAATTAAAAAATTTTATCAATAAAAGAGTTAAACATTTATATTCTAAGTTGCTTTTTTCTTCTATTATAATTTTTTTTAAGTATTGTAGGTTCTTCTTGATTCTTCCATTCAAATTATGAGGGCTTCCTATTTTCTTTAGCAGCTTATACTTTACTAGGAAATATGCCAATGCTTACAATCAGTGAAGTGCTGCTGGAGCTTGAATTCGCTTATTTTCTTCAGTGCATTCCTAGAACTATTTTTCAAGTTCTCTCTTACATATTCCTTGGAAAGTTCAAGATGTTTTATCCCTAAATCATATAAAATTTCTTATGTAACTTGCTTATTCTATGAATAAGTCACCATATTAACATGTGTGAGATTTAATAGGCCTTTGTTTCACTTATGATCTTTATCCTACAGCATTTGTAAGTGAATTTAAGGTACAAATACTTACAACACATGGAAATACACTTCCCTAGAGATATATTCAAAATCTGCTTGTTTCCATTTTACTTTGCATCACAGCAACTATTGCAACATGTAATTTATTTATTTATTTTTTTTTTTTTAAGCTTAATTGCTTATTTGTATCACTACAAATTTTTGTGTCTTCAATTTATTTTAATTCTAAGGCTTCCTGCATAATGATGTACAGCGGTGCCTCGCATAAAGAACACCTCGCACAGCGAACGCTGCACACAGCGAACTTCCTATTCCTTCATTTCATGATTCATACAACGAACTTGGCTTTACACAACGAAGTCACCCGAGCTTCCATGATTGCTGCCGATGTATTGCATCCTCCCGCGCAGGCACTGCAGTCGTTAGTCACTGCGCTTAATTTACGCACGTATCACTACAGTCGTCCTTTTAAGTTAAACTCAATATTTTTTTTATATCATGGGTTCTAAAAAATGCAAGAAGGTGATTTCTGTTGAAATGAAACAGGAAATAATTAGAAAGAGTGAATGTGGAGTAAAACAGTGGGACCTCGTTAAAGAGTTTGGTCTAAGCAAGACCACCATATTCACCATTTTGACAAATAAGGATGCAATCAAATCAGCCAAAGGAGTATCAAAACTATTTAATGAAAAACATAGGTCTTCAATCCACAAGGAATTGGAGAAGCTATTAGCAGTTTGGATTAAGGACAGGCAGGTGAAAGGTGACATAACAACCCAAGATATTATCTGTCACAAAGCCAAGATAATTTATGAAGATCTAAAGAAAAACGTCCCTGGAAGTAGCAGCAATCAAGATTATGAAGAGCTTAAAGCCAACAGGGGGTGATTTTTTAGATTTAAGAAAAGGTGTGGAATCCACAGCGTTACTATACATGGTGAGGTGACAAGAAAGAAGCACAAAAGTTCTCTATTAACTTTCAAAAATGTATTAAGGATGAAGGATATTGCGCACAACAAGTGTTCAATGCCGATGAAACGGGTCTTTTCTGGAAAAGAATGCCGAGCAGAACCTTCATTACAAAAGAGGAGTCTTAAAATTAAAAAATTATGTTTTTAGATGTATGTATCTAAATAAAAATAACAAGAAATTTATCTTTTTTTATGTCATCTTAGCATATTTTATGCTACAGAACGAATTTTTATTTTTAACATGCATTTATATAGGAAAACATGTTTCACAAAACGAACATTTCGCATTACGAATTTGCTCCTGGAACAAATTAAGTTCGTTGTGTGAGGCACCACTGTAATTGTTACCTACACTTCAAGGCATTTTTCTTAATTGATGAACTATTTGATAAATTTAATAATTTTTAAAATTAAATATATTTAAGGAAAATAGTTTTTATGCGTAATTAATTGTCAAAAATTATACTAAATATTATATTATGTTCTAAGTAAAGGGTCGCCAAAGTGGTCTATCTGACCCAAGGGGTCGAATGGGGGTCTATTGGGACTCAAAGGAAAAACAGTTCTTAATATAAATCATCTTCAAGAATTAAATGACGATTTTAAACTGCGCTTTGTTGATTTGGAAAGCATCAACATTTCAGCGCAAATCGACAACATTGACATTTTTTGCGCAAATTGATAACGTCGACATCAACATACAAGATGAGCTTGCTGAACTGTTGTCTGATCTTGAAGCAAAAACTCTTATTAAAAATTTGACAATACATAAATTTTGGATTAATATAAATATAAAGCAAAAATATGTGAAACTTTACGAAATGGCTCAGCCATTTATGCTGACGTTTCCAAGTTCGTATATGGTTGAAGATGGTTTCAGTCACGTTAATTCAATTTTAACTAAAAACAGAAATAATTTAAATGTGGAGCTTCGAGTGGATTTACGGTTAAAATTGACTAATTTCGAACCCAATGTAGCAAACCTTGCCAAGAAACACCAGGCACACTTATCTCATTAAGAAGTATAAAATCTGTAGTTACTTTACTTACTGTTTCTGATTTATTAAATATTTAGACTAATATATAGTTTTATTTTAATTACCTGAAAATAACCTTTGTGGTTGTCTATGGAGATTTCAAAAAATCATATAGGGGGCGATGATCAAAAAAGTTTGGCAACCCCTGTTCTAAGTATGAAATTTGTTCATTTTTTAAAATTAAAAGTTCTGGATCTTTTGGATTTTTCTTTAAAGTTTTATTTACACTGTAAAAGTTGAAGAGAAAAATTGTTTTGCTACTTAAAAAGCATTGCTCAAGAAATTCCATTACATTATGAAGTGAAACTAAGAAAGAAAAAAAATCAGTGCTTATTATTCAAGTATGCTATAATTTACCTTAATCAAATATCTTTTATATAAAGATACAAATAAAAATTAAAAGGTATAATTAATTTTATTTTTAAAAAGATAAGACATGTTAAAAAAAAATTAAAGGGAATAATAAGAATGAAAATTAAAATACAAATCAATAAGATATTTATAGATTTTATAATTCTAAAGTTAATAATAAATATTTAGCCTTCAAGTTCAACAACCTCTGGGTTTGACTCTCATCTAAAATGGTGATATTTTTAGTATAGCTCAAAACCTGCTTAAAAATTTTACTCCTGTTTGAAGTATCCCTAGTTTGCAAAAAGTGATTGATAAACAACCAAACTAAACTATCTTTCATTGCTAAAAATATTAGAAATTGCTAATTACATTTTTATGGAATATTCTTATTTCAAATTAATCTGATATTTTGATGTTGAATTTATATATTGAATAAATTTTAAATAAATTTCTAACTTTCTATTTCTATACTACTATGATTATGATATTCAGCATAAAATTTGATTATATGAAAATTCAAAATATTTATTAAGTATTTGTTTATTGTAATTGAACTTATGTTTAAATGTTTTATGAACTAATTTTTAAGTTTTGGAATAGTACTATAATGAATTATTACTAAGTGAAAAAATTCAAAACTGCCTTGAAATATAAAATTTAAAATAATTTGTGAATAAATAGGAAATTTTATAGAAAAAATATTAATTGTATAAAAATATTATTCTTATTTATAAATGAATAATCTGATATAATTATAGATTTTTTTTTATTTGAAATAATAGGTAAATAAACAAAGAATATATATTTTTTAAAAAATTATCAAATAAAATCAAAATAAAATGCCCAATTTCTTTGACTGTGTTAAGAATATATATCTCAAAATGTGAGCATTTTTTTTTTATATATTGGTAATTATTTTCAATCAGTACAAGATATCTCTAAATATATAATTTACGAAATATTTCATTTACATTAAAAATGATAAAAGAATATGTTAAAAAATTCTCAATAAAATAATAAGTGAAATTTAAATTTTAAAAAAAATTTAATTCATTGATTTATTTTAATTTATTTATTTATTTTGCTTAACATGTCATAAAAGTCAAAAACTACTAGTATTAGAGAAAATCAAATATATTTATATAATCAGTTATTAAAAATAAATTTAAAATTCTTGGTTCATTTATTTTTTTAATTTTATAGGGTTGCCATGGCAAAGGCTTTATTTGTGAGCTTTGCAAATCAGAAGATGTGATATTTCCATTTGATCCTCGAACCGATATTTGTAGTAATTGCTCTTCAGTTTTTCATCAGTAAGTTTTATTATACAATAAATTTTTTAAACTATTTTAATTTCATAAATTTGAAAATAAATTACTTAAACATAATAATTTTCGTCTTAGATGATTAATTATAAAAATATTCATAAATATATCTAAATGTAGAGATTCCCATGAAAACCAATCTTTTTAGAGTTCTATTAATTGATACATTTTTTAAAATTTAACTATATATTTGGTTAGTATAAAAAATGTAACTGTTAATTATTTTTTTGTTTTTATAATTTACTCTCCTTTATTAAATTTTTTGGTAGTTATAGTAGCCTGGTAGAAAAAGGCATTGTTTTCAGGAGATAATGTATAATTTCGAAGCATAAGGGATTCAACCAAAAATTTTTTGTGTTGAAAGAACTTAGGTAGGCTAAAATACATAAAGTCCAAATTATATATTTATAATATAGTATTTTAAAATTGAGCTAGTGAAAAAAAAAATGATAATTTGTGTTTTATTCATGATTTGTACATACAACTCCTGAAAACTAATTTTTTGGCCACACCACTTGAAACTGAAAATTTTCATTTGAATTTTGATAAGTGATAAATGATTCCTGAAAAGTTTTCGTTTCATATTTATTTTTTGATCGAAAATGTATCAATTTAATAAATTTTTTTTATTTAATTTGAGGAATTTTAATACAATTGAAAGGAATAATTTTAAATATTAATTTTGGATGACCCTATTGGAAATCAGTGAGACATTAAGCTAGAAACAAAGTCTAAAAATTTTTAAATTTTAAATCCATGACAAAGCATTTAATAGAAAAATATCCACTGTCATACTCTATTGGATAAAAAATTCCAAATTTAGATCTTTGAAGTTTAATTTTGTAAGTAATGAATTAGAATAGTTTTAATAAAATGCAATTACTTTAGCGTGTAATTTCTTTTGTCAATAAAGAGTAATTTGTTTGTTGTTGTATTATTAAGAGCTAAAATTGAGTATCAGAAAGTGATTTTTTCTTAAAATAATTTATTAGTTTTAAATTTAAATCATTTGATTTATCTGTTCAATTTCAAAATTTTATTGACTATAATTTTAATCCTTTTAAAAATAGTGTAAATTCTTTTTTTTTTAATTTACTATCAAATGAATAAAATTATCATTTGAGAAAAATTAATTATTTATTATTCTTTCATGATCAAGTATTAATAGAAAAAGGATTTTTTTTTTCAAAATTATTTATCAATAGTATGATAAAAAAATAAAAAAGCTTTTAAATTGAAACTCTTGGTAAATTTTAGTGGTTATTATGCAATTTTGTTCCATAGTTGAACTGATTGTTTTTATATACTTTTTTAACTATAGAATAAATTTATGGCTAGGAGAAATTTAAACTAAGATAAAATTTTTAAAAATATCCTTTATATATAGTGTTTAAGTAATTATGAAATGATTTCCTATAAAAAACATTGCATCTACCCTTCAATCATTAATCTAAACTTTTGAAATTATAATTAATATTAAATCTTATTTTAATCAGAACTATTGAAACTATATTCTATAATTACTCATATCATTTTTAAAAATAATTAAATAATTATAGATATGTAATTTGGTTTAAAATGTTCAAAATGAAAATATCAGCTTGTATAAGAAAAATTTGCTGACATCTAAAACTCTTGGAATTGGTTTCTTAAGAATCTGTACAAATCCTGTTTTGAAGTGTGATTTAGTAACATATTAATATGAAACAATCAATGGAAATTACATGAAGTCGTTGTAATTGAATTTAGATAATGTATAACCAAAAGGAAAGCAAAATATTTCTAATAATAAAGAAATATTACTAACATTATTTTTATGTTTTACATAGAAATAATAGTTTGTTATCATAAGTATGTGTTTAAACACAATTTTTCAGTGCAATATAAAAATAAGTTCAATTACTCATTTAACTATATATATATATATATATATATATATATATATATATATTTAAATATATATAAATAGGCAATAAAATATTTAAAATATTGAATACTAAATATTCATTTTGCTAAGTCATACCTAAATTAGAACCCATTATTATTTTATTTATAATATATTTGTTATTTACACATATTCTCTTTGTTTTTCTTGATCTTTATTGTTCATATTGTTAACTTTTAAAATTATATTGTGATAAAATTCATCTGATGTATGATTCAAATGTGGAACATTATGTATAATTTTCCACTTTTTAAAATTTATATGTATGTAATATTTAATAATTTTGTAAATACATAATTTTGCTTACAATAATAGTTATTGTTATACTATCTATCATCACATTTTAGTAAAATATTTTATACATACATTATAAATGATAATTTTTAAAATTTTTCCTTGTTTATATTAAATAACATTAATTCTCAATTGGTTTATATTATGTCTCAAATATTGATTAAAAACTATAACTTTTTCAATTTGAATTATTGAAATCAAATATAAGCTGGAGTTTATTTAAATGAATGTTTTGAATTATATTGAAGTGAAATAACTATTATATAACATGCAAAATTATTTTAAAGATGCATTAACATTGCAGATTTTTTCTCCTACTTTTTTTTATCAAATAAAAATAAAGTTTTTATAAATCAAAATGATATGTTGCTCAATATTTTATTAAAGAAGACAAATTTATCATTTTTGTCCATATTAATAATGGTTTTTTTTTTTTTTTTTTTTTTTTTAAGCTAAATTTTAAAATGTCATTATTTATGTTCAAGACTGAAAAATGAGTAGGAAATATAATTAGAGAAAAAATTAGCAGATATTTTAAGGGATTAAAAATATTTGTTGAAAGAAAATTCTCCTAAACTATTTTAATAATACTGACAACTAATTATTTTTGTATTACCTGAATATAACATGATTGTACATATTTTAGTTAGAATTTCAATGTATGTGGGATGCTTAGATTTCTGGTTTTGCTTCAACATCTCGTGGGTTCAATTCATACCTTAGGCTTGGATACTTATATTGGTCTGGAATAAATTTTAAATTGTAGTTTCTACTCTAATTGATCCTAATATGAATAGATTTAAAAATGAGCGAGAAACAAAATTAATCTGGCTTGATCACATAATGAGTGACAATACTCATTATGAACTGTATGTCAAGAGATAAAGATGTACGGCATTAAGAATGTGAAATGTGCTCTTATGAGATTCTTTGTATTTGGAATTTCTCAGAGAAATATAAAAATCATTCGAACATGTTTCAGATTTTGACTCTGACAGAATGATTGCATATGAAAATAGCAGATTATCAATCTAAGAAATCAGTTGTCATGTCACAACTATGCAAACAATGAATTATTAAATTCGAGTAAAAACAAGTGACCAACATGCACTATTGCAACCACCTCTCTGTTTAATTTCTCAGAATTAATAAATTACTCTGTTTAATTAACTAAATGTTGTGTGCTTGAGAGAGATAAAGGTCAATATCACATCCATAATTGTATCATAACAAATACTCTGTGACATAACAATCAATGTCTGCACTACTTACAATACAACGATATTTTTAGCATAGTGGATTAAGCATCCATTTGTTAGCTTATCTTTAACCCACAACTGCAGGCATTTATGCTTGCATTAGTGCTGTGAATGGCAGAGATGGCCATCCAAATGACATGACATTGTATTTTCAGATATCACGTTTTTGCATACAATACATCAATGGTTAGATTTGTTTCTAGACATTGTAGAAAGATACTTTTTAAGTATCGACATACTGATCTTGCACTTAGTGTTATATTAGATTTTTCTCCCATTTTACCATATTATTTGTACAGTACCTGTACTTTATTTCTGAGATTTTGCATTCTATTCTATTCTTTATCATTGTTTACCTCCTTCTGGTATAGTTTAACATGTTAGTAATTATACGTTCACATATTATTCAAGATTTCTTCCCAAATTATCATATTGCATCTTTAATCTGGTCTTCCAATTGCCTAATTCTATCACTCATCAAACATGCCAGTGATTGGAAATGCCTAGCTTAGATGTGTGCTTCCATAAATATACTTGATGAACTTAGGCTATATGTGTGGGCACTACTAGTTGCAATTTAAAATGATATTTTAAGACTCTTATTAATTGTCATAAAGGTAAAATTTTAAAATTGTTTTCTAATTTAGGATAATTAAGGAAACCTTTGAGATCACCTGAATATTATTTTAGAATAACAATTTTAAACCAATTTCTGGGTACTGTAATTTTTCATTTTAAAGAGAGATGAGTCAGTTAAATATTTTAACACACGAGATGATTTTATATTTGCAGAGGAAAATAATTTATAAGTAAAAAGAAAGGAGGGAAAATAAATATTTTAAGGAACATGTGTTCTTCAGATTATTGTACTAGTATTTTTACTGCAAATTATCATATTGGCTCATTAGTAGTTTATTTTTTCCATTAAAAAAGAAACTATTTTAGTTTTTTTTATGTAGGGGGGAAAAATACTTGGTGTCAAATAAGATTAACTGTTATAGAAGCATTATAAAAATGAAGATATTTCCTCTAATATTTATAAATTTTGAAAACTTTTAATCACTTTGCCCATTACAGCATGTAATGATGAAAACCATTAAAGGTTTTTTAAAAAAATACTTCAAGAACATTGAATCTAAACTGCTTGAATATACTCTTTCATATATATTTACAAGTGAATATCTTGCAAAGTAAAAATGATGAATAATTTAATGCAAAAATTAATAAATATATTCAATTACTTATTCTTATATCTTTTAAATTGTAATTTTTTAGAACAGGAGAAATATTTTCATAAATTTTTTTATGATAAATTTCATCGATACTTGGTAAATAAGAATGTTCATCATCACTCTTTGTTAATATAATATTCTATATTTTTGTACTTTATATAATTAGATAGAAATTATATCAATTCTTAAATAGAGTACGATAGAAGAAATAATGATGTATGATATTCTCTTCACAAGAAGTTGCCTCTTTTATCTGTGTAAATAGTGAAAAATATATCTTCTTTCAAGGCAATGGGAACATGCAATCAATCAACAATGCTTTATATAACTAATTTAAAAGCTTTGTCAAGTAACAAATTTCTGACATAGCTGTTAAATCAGTCATTATGATAATAGCATGTTTTCAAGATTTAATTACAAGATGCTATTAGAACAGTGCATTTGTCAGCACATGAAATGGGACATAGCACCCATGAGGTGGCAAAGAATTTGCCTTTTTGTGTACCATGATTTCATGAATATCAGTTACATGATAAAACCTAAAATTTTATATAACAAATAAATATTCATTTATTTTGCTTTTGCATGATGTAGCAGCTCACTTTGACTTTACAAGCAATATTGTATTCTGACTCAGCCAAAGATTTTAATATAGAAGAGGTATGTCTATAAAATGTTAAACTAACCTTGCTCTCTAAAAAGTTTCAGTTGGAAGTTGTTAATTTTGGTTTACGATCAACATTATCTGGATGCCTTTTAATTCTACTGTGTGGCTGTTGTGTAAATACATGTGTCCATAAATTAAGAATAATCTAGAAGCACACAGAAATTGAACATAAAAAGAAAAGTCCAATCTGTAGAAGTATCTTGCATATGTTCAAACATTATATGCAAATTATAGGAAAGCATTGGATGATATCAAATGTATGCTACAATGAGAAGAGTGTAAGAAAGGAGTATGTAAGAGGACTTGAGAAAAAGAAGGAAATGTTTGTTCACAACCAGTCCATATAGAACTCAGTGTCATGATTGCATTTGGATGATGTCTTACGTGGTTGAATTATCGGCCGCCTGAAATGCTGATATATGCAAATAGCATAGCCAAGGAACTTGGACGCCACAGGAGTTTGTTTTATTTCTGCACCCTTAATTGTTGATTTCAGTATTATAATCAATTAAAGAATTTTTCAATGTAAAGAAATCTAATTTTACAGAAAAGAAAATTTTTTTGTGACTTATAAAGCTAATGAAATTCACATGGAATAAAATATGTTTTCTATTTTAGAGACTGCTATTTACGATGGGAAGGTCCTTGTCCAAAATGTACTCGTCGGGGTAAAATATATGAAGCTACAAATGCAACACAATGAAATTTTTTATATAAATGTATATAAAATTATTCAAATTATCATTTTATTCTGTGTATAAATTTTCTATGTATAAAAGTTCTATATTATAAAAAAAGTTATAACTTCAAAGATTATGGAACAATAAAAACTTGAGCATTTTTACTTAGGACTCAATTTGATTTTAAACAGGTTTATTAATTCATAATAAAGCGATAAAGTATTTACAGATATTTTTTATGTGCTATGTTTAAGCATCATTCGAAATTATTCAGCCAATACATTTGTAATTAGAACATGTAAATTACAATTGTAATCAAGAATTGTTTGCACTTTTAGTAACTTGTACAATTACTGACAATGAGTTCACACAAATTTTTACAATGCAAATAAATTTCTGTAGAACTTACCTTTAATAATTCTGCCACTTTTTAACATGTTTTTGTAACTCATTTCTGAGGCAACTGGTAAAAACTGAGTAAAATTTATTACAACAGTTATTATAAAACTTTGTAGATAAAAAAAAAAAATACATTTGAAGCTTTTTCTTGAGGGGGGCTTAGTAAATAACAAACATTTGTACAAATGTATGCAAATAGGCATTGTGTTTTTAAAAATTCAAATACTCTTTAAATTAAATAATGAAATTAATTTAAAGTAGAATGCTGTTTCATTTAACAAATTATTTTTATTGAAGCAGACAGTAAAATCAATTTTGAGTGTCACATATTGAAGTACTTTTCTATGAGAAAACTTATATTAATATATATTTTAATAATTCTATTTATACAGAATGTAGTAATCTTCATTCTTTAATCCTCTCTTTTTTATTAATGCTAACACAGCAAACTAGTATGTAGTAGCACAAAACCTTAATTTTTTCTGATGTGAATGATTTAATAATTTTTTTTGGCTTTATTTTCAATCATTGAAAACTTAACAAATGTTAATAATTTCTTTTATTTCGAGCTAATATAAGGCATTCCTTGAGGATTAATTGAATAAGCCCAATGATTTTAATTACTTTTGTGTAAATGGTTTTCAATAAAATGTTTCCTAAAACCCAATTAGTAAATTTTGGTTCTTATGTTGAAATGTAATTAACTATCATAACAAAATGAATGTTTTTATGGCCTGTTGGTTAGATTAGGTGGATGAATGATGAAAGAAATAAACATTCATTATTATGAGCCTTGCAATGTTAAAATTCCTCTCAACATAATCAAGAATTTAAAAGTTCACTTTCTTGCTCTGATTGATGTTTGATTAATGAAATTCTAGAGTATGTAGTTATGACAGTTGCACAGAAATTCTGTATCACTTTGTAAAAAATAGAAGTTTGGTATAGTACAATTTATATGGCAACAAGAGAACATCATGCAAGTGCAGAATTAGGCGTATTTTAAAATTGAAATCATCAAATAACAACTTAGTTTTACTCTGAATTTCTTTCCTACTTTTCCATTAACCGTAAAATCGCAGTATAAATATTTTAAAGTTATATGAACAGCACATATAAAAATTAAATTTTTAATTTTTATGTTTGGTTTCCAAAATAATTGTTATTCTGAGTATTTTAAAATTATTAGAAACTCTGATTACTATCATATATTTTTATTGTTTTAAAACAGTTTGTCATGAAAGAGAAAATTATTTTTGCAATTATTTTCAAATAAAAAGGTTTCATTGCAAAAATGTATATTTGAATACATCCTTAACAGAAATGATTTGATTGTACATAAAATATTTATGTGAAGTGACACTGATTTAGAAAAGTAAATTCTTGTAGTAGACTGTTTCAAGAAATGCATAATTAAAACATAATTTAACAAGACATTAATACTGCTATATAATAAATTGAGTTACATGGTTAGATAATTTAGTGACTTATATTATTTTCACAATATATGTTAAGAATTTTGAAAAATTTATAAATTTTTCTATTTTATAAGACTAAACATGTGATGCACATTACTCTTAGTTAAATTTTCAAGCAGTGACACTAATATTTTTGCAAATAAACTTTATTTAGAGACAATTTAGTCATATAAATGAATTTTAAATGCAATATTTATAAAGCAATCTTCTATTTCATACATATTTACAAAATGTTTACAAAAAATATTAAATTATATACTCAACTCTTGGAAACTCTTAAAATTATTTACATTATTATAAAGAGAAAAAAAGCAGTTTTTCAGGAAATTAAATAACCCATTTTAGATATATGAAGATTATTCTTTTAACTGAAGTGATGCTAGTTGGCAGGAAGTCTCGGACAACAGCAATTCTCTAGATTCTGATAACAGTTCTGTAACTCTGTTAGAAACAAATTAAAACATTTTGGTTTATCAGAAATACTTTGCAAAAATGGAAAGTAATTAATTATGAAATCTTATGTAAAATGATTATACCATGATGCAATATTAAAAATTATGATAATTGGAGTAGAATTTACAGTTCATTAAAAAAAGTTGAGGAAATCATTGTTAGGTAAAAAAATTTACTATACCATTATTAGTAATTTATTATAAATTAAATTTTCTCCATTATTTTCTTTTTTAAAAATCAATGTTTCTAGCATGATTTGAGATTGATGTTAAAAAATAATGAAAATGAATAATAACAAAAATGTATTATGTAAATTACAGTAGCAAATAATAATTAAGTTCTTGAAATTTATCAGCTATAAATATAATATATATTATCAGCTATCAAAAAATTTAGGTATCAATATTTTATACACATTCAATACAGTATTTTATAATAATTGAAATGTATTAACACTATAAGTAATTACATAATTTGAATAATTTAATTAACATAATGACCTTTCTAAAACTTAACATAATACTAATTTTCTTGAAACAAAATAATTTCTAACTTCTTTAAACAAAATATTAAAGTAATAAACTTACTTTTTAATTTCTTCAGTAATTAACTTTCCTTGACTCACAAAAATATTTGCATTCTTTGCTAACAAGTTAACTTCTTCAACATTACCAACAACTGTCTGAATTTCTTTCAATATATCATTAATTTTTTCTAGTTGTTGAATAACTTCATCTGTAATTTGAAAAACATTGAAAATATATGTAAAGTAACATTTTTAATTGAATAAGATTAATAAATATACTTTTTAGATAGCAATTTTAATTTACAATATTTCTTTTCCATAAATTTGTTAAACTTTAAAAATACATTACCAAAATATTTACTAAAAATCATATTTATGCACTTATCAATTTCCTAATAAGTATGCCTCTACTAAATTGATAAGTTTAATCATACCTTATAATATGAATATCTTCAATTAAACATTTTGTAATATCAAAGACATTTTTTAAATTAAAATTTTCAACTACACATTCAATTTTGAAAAGCTTTTAATATCAACTAAATAATTTCACATTAAGTGCCCGACAAGTGGCAGACTATTTCAATGTATGTAGAATGCATAAATATAAGTTTTTCAAAAGTAGTAGGGGGAAATGAACTGCATACCATTACATTAAAAAAATTAAAAACATCCATTTAGAGTGAAAACAAATTTACAATCTAATGAATGATAAAACTTAATGTTAACTCACAAAATCATATTGGAAATTATTTAAAAATATTAATACCCACCTTCTAAGCCAGCGATCGGCATTACACTTTTAACTTGCAATTTATGCCTAACTCTATCAACGCTATCAGCTATTTCTTTATATTGCTTTTTTAATACCGCAATTGTTTCAAGTGCTGGTAAGAGCATTTTTTCCTGCAAGAATATTAAATGCATTATTATTTTAGTAAAATATTAATTGATTAAATAAAGATGAGAATAATTGATTAAATAAAGATGAGAACAGAATATTTGTATACTATTAACAAAATCTAGTTTTAGCAGATTAAAATTTTTTTTTTTTTTTTTTTTTTTTTTTTTTTAGTGTACAGCCAAAAACATTACTCTTATGACAGGTTGACATTCATCTAAGACATGATTTCCAGTAGCAATGTCCAATAACATTGCACAGAAACAGGTCACTGATAGTGAGGGGAATTTTCAATGATGGCATCATTCCTGCATATACATTAAAGGAATTACATTTCAAAATAATCATAGATTACATGATTGATTTTTTTTTTTTTTAAAGATGTTTAATCTAATAATAGTTTTAAGAATAAGAATACCATCAAAATGGTAAAAAATTGATATACAACTAAAAAAATTAAAGGTTTTGAATTGTTCAAGTCAACCATCAGTCTTAATCAATTGAACACTTGGGAACACCTAAGAAGAAAAATCAGGATATAGAGGCATTCCTCTGCTTCAGAAGTTTCAATCAGAAGAGGGGAAAATCACAATTATCTTACTCTAAAAAACCTCAATTCATGTGTAAACACTGTGGTAAAATCCATAAAAGAAACTATATGCAATGAAAAATTAAATGTTTCAATATTTCATTACTGTTTCCTTTTTTTTTTTTTTTTTTAACAAGGCATATGTCCCAGTTAGGTGGTCAGCCTAACGTGAAAACCCCAGTGTTTAGTTCCCAAGCATGCTTGGCACTCAATCGACTCAGTGAAGGGATGAAAAGTCAATTTTGCCTAGCCTGAGGATAAAGCCTTGATCATGTGCATTGGGAGCACAAAATGCTATCACTACATTACAGGGCTTACAAGTTATAAAACATGTCTAAAAATTTCTTTAATCAATCTTTTTTAAATTATACAATTAAAATAAATATTAAAAAGATTATATATATATATATATATAAACCAAGAAGAAACAATTATTTAACTCCATAAAATTAAATATTGAAATAGTAAATTATAATTTCAAAAATAAAGATTTTGTTCATGAAATAGAATATTAACTATAAATTGTATAATTTCAAATTTGCAAAATAAGTAGAAATATAAAAACAATTGATTGCAGTGAAAAATTTATATTTTATATATATAGTTACCTGTTTTTGTAACTGCTCATAAAGTTTTATAGTAAACGTAGCAAAATTTAATCCTCTTTGGAGACTTTCATTTTCACTTAATAATTCTCTGACAAAATTTAAAACTTTGTAGATTTTTTCCTAAAATATTAAAGTTGCATTCAAAATACATGGTGAAAACATTACAAACAAAATTTAAAGTACAATATATTTGAAATGCTTAGATTTTATTTTATTATCTGTAGACAAAATTACAGTGTTGTATAACTGATATTCTACTAAAATTTTAATGTTTTTTTAGTATGAAATGCACCTCATAATGTATTTTATGGATCCATTTTGTATTTAACGGTAAAATTTGCTAAAAAAAAAAAAAGTATGTTTTGTTGTTAAGTGTTACATGATAAGGAACAAAAAGATTTTCGTTAAAATTTAGTTTGAACATTTGATCATATCTGCAATTTACTGAATAAATTCATAAATGAAAATTGCTTATTATCAGAAATTTAATGTATTGACTCTTAAAAATAAATTTTAGTGATTATTTAGTTTTTCCAGCTCCATTACACTAAGTTCTTTTCACTAAGCTATAATTGTAATTATTAAATTCTCCATGTAAAATTTTGCATGAAATTTGCCTTCATTTGTGATGACTGTCACCTATCTCATAATTTTTAATAACTGTAAATATTTTACTTTTTTTTTCACTTAGAATTTTCCAGATTTTTAATAGTATTTTAATTTTCCTATATTTCTTTATGCATTATATTATGTTAGACAATTCTAAAAATATTGCGCCAACTATTAATACAAAACCAAAACAATGATTACAGTATTTTCTTGTCTACTTGAAGAGGCTATTTTTAATGACAATACAATAAAAAAAAACATTTTGCAGTTTTTAAGGTTTCCAGAGTGGTCAAATACAAAAATAAATGTATGAAAAAAATAACATTTCTTCTTATTTATTTGAATTATAATTTTATATTTGTATTAATAGAAACAATTAATTCTTAAATTTAGTTCTACTAATTCTCAAAATAGCTCTACAACTTGAACTTTCTGGAATGATTAAATTAGAATAAAAACACAAATGTTTAACTTTTTAAAATCACAAGTAATCTTACTAAATTGAATTATTTAATAGCTATAATTGATCTCTAAAACTTTATAAATGATATTGGATATAGTATTTTAAACCTCTAACAAAACAAATGTTTAAAATTCTTGAAAAGTATTATACTGAAAATAACTAGTTATGAAAATTGTTACCCTACAATTATTAAATAAAGATAGGATATGATAAATATTTTAATTTATTATGAAAAATAGAAAAACTAGCATATAAATTAAAAAATTTAAGAAAAAAAGTTTGCAATGCTTTTTCTGCGAAACTTAAGTTGTATCTTATATCAGTTTAGCAAAAAATAACTTGGACAGCTTAACTGATATAATAGTCCAAGTAAAATTAGATAGTAAAATCTTTCAATTCAATTTCTTCAAAAATCATTCATAGCACTTAAATTTAAGAGAAATCTTGGAACTTTTGACAGTTCTTCCTATTAGTAAACAAATTTAGAATTTATCTTATGAACAAAACAAAAATCATTCCTACACTGGATAAGGGAATTAATGCATTACAAATGACAAAGTACAAACTTTATTCAATAAATTATTCATAAGCAAAATGTGAATGCCAGAGGCTTTTGTCATAAGCCTAATAACAATCAGAAAAACAAAGTTATGTTATAGGTATACAATTTTGTCAGCATTTACATCAACAGAAACTGATTTTTGTATCCTTAATGTCTCTTATGAGAAATACATTAAAAAGTTTTAGTGGACTCAGGATGAATTTTGCATTTTTATTCCTAAAGTTAAATTTAAAGTATATTCTTATTTTTCAGAACTGTGAGACATTAATTGTACAAAAATTTGTATCTATAAATCAAAATTAATTAAGGAAGATCTCTGATTAAGGCATAACTGTTAATTATGACATTTTTTATATTTATTGTTTATCCATAATGAAACATTTGTATTACATAACTTTCTCTATTCAGAACATCTGCTCATTCTGCTGAAAGCTTTTTGACTAATTTCCTGTGATTTACAGTGAAGTTGAATGGTTGTAGAATATATTTTGTTTCTTTTATGATATCAATAAGAATTGAGTTGCAAGATTTGGTTGATATTTATCAAAAATAAGATTTTAATTTCCAGATCTATTTACTAAAACTAATTTGAAATCTAAAAAGACTTAGAATGAAATTCTTTTAAAATCTAAAACTTTAATATTCTTTTCCCACACCAAGATGCAGGGGGGGGAATACTCAGAAATTTTTTTGAAATAACCATCAAAAGTAACTGATATTACAAATTAAAAAAGAAACTTAATTCATTTAAAATGTCTGAATGTCCTTATAATTTTAGTTTTGAATGTTATGGATCAACATAAAAACAAATTTTAGGTATTAAAATTGTAACATTTATGTATATACTACTGTATTAATAAATAAGTGTACACATGTTAAATTTTTAATGAAACATAATTAAATCAGTTTTTGCAAATATTTCTCAATTCAGTATCAAACTGTTGAATTTAATATATCATATCAGTCATTTAATAATTATGAATGAATAAATGAAAGTTTACATTGTTTTAATAATTTCTGCAGCATATTTATGAAAATAATGTGCCTTGGAAATTAATAGATACTTAATAACTCCAATGTATTTATAATTTATTGACTTTCTTTGAACTAAATCTTCCAACATAATGATTTGTCTTTTTACTTTTTAATTTATGAACTTCAAGTATTGGCACATTAAATAAAAAAGCTGTCACTGAATGTAATCTGAAACTTCAGTTTAAAAATGAAAATATTTTACTTGGATATGATATAAAAAATAGGCTTGTAAACAAATAAACTGAATAGTTTTTTAAGAGTGTATTCTTGAAAATTGCGCGTGTTAAACAATATTGAAATTTATACAATCTAGAAAAATTTAAGCTAAAAAAGAATTTTTTTTTTTTGAAACATAACTTTTACTCAAATTTAAATTTTCATTAGTAATTTAAGGCTATGAAATTAACCTTCTTATTCTAATTCAATCTTAATAAAATTTAATTTTTGATCAATTTTGTTAGCTAAATGTTCCTTAAATTATGACATTCCCAAAACAGATGTTACAAACTGAAGATATTTATTTCAACAAGGTTCTAAATTTTTGCCGAAACTTACTGAAAAAAACTCAAGACTCGTAAACACCTGGAATAAATAGGGTTATAATATTCTACACTTTTTAACAATGCTATTTTACGCTGTACTTTTTGATCATGTAAACTTTGCAATATTATCAATTAGCAAAATCCTCTGAATTAACATATTATATTCAAAAACTGAAAATTCATGAAACACTGCATATTATATTAAAATATTTTTTTGGACACAGTACTTAATTTCTCAATATGATACAAAACTTTATCATAAAAAACCAAACCAATGCTCACTCATACTTGACCTAAAATTATCAAAAATTAGAGACAATCTAAATGTTTCCCTTTGACAGAAACAAACTTATAGAAGAGAAAATTTTGAAAATTGGAAAAAAACAGGTATTGAAGAATTTCAAATTGCTACTGCAACTCTTTTAGTACAATCATTAAAATTAATCCTTCAAAAAGACCAGATTTTACAAAATGTGTAATTTTAAAATATTAGAGTTATTCCATCACTTATTTTCTTTCCATTATCAAGCATGAGAAAGACTACTTGCTTATGAAATAGAGAAACATTTTAAGCATGCTTAATCAATACGCTATCAAATACACACAGATTTTATCGCACAACTTACAACTGATATCACTTACAATGACATAAATGAAATAGCATCTGAAACATTAAACCAAATAGTTGTAATATAATACTAACTCTGATGACAAGAAATTTCTTTTTTCTCAAAGACATGCTTTACAATTACAAAATATAAAAAATAGAAATTACAAATAAAAAATTAACAAGGCAAGTATTCTTATATTTTGTGACATTTTTTATTAGTGATTTAGGATACTATATTCAAGAAAAATACCATTTTTCAATATACTAGACATAAATTATCAATAACCTCTACGTATTTCTAACTGAAATATATGTCTTTTCGCAAGGTAAGCAAGAACTCTTATACACATCTGCATGAGTGAATTTCATATATATACCAGAAAATGAGGACCTCATATACATACCTGCAAATGAGAACATTATATAAATGCTTCTGAAAATCAATGCCATATAGACAAATTAATTTACGTATTTTAAATATGTTTATTTTATAGCATTAATGTGAGTGTATATATCTCTTAAATTATTTTTAATTTATGTAACACACACTCCTCATTAAGTAAACGATATAATCTTTCAAATGAAAAATAATATATTACTACAAATAATGCCCAGGTTAATATTTATCTATTGTGTATAAAAGAAGTGCATACAATATGATTGAATCTAATATTTCTTACATTGAAAAATATTTTCAAGCAAAATCTTTGATGAAAGAGCCCATTAAAAGTATGAAACAGAAAAGTGACTGACTACTTATAAAAATATTTTGTGTTTTGTAGCAATATTAAATATTATTTTCTTTTAAATATATTAAATATTTTTATCCATAAATTTGCATTTGAATTAGCAAATATTTATTTTAAAAATTTAGTTTCAATATGTCTGATTCATTTTACTAGCATTTTTAGAACAAAAATATTATAAGCGTAATTAGTAGAACTCAGTTATTTTTAATTATTCTCTCTTTAAAATTTATTGATTTCTAAAGTTGGATATTTTAAAATGTCAAAAGGATAAAATGCAATTTCGTATCTAATGATTAAAAAAAAACTAGATAAGCTAAATCATATGCAAAAAATAAATAATTAAATAAAATATGTATACTATGACAACAATATATATACATACATAACTTAAGAGATATAGATAAAATAATTTCGAAGAACCTTAAAAATAAAAGAGAAAAAAACACACGCAAAAGAAACTATATAATTCAATACAAATTAGACAATATCAAGAAAAAACTATACAATATAAATAGGAGAAAGGCATTGAGACCATGCCTTCATCAGGAGGGAGCTAGTAAACTATACTGATATAACACTCTTTTCTGATTTGCACAGAGGACAAATGTCTAAAAATCTTCGTGCAATTTCCCCGACGAAAAGTGTCTGCATTAAAATGAATTATATCGAAATTAAAATAAGTAGAATCAAATCAATACATTAAAAATATAAGTAAAGCAATACATTGAAAAAACATAGGTGTCAGCAAATCAAACCCCATCCATTAAATTCAGAAAAATAAGGTTGCCAATTGAAATTAAACGGTTTTTTTTCCCTAGAACAAGGTGAAAACTATTGAAAGTGGCTGGTACACTTAATCCTTTATGTTATTTGCTCTTTAGAAACAATTGCATGTACAATAAGTAAAAAGAAAATTTTAATGGATTTTCCTCAATATTTGCATGTATGTCCAAAAGTTCAAAAAATAAACTAAATTTTCCCATTTTTTTTATTTACTCCTGGAAAAGTAAGCAAATGTTAGAAACATACACACCACAAGCCACGAGTTTAACTTGCTCAATTTAGAATTGTAATTTCCATTTTTTTTCAACATTGAAATATAATTAAAGTACTAATATTATAGCATTAAATAGTTATTACATTCATGATTCTCTAGCTCAGCCAGTTTAAACTCCTCCTGCTTACAAGTTTAAGTTTTCTTTTACTATACAGTGTGTTACATACAGATAATTTCAAATTTGCAGACATTTATTATATTTACTCAACATGCATATAGATGCATTGGTTTAAGTATAAACTAACCTAATATATACTAAGTAAAACTAATCAATGCAAATACACTAAAATTACAACTAACTTTAAAAATATTTCATATTTAGAGAGTTTTGAAAATTAGGACATCTGTTAAAAAATTTTTTTAAACAACTTATGAATGATTTATAAGCTTTAATTAAATTTTCAGATTAAAAAATATATTTTAATATAAAACTTTGACCGCATTCAACATCGTGCATTAATTTGGCCAAAGTCATACATAACATTCTGATAAGCTCATCCAGTTTAAACTCCTCCTGCAAACAAGTTTAAGTTTTCTTTTACTATACAGTGTTTTACATACAGATAATTTCAAATTTGCAGACATGTATTATATTTACTCAATATGCATATAGATGCATTGGTTTAAGTATAAACTAATCTAATATATACTAAGTAAAACTAATCAATGCAAATACACTAAAACTACATGAAAAATGAGACAATATTTAACAAGTTCATTCTTGTTTATTTTAAGTAAATTTTTTTCAATTTTTAAAGTAATTTGAAAAAGTCATTAAAAAATTTGAAAAAAATGTTTATTTCAAATCAAAAAATTATTCAGATAAATGAGCACCCAAAAGGTTAAGGAAAAAAATCTTTTAATTTTCATGGCTATATATTTTTAAAACCTTTCTAAAGCTCGTGAGAAGAAGCTTGTATTAACGCCTTGACATACAATGACGAATTAGACTCGTCATTCATTTCATAGGCAATTGGAGACTTTGACGCATATTACTCGTCATTATATACCAAGAGAGATGGATCTTGTGCATCAGTCTGCTTTATAAAAATCAAATTCTATGATAGAATGCACTCTTTCTTAACATTTTCTCTCTTTTAAGTTGAGCAAAAAATAATTGATATTTTTCAGTTGCCTTGAGTTCTATTTAATTTGTATGTCAAGGGGTTAACCTTTAGAATTAATATAACAATGAATCAGATTATAAATTAAATCTTATTTGTATCAAGTTCTCAGTTTAAATTGTAGTCGTTCAACTTAAATTTTGCCCACATTTAATTCAAATCTGCATGAAAATAGATGAATTGTTTTATTTATAAAACTTGAATTGTATTATTTATATTGTATGAAAAACACTAATGTTATGTTCATTTTTTCTATCTTAATTAAATATCCGATTTTAGATTATTGAATCATGTTTATTAACAAATTTTGCATAAAATTTGTGCTTAGTTTTAAAAAAAAGTATTAAAGGCTAAAAATAATGTATTCAAAATATTTGACTGCATTCGACGTATAAGACCGTCATGCATTAATTTGGTTAAAGTCGCACAAAGAAATTTTGGATTAGTGAAATAAGGGAATTTTTTATCATATTTGTGAACATTAATTTTGTGTATTTGTACCGAAAATTATCTTATATAGTAAAATAGGTATGGGAAAGTACTTATACCCCCCCCCCAGAAATATAAATTCTTCACTATAACTGATGAATACGATATGGAAATTATAAATTGGGAAAGGACAATTGAAATTTGAGTCAGATGAACAAAATAATAAACATAACAAAAAATATCTTGTTATTTAGAAGAGTCAAATGCGAACAATGGTTCGCCAGAAATTAAATTTGAAATAAGGATATTGTCAAAAACAGAATCTAGAAAAGTGCTATTGTTAAAAATGATCATGCAAAGTATTTATACTCAAATAATCAAAGTCAAATGAAATAATGATTTGTGAGTAAAATATATAGGAAAATATGGATCAATTAATGAAATAAAAATAAAATAAGCTTTACTGATAATTTAAGATGATATCAAACTGCTATATATCAGATGACTATCAAACTTCTTTTATTTAAACATTTCCTCTTTAGAAATTTTAATATGAATCAAATTAATCTATTTGCTGAGTGCGCATATAAAAATAAACAATTAATTGAATGTATGAAGTCTTCAGTACAAATATAAATATCAGATCAATTAATTGTTTATTCATTTAAATTACTTGTTTAATGCTATATCCAAATGCAACCCTCGATTGCCAGTATGTATACAAAGTTCTCTATTGCATGTTTGTATATGAGGTCCTCGTTTGCCGGTATGTATATAATGTCCTAGATTGCTGGTATATATATATATATTTGAAGTATTCTGAGGTTAGAAATTTTAATTTATTAAATAAAGTAAATTAAAATTATTTATAATTCAGTGTGCTGATAAGTACATAATAAAGTTCTTTTATAAGATTTTATATTAAGAGTTCAATACAATGATATTATGAATTGAAAATTTCAATTTCTGAACAAGTATAATTAAAACCCTTTTCTAAATTTTCAATTAACATTAATTTTAATTTTTTAAATAATTTATAGATAAATTAATAAATATTAATGAAATAACAGGAAAACATACTTATATCTACATTTTAGTTTTAAAGATGTAAATAAAATTAATCTTAACCCAAGGATTAAATTAGAATGCAAATTAAAAAATGTAGAATTATTCAAAATTAAAATTACACTTTATTATAATTTCATTATAAATTACACTTTATCTTAAATATCATTAGGGGTTTTTTTTTTTTTTCCCCTTCTTTTTTTTGAAAAGAATTTTTTAAATAAGAAAACTTTTCAATAAAAATATAAGTACAGAAAATTTTCTTATAACATATTATAACAATTTTTATATTTAATAAACTTAAATTTATATAAAAATAAAAAATACATTGAATTTCAAAATTTTTTTAAAGAAGTTCCTTTTATTCTCAAAGAATTTGTAATTCCACAAAAAATAAACTTAAATTTGATGTAATTAAGTTAACTTAAATTTTTTATTTATTTAATTAGAATTACTTAATAGTATAAAAAAAACAATTTTATATATCTAATAATATACTAAAGAATTAAATAATATGTTTTTATATAAAATTATCACAATAAATGATATTATTATAAATCCACTTGGCATGTATATTTTATCACCTAATCAAGGACAGACACAAAACCAGGATTTTTCTGAACCAAGTATGTCACATTTTACAAAATACACATTTTTAACACACTACACACAAATCTAATGTAAAAGATGTAAACTGAGGACATTATTAAATTTCCATAAAAAATGACAATTAAAAATTAAAATGTATAATATAAAATAAGAAAAAGCAAATCGAAAACATTCTTAAATTGCAGTAAGTTAAAAATTCAAGCTTAAATTATGTAATTTGTGCACATTAAAAAAAAAAAAAAAAAAAAAGCGAAATCAAACCAAAGATGTCCTAGGCTAAATGGTGTGCATCCACACTTTTGTCCTCTGTTTCGTCCTCTTGCCAACACACAATTCTGTTTTACAATGATTACAAATTCACAAGATGTGGTTTGAAATACAACATTCTGATTTTATACATCATATATCAGAAAATACCAGTAGGTATTTTAGGAGTCAACATTTGTGTGTTGAAAATTATTACTTATTGTTTTTTACCAAACATATTAGTTATATATATATATATATTTCAACTATATTTTCAAGTAATGACAGTGATAAATATTTAATCATAACAATATTTAAATCAAGAAATATTTTTTATTTAAAATTGATAATTATTTTGCAGCATGACTGCAGCTACAACAGAAAACATTTACACACACTTAAATAATCAAAATTCTTCACATTAATTAATTAAATGTTGAAAACAAATATTTTTATAATTTATGTTTTTACATGGTTTTTTTTCAATTAATTTAATATGAATTTTTAATTTGATCATCTTTCCTTCTTAAATTCAACTTTTTAGATGCATAAATTTAATTACAGTTATTCCAGGATTTTTTTCAATCAGAACACTCAAATAAAACTAGGATTGCAAAAATGAAAACTGATATATGATTACTCATATCATTACTATTGAATAAAGCATAATTTTCATTTTTATTTTCTTAAATTCTTTCTAAATTATGCAATTATTATAAAATTATCTTGTTACTTAATTAATCATTAGATTTTTTTTTTTTACATTATAATAATTTTTGTCCTCTGAATTCCCATTGTAATATTTATTCTACTTTGCAATTTATTCCATTTTCTAAACTTATTCAATTTCTTCCATATAACCTATCACAGATTTTTCAAGCACCTTTATACTATCTTCAACATGAATCTCTGATTTTAAGTTCATCAATTTCATTAAACAAAACTTTTTGAATTTCTTAATTTTGTTGTTTTCCTTATATTTTTCTTCAAAATATATTTTGCATAAGATTAGTAACAGAATTAAAGGGACCTTCGCCAATTATTATATTAATGACACATTATTTTAGATGTGATATTCATAATGCATTTAGCCATGATTGATTGATTTTTAATATCAAGCTGTTTGCAGAAAACCTATATTCAATAGGCATGATAGTAGCTTTACATAAATTAAGATAATTTTGCCTTTTTTGTATTAACTTAAAAAAATTACAAAATGATATACTCACAAATTCCTTTATTGTTCACATAAAACCTAATTTCAATTGAGGCATGACCATGAGAACAGCAAACTAATTACTTTTCATAAATGAGGATAAATAGTCTATTTTAGTAGTAACTTAAAAAGATTATGCTTAATTTTCAATAAGACCAAAATAGTCTGTACTATAATTTTGAAATCCATAGATGGTTTGAATGATTTAATTTATTCTTAGAAGTAATGAAGCTTTTTTAAAATAGAATCACATTTTCATACTTTAATTTTAAATGAATTAAACAGTAACAAAAACTTCTACATTTTATTCGAATCACTTAATTTATTACTTATAACAGTTTAAGCACAACTAATATCTAAAAAAGACTACAAAACTAATATCTACAAAATCCTAAAAAAGATTTGGATTTTTTTAAAGAATACCGCAATGAACATTTTCTATTGCTTCTTTTTTTTTTTCAAAAAAACTTTTGCTTAATACAAAACAAATTTCTAACATTTTTGCTAAGAAATATTAGCTATAGCAAATAGAACACTCTAACAGTGCTTTATACCAGGTAAAGAACATGGGTATTCATTTCATAAAATAAATGGTTAAAATTATGAGGGGGGGGGAAGAGTAATAAGAACTGACAAACACAAACTATAAAAAATGATTTGAATAAACAAAAAACTTATACTTAGAAATATATATAAGTAAAAAAGTCATTTATTTAAAGAGCAAAGAACTCTTTCTACAAATAAAATAATTTCTATACAGTGTTTAGATATATAGATTAACTACATTAAATTTCTCTTTTAATTCTATAAATGATACAAAAACTGACTAAATTTCTTTAAAAAAAAAAAAAAAAAAAAAAAAAAAAAAAAGTGCTTATTAATTGCAATTAATAACTATACCCTTACCCCATGTTCTTAGTAAAATACTTTCCTCTTTAAATTTATATTAGCTTTGTGTGAAATATTCTCTATTTTTAAATACAGTATGTACATGTCAAACTTTATAACTAATAACCATGGTCATGCCTCAATTGGTATATATATATATATATATATATATAGAATAAGGTTTAAGATAAAAATGCAACAATATTCTTAATTTACATAACAAAAGTGTAACAATATTATTAACAAAAATGATAGGTATTTATATTAATTGAGTAAAAAAAAAAATATTTTTCTTCAATTTGATCACTTAGATAGCTTGAGTATTTAAATACATTAGTAATATTTTCCTTGAAGATGTATTTAAATACATCTTCAAGGAAAATATTGCTAATGCAAAAAGCTAACGTTTATGAAATAAACAGAATATAGTAAGTTGAAAATATTTACCATTGCAACCTCAGATCTTAACTGAGTAGACTTTCGAAGTTTGTTTTCCAGTAAGAGACTTAATTGATACTGGCCATAGTAAATATCCATTTCTAATTTCTGGTTTTTAGCTATCTAAAAATATATTTCACACACACACATTATATATATATATATATATATATATATATATATATATATATAGTTGATTGTAAAATTAAAAATCAAACTAAAATTTTATTTATCAAAATAATTTTGAAGCATATGATTTAATATAACATTGCTCAATGAATTGTAAAAATAAATTGTTACAATTATATGTAATTAAAAAAAAGGGCTTAAATTCTTTAAAAACTTGATAGAACCATTTAAATTAGAAAAGTGTGACAAAAATTTTTAACATTATTTTAACTTATTTAATAAATTAGGGGAAAGGGGGTAGGGAACATTCAATTAGGAAAAAAATAACAGATAATTAAAATATAGAATTTTTCCATAAAAATATACAGACAATATTATAAATGTAAAAGATAATATTCATGAAATTAAGAGCAGATAGTATCTTTAATTTCATAAACATAAAAATAGAAAAAAATTATAGAATGAAGTAAAAATTAACAAATTCATAAATTGAAAATTAAAATGGATTACTTTTTTTATTTTGATATTTTAATGTAATATATTTTATAAGCCTGTAAAATTTAATGTATTCCATTCATAGAAAATAAAAAATATATAACAAAAATATTTTTAAAAATTTTATTTCTAAATGAATCTTTGACCTGTCACAAAATCACAAGTCAATATTGCAGTTTTATCAACTAAAATGTATTAATAACATAGAAATGAATAGAAAGATTGCTTAATGTAGCTGGAAATATCTAAATTATAAATTGAAAAAAAAAATGAATTTTAATTTCTTATGATTAAGCAAATCTGTGAATAACTATGCCAATTTTTGACTGACAAACTATATTATCAGCTACTGATCTTATGTGACAATTTAAAGAATTATTATTGAATAGAATAAAAATAAGTAAATTAGAAATATTCAATCAATTATTGAGGATAAAAGTGCAAATTTGCAAATAATTTTGGATTTTGAAATATTGTGATTCTGTATAGTTATTTTTTCTATTTTTATAATAAAAAAAGGTTTTCTTAACATAATACAAATAAAATACAAGGAATAGAATTAATGTAAATAACTTTTATTTTTCAAAAAATTAATCCTTACACTTCACTTAGATAAAATAATTTATCATGCTTCTTGCAAATTCCAGGAACTTTAATGTAATTCTCTAATTTTTCCAAAAGTTTCCAAAAATTCTCTAATTTTTCCAATATTCACATTAAATATTATTCTGCCTATATTTAGCCAAATATATTTATAAATACCTTTTTTCAGTTATATTTTGAATAAGGAAAGCTAATAAATATTTGCAAAAAATAATATATTTTTTATTTACATTAGATTAACAGCAAATGATTTCAACAGTATTAAATGAGCTTATTTAATGGAAACAATTCATTTAAAGATTAAAAACCCTTCACATAACATAAATACTGCACATATTTCTAAATTTGTTTACTTTTTTATACTAATTTAATCTGAATATAAATGAATAAAGATGACAACAATAAAAACAAAAATTTATGTGATGATAAGTTTCAATTTATAAAAACAATTAATCATCAGAAGTATATCAATTCTATATATTTTTCAATTATCACTACTAAATAAAGTTTGCTTTTTAAACATAGTAGCACAACAGACTGGTTACAAAGAGCATCATTCTCATTACTGAAAGATAGAGAGTTCTTTCCCCAATCAAATTGAATAATTTTCCATTACTTTTTCAATTGATAACTGGGGTATATGAAATAGGGAGCAGTTGTAACAGTCTTCATATGAAATGATACTTTTGAGTGTGGTAGGCTAGATTTAAGGCTTTTTCTGTTTCTAAATTATGAAAACTTCATCTTCAGAGTGACAAATACATACATACTGGCTGCCCCAATAGAGGAGTTGCCATTACTTCTGCTGTCTGCTGTGCCAAAAGATGAAAATGACCAGGCATTAGAAACAATTTTCATAACTCTTTTTAAACTACTTAATCATTACATATAATTTTTCCAGACTTATCTTTTAATTTAATTATTCAATGCATCTTTCCAATGTAATTTTAATGCCCTGTTAAGTCATAATTGATTAATTTTGTAAAAAATTTTTTACCATCACATTGTTTTTTCCAGTAAACTTACATTTAATAAATGGATCACGAGAAAATAGCGAAAGTAATTTAATCAGTTTCTGTAAGAGATAATTCCAGTTATTTGCAAGTAAATCTAAAGAATGCACTAAATGTTAATTAAGATCAAGAGTTTTCAATGCAATACAAATAGTTCTAATGATTTAAATTTTTCTATGAAGCTGTAAAATTCTGTTAGAGTAAAGTCACATTATGAGAGATTAAATTTAGATGAATAAAAGACAGCTTCAGCACTTTCTTAAAGTAGCACACATAAAGAAGCATCTGCATTTTATATGTTATTTGATAAATAGAGGAGCTAAATATAAAATGTGTTTCAAATTATAAAATAGTGATACTTCTCTATTAATTTCTTTTTTCATAATAAAATAAATTTTCAATTTAAATAAATTCCATTTTTATATCCACCAACATTTCACAATTTTTCTAATTTCTTAATCTATGAAACATATTTTCAGCAAAAATTTAAGAATGAAATATTTTGCTACTAATAAAAATAACGGGTGTGAATATTAAAAAAATGAAATATGTAGATGGCTATTTATTTCAGCCAATAAATTAATGCATAAAACAGAATGGAAAAAATAACTTTTGATTCATACATGCTTTTAGGAAATTAAAAATATTTAGATACAAATAAGAATAATATATTTTGTATTCATATAAAAATTTTTTTTACAGAAACAATTATTTGTTTTGCAAAATTAAATACTTCTAAATTTAATTTTCAGTATTAACACCAGTAGTTGTTTAAACTACTATGAAAAATAGTCTGTTAACAAATTCTAATTAATTATAGGTTTCCTCATAGCTTTTGATAAATAAAATAAATTTAAATCATATAATTTAAAAATTATGTTTTAGATTTAAGCATACAGATAATATTTTATATGATTATACTATTTCTGAATTAATGATCAATTATTGTTTCAGTAAAATTAATTACTTAAAATTATTTTTTTAAATAAAATTAAAATCTACTAAGTTTAGAATAAAAGCATAAAATTCATTAATTGAAAAATTGTTTAATTAAAAAATGTAGAAGTCTTTAAAATTTACATATAACTTACTAGATTAGGATCGTTTTTTAGTTCTTTGCATTTTATAGGCCCTCTTGATGATACTGCTGTATGTGAAGCTTTATTAATAAGTTGTTTTTTTGAAGGCTTGATTAACAGTGATTGTTCTAAGAAAAGAGTGAATAGTAAAAAATTAATTTTATTTAAAAAAAGATTAATCAATTATATTAATACAATTTAAGTCTTACATAACTAACTTATAGGCAAATTACTTATAGGCTCACACACACACAAAACATGATGCTATTTCATGAAAAGTTTACAGATTTCACCAATATAAATCTCTTTATAATTTCAAATACATATTTTAGTCTAGAAGGATATACTTTCTAAATTTTTAGAAACTATATCTTTATAGAATACTAATTTTTAATTAACTTTTCAAATAATAAATATTAAAAAAAATATTTATGTTAAGAACAATTTGTTCAACAATTTATATTTAGAAATATTTTCAGCAATATAATAAGCAAAATGTCATGTATTTAAATGCCACAGGTGAAGATTGATTACAATTTCATTATTTAAGGACAGTTTACTTTACATAATCATTTATTAATTTTTAGTAACCTAAATCGATTATTCAATTATCATCACAGAAAGAATCATAATAACTATAATGGCAATAAAAATTAAAAATTTTCTTTTTGAAAAAGAAATTTATATAATTTTTCAATTTTTCTTAAAGCTCTTTATGTATCTAGTATATATCTATGATCGCTAAGCAGTTATAATCAAGAAACTGGAGAAAAAGATAATTTTTAATTTAATAATCCATGCATGTTTACTGCTAAAACTGTAAGATCTTGCAACATATCTATAAATTTTACATTGTACCACCAAACTGTAAAAGTTGGCAGTTATGGAAGTCATTAAATATAGTCTTAAAGTCATATTCACCAATCTTACAAGATAATATAGAGCAAATTATCCATTAAATATGTTTTAAGTAACCTTTCTTCCAAGTATAATTATACATAAATAGATATTTATATTGGTCAATCTACAAATAATTAAATAAAGAAATTTCAAATACTGTATAAAATCAATAAAATATCCACAGTAAAAAATGGTAAAATGCAAATTTGTAGCAGCAAAAAGCTAGACTAATTTGTATCTTATTTAAGAATCAAACTGAGACAAATGAAGAGTATGGTGTGAAAAAGCATTAAATGCAGTGCAGAATTTTGATAGCCTTTAGAAAACCAAAAAGATTAAAATGGATGTTTTTCCAATAAAGTGTTGTAAACTTAAAACAGTGGTATGAAAAAAAGTAAAACGATGGTGATTAAAACTAGGACATTCAACTGAAATATGATATATAGTTAAAATATTTTTTTACAATTCAGACATAAAGGTGCTGATTCATTAAGTAAAATGTTGTTATGTGTAAAATGAGTGTGGTCTATGTGGAGTCGAGATAATAACATTGGCAGATCTGTATGGGATAACGTTCCAAGAAGTCTGAATAAAAGGTTTTAAACAGAAAAGTTTATTTGTGATTTGCTGATTCCACAAATTCTGTCAAATAGAATAGATATACCTAGAGACTGAATGCCAGATATCAGAATAAGGGACTCCTTGGTTAATGAGGTCTTTACTATCTTTAGCAGTAATGTCAACTAGTTCATTACCAGTGATAACATCATTACTAGGTATCCTGCAAAACATTCTTAAAACCATTATTCGTGAAACTAAGATTTTATTAATCACAGGATGGAAATGGATAGGAAAATAAGCTGCTTCACAGCACTTATACTATTAATATAAATATAGAATTTATGACAGCAAGATTATTTAATAATGTGGAGACAGAATAGCAACAACTTCAGCAGTGTAAATAGAGCAGGCAAAAGGAAGGCTATAACTATATATACTACTGCCATAAGCAATATCACACTCAGCACATTCTCCTGCTTTTGACCCATTAGTAAATACAGGATGATAATCATGAAACTATGATGAAAGCTATAAATTTGTTTGAAAAGTGTTAGCATTTTCTAAACAAAGCAAAGTCATTTAAGCAATGTACTTGCGGAAAATACCATGCCTCTTTTAAAACTGGCTGTATCTTTCAGGGAAGAGTGCATGAAGGGTGAGCGTTAAAAAGTCTCTTTAACAAAGAATTAACACTAGCAGATTTTAGTACTGGTTCGGAGTAGAAAAACTCCTAAAATAATAGTGAAGAGAAAGCTTCATGCATCTTAGATTCACAGGAGGTAATACTGCGATCAACATAGAGGCTGTTGACAGGGGAGGTGGGAAATTCTCCTCTACAAATACAAAGCCCTAAATAGTGAAACGGGTCCAATTATTTTAGGACAGATTTTGAAGCAGAATCATGCACTACACTGCCATAATCAATGCAGGACAATATAAGTGCTTGATATATCCTGCATAATAAGGTTTTATCAGCATATCAAGAAGTATGGGATAGAAATTTTAGGATATTAAAAGTTTTTTAGATTTCTCACACAAATCTAATATGTGAACCAAGAAAGAAAGTTTCTTATCAAAATTCGCAGTGGTCTGGTTGTTGTTCTCGTTATCGGAAAGTAGTGAGTTCGAATCCCGGCTCATACGAAAATCCATCATATTCACTAATGGCAGCTGGAGCACATAACATGCCATGATCACAAGGTCTTCTATGTTCCCATTCTCCAAATTAATATTTCTGTGGGTGTTAGGAGCCAGGCCTTGGGTCTTCTCTGGATTTTTATCTCTAAATTGGAAAACTCAAATGATGCTGCCATCTATAAGCCAAAGTTGTGCTGCTGCCCTCGTAGTTGAAATGTTCTGTTCAAAAACAGAAGATGCTCTTTTTTGATTTCATTTGCCTAGTGCCAGACAGGCAGGCTTGGCTTTGCCAAGTGTATCATTAGTAACAACAACAATATGCATTTGCACATGCTTTGTTCCACTAAGATTTCCGCAACTTATTGAGATGAGACAATTAATTTGGATAGACTTTTTAGCTGCTTCCATAATAGCGCCTAGGTGACAAAGTGTAGCATCATCATTATTATTGCTGACTATATCATCTGTAATTACAGCTATTTTCGCAAACAAATGCCAGTCTGCATTATGATATTTAAAAGTGGCAGGTTGTGACCCATTATTAGGTGCACCAACAAGAGAAAGGATTATAGGAAAATTGTCAATGTTATGTAGATTTATTTCAACTATGAAGTCTAAACGAGGCAACAAAAGGGGTGAGCAGAGGCCCAAATCTAAGAAATGGAAAATTTGGGTAAGTGCATGAAACGTAACTTCATCATGATTCAACAGACAGAGATAGTGATCAGAAATCAACTGCTCAATATGCCAACCACCAGTGTTAATATTTACACTTCCCCATAGAGTATTGTGACCATTAAAGTCACTGAGAAAAATAAATGGAATGGGAAACTGATCCACCAATTTATTTAATTCCTTTTGAGAAAGGACATTACAAGGTGGTAAGTAAATGCAACAGACAGTGATTAAAAAAATAATGTGTATCCTAACTGCTACTGCTTGTAATGACATAAACAAGTGAAGCAATGTATTAGCGTAGTTATTCGAAACAAGAATACAAACCTAAAGAATAATTCATTCATTAGTTGTTCTAATTTTGCTAGGAGCACAAGATTTGAGGTTTGTTTCTTGGAGGGCAAAACAAGCAGGAAGTTAGGAATTCACAATGTCTTTAATGTTAGGTACATGATGGCAGAAACCATGATAATACCAAGAAAAGAAAACTTTTTGTTACGTTTGGTTCTTTTTATGACTATGACACGAGATTGGTTTTTTCCAATTATTTCAAGTGGTATCTCCTCATCTGTATCCATTTCACTATTGTTACTTACACAAGAATGGGAGTTTCAATAGTGGTGCTATTCCATTCACCTTTAACTTAAGTTTTTTCTGTTTTCAGAGTCACTTAGTTTATGTGGCTTTATAAAAATTTGACTAACCTGTAATCATCTGCTTTATTTCTAATTTGATTAGTTTCTCCAGTTTGGATATGGTTGTAAATAAGATCAGTCAGTGTAATAGTTCACAAATTTTTTTTCAATATATGCGTATATGGAGTTTTAAATGGACTTTTGATATCTTGAACTTATTTTTTAGCAAGATATGAGTGTTTTTGAGTTATTTTGATCTTTTGGATTTCTTTTTCCCAAGGCCATTGCGAGCAGGTTTTTGAGATGCTGTATGGTTTTCTTTACAATTGATGTAGAGTGGCTCAGAATTACAATTAATTTCCTGATGGCTAGACTCGAACATCAAATGTATGTGGCTTTAGAATGTCTAAACCTATTACAGTAAGTAAGAATGGGGTTTGGAATGTAAGGTCTGATATGGCAGTTTAAATAACCTACTTTTATTGTGCGTAGAAGTTTGGGACATTCAAAGGTCATTAAGTGTATAGTTGAAATTCTCTTTATTTCATGACAGATAGTAATTCAATTAACCTTACAAACTAGCTGATTTTTAAGTTCTTCTAAGAGCTCAGCTTCAGACACTAATAGAAGATTTATCACTGAAATCACATCTCAACTTTGGTTTAGTGATTTGTGCCATGAAGTTATGACAGGGATATTTCCAAGCACTCGCACAGACAAAAGAGACTTTAAGTGTTTTGCAGTCTGGAGATCACCAGATCTTAATTTTTGATGTTATTAGCTTCTCCAACTTAGTAATGTTTATATGTTTCAATATTTTGAATGGCAACATTTATTGCAGCTCTTTTGTATTTGGATAAACTTTGGAAAAATACCTATCAATTTATCACGTTTAAAGATTGTAATGAAGGCCTTTGTCACAGCCAGAATTTTTAAGATCCATGTAAAATTCAAGTGTAAATCCCAATTAGCCCATCACAGAGCCCAACAAGAAAAGGAAGTTACTGGCTTTGGAGATAACTAGCTTCAGTACTTATCGTAGAGATACTATTAGGATATAGTACTACACATTGGAAAGAGGATGTGCAGACATGCCTGCACAATCCAAAATCCAAGCCTAGTCCTACAGCACCACATAATAAAAAAAGCTACACCTAACACAGTACCAACTGCTTGACTGAGAGTGGGCTCACTCCAGCCATCTGTCTACAGAGAAGCTTGAACCAAAAAAATGCAGAAGGATGTCAAACATATGGGATGGAAGGTCATCCTAAGCAAAGACACAGGGTATAGTCCAATAAATAGTGGAATAAACACAAGCAAATCAGAAACTTGTTTTCGATGACACTGCAAAGGGAAAGAAAGATTGGAGTAAATAGAAGAAAAGAGGAGTAGAAAGAGGAAAGTAAAAAGATTTGTTGGGCACCCCGGGATTACAACACACATGTTGACCTAAAAAAAGTAAACTCCCTAATTAATGAACTAAAAGGTTAATTAATTTTGAAAGATTCTGTTAATGGTTAAACTTATTTAAAAATAATAAACTTGAAGAGTTTAATTTTTCATTTGCCGGTAAAAATATCACATTTCCTTTGCCTAGAAATTTGATAATTTCAGAACCATATTTTATACATAATTCAATGGGGAAGTAAGTTTTACAAAATTAAGCCTTAAGCTGTAATAAATTTTCCCTTTTAACATGGGAATTAAAGACTTAGATAACTGAAAGAAAAAAAAAAAAAGAGTGTGACTATTTAGAGACCAACTCAGCTTATCTTTGCCAGACACCAAAACCAAAAGATTTTTTTCAAAATATTACTAGAAATTGTGGAAATGACTAGTGCACAACTTAAAAATTGAGCATGAGAAAATAATTAAAAAATAAAATCATAAATTCACCTACTTCCTAGGAAAAATTATATAGTTAGGAGTTTCAAGAATTTCAATATTTTATTGTTTTCTAATCCCAACATTGTTTAAAATTAATTATATGAAGCAAGTAATCACACTTATTTAGAATACTTAATTTAACTCCAAAATTTTAATTACAATACAAAAAATCCTTGTATTTAAAAAATTTGATAAAATTTGAAAAGAAAAATCTCTATTATTTCATTTTTATATTAAATATAAGCGATAACATTGTAAATATTTTAGCAATATAAAAATTATAATAAAAATTTATTTAATTTTAAAAAATACAGCAAAGAATAACTTCAATTAAATTTTGACTACATTGTTAAAATTTTTAAAAAAAATAAAAGTGAAGGAGTGAAAAAATGAAGATAAAAAAAATGAGAGATTAATTCACTGATAAAAGATTCTGGAAATATTTTTGGAGTAAAAGATAATTATCTCCTGTCAAATTGTGAAGCCAGCGGTAGTAGTAGTAGTGCTCAAGGCATTTGCCAGATGTTTAATATACGGGATAGGAAAAGTCAACTAGTCTTTCATCTCTTAAGAGTGTTGGTAAAACTGAGTACCAAGCAGGTTTGGGAACTAAACACTACAGCTTTCGTGTTAGAGGGACCATCTAACTAGGACATATGATTTGCATCCCAGGACTCTCACTCAAGAAAACAGACAAGAACAGTGTAGGCCTTGGCTTCATAAAGACTGTCAGATCACTAAGTTTAGTTTACATAATTTAAAAATTTCAATCATAACAATTTATGATTTTAGCAAAGCAATTACTTTGTTATTTTTCAAACAATTTCACATAGATTATATATATTTAGTAAAAATATTTAAAAAATCACTAGAAATTCAATGTTTCAAAATAACAATTTAGTTCCAAATTACTGCAAAACCAAATATTTTCTTTTCAAATAACAATGTGGTTTAATTTTAATACCTTCCTTTTTTCATGGCATGGCAGTCCTGAGTAAACCTGCAGCCTCTTTACAAATTTTCCTCCAGGCCTCCATTTTTGGCCAAGCTCTTCCAATTGATCACCCTAAAAATGGTGAGATCCCTTTTTATACAGTCAGTCCATCTATGACTGGGTGGGCTTTTAACTCTTGTATCACAAGCCCTGACCAAGAGTATTTTGTGTTGAATATTCTTTGTTCTATTAACATGACCATCTTATTTAATTCTTTGGGTTTTTATGTATTTGACAATATCAGGTTCTCTGAAGGTATGATAGAATTCTGAGTTTGAACTTCTGTCATAAGCCATCAATTTAAATATTTTCAAAAATGGCTTTTATTGTCCATTGCTTGAAGACTCCAAGAGTATTTTTGTGTCATTGTCCATGATTATTAGACATTTATAAATCAATAATTTAGTTTTATTTTTAATTAGGTTTCATTTTAGATATTTCTTTAATCTATAAAAGCATCAGTTGGCAGCATTAATTCATCTCTGAATTTCAGATGTGATGTTATTAATCAATTATTAACCTCAGAGCCCAGATATGTAAAGCTATCAGCTTTTTCAAATTTATATGTACCAATTTGTAGATGGGTAGTAAAGTCCATTACCTTAGTGTACTGCATGTATTTAGTTTTTCCTAATTGACTGTAAGATGTAATTTACTTGATTCATTTTCCAGAGTTAGAAAAGTCTATTTCAATAAGCAGTTATTCTTGTGATAATATCAACATCATTGGCAAAAGCAAAACTCTTTTTGCATAGATTTGTAAAATATATTTTCTTTGGTACTGATTTTTTAGTTATAAATGACCTTTTCTAATGCCATGGTGTTTATATACATTAGCTATTTTGGCCTTAAACCTACCCTTTGGTGCACAAATAATGGTCACAGTCAAAGTTAGCACCACAATAAGTTTTAATATCTTGTATGTCTATCATGTGTCTAGAATCTCAATCACGATATGATTAATTTTGTGAAAGGTTTTCCAATCTGGAGATCTTCGGGTCATCTTATGGATTCGTTTGAGTTGAAATATTGTACTAGATATGAAAATGTTGTACACAGCAGCAAAATGAATAAATCTTTGTCATTTGTTATATCATGCAACTATATTTTCAAGTGATTAGCCTATATTCAGCTTCTCTTCTAATTTTAACATTAAGTTGTTTAGAAGAATTTTTGGGCAAGAAGTGTAGTGCAGGTTCTCATGAAAAATTTCTTTCACATCATCATCCTTGTCTTTTGTGGATGCAAGAGTGTTGACAAAGCTATAGTTAAAGTTTCTCCAAACTAATTTTACATAATTTTGAGAGCTTAATCAAAGTTCATGACAAGATTAATTTCACATAATTTTGAGAATTTAAGTTGAGACAATGCATTTACTTAAGACAAAACCAGTTATTAAAACAGGTTTCCTCTTGTCACAGCTATAAAAAATAATGTGATTTCCCTTTTTGACAATTCCTTTGACAATCCACTTTATTTTTTGCAATGCTGCATCAACCCTGTAACCATTCAATTGTTCAGTTAAGAATAGGAGTTTTTTGCTTTGATGCAAAGAGCAAATGTTCTATATTCCAGTTGTCACATCGTTAAAGAATTTGCCAGATTGCCTCCAAAAGTTAAGTCAGGATTCAATTTCTTGAAGTTTAGTAACATTTTTCCCCCCTTTAAGGAGAAGATGTTAAGTACCAAGCCTAGTCCCTTAGCTGGAGGACCAGTCCCCTGATATAATCTCCATGAGGAAAGTGCCCAGTTATACCCCCAGACACTGGGTATCTATTTTAGTTGCTTCTTACAACATGCATGAGCAGCATTAAAACTATTTTCTCAAATTATGTCACCACACAAATTTTATTTTAATATTGTTACTTTTTATCGTATTAGTTTTAATACATTCAGTATAAAAATTGTTTATTTAAATTATGAGCATGACAAAATTCAATTATTTTTATGAAATGAATATTTAGAAACTCAATAATGTAAAATAAATATGCTTGTACATTGAATTCTGGCTCACATTAGTTTACATAAAAAATGAAATGCATAGAAGAATACTCACAAACAGCAAAAATCAATAAAGATTATAAAATGAAATATTGTAAATTACAATGAACAATTATACAGAAAATTAAAATTTTTATAAATTTAAAATAATTAAAAAGTTTTGCTAAAAGCAGAAATGAAAACTGCATTTTAAATTCATTGAAATATATAATTTTTTTCAGGATTTTGATAAAAAGAAAATATATGCAAGCACATTCATTTCATTAATGAGAAGGATCTAAGTTATTCTTGTAACTGATGTAAAAAATAAAAATATGTTTTACTTTCTATTTCTTTTTTCTGTGATACACAAAAAGAGACACCGGTACTGGAAATAGCTGATGTATCAAAAGTAGGCAAAGCTGTATATTTATTATCTGGAGTAGAGGTAGTTTTCTTACATAAAGTAAGCTCAGTTTCATTAACATTTAAATGTTCCCCTATTGTTGAACACCCAGTTGTTCTAAGACATCCCTAAAATTAAATAACTTAAGACAATCATATATAAGACAATTTTATATTTTAATGTGCACAATGATATATTTTATAGCAAACACTGTTATGAAGATTTAAATAAACATACACACATGTATTTTATAAATTAACTTTAAGAAAGAAATCTTGCATCTTAGCTTTATCAACTAATTGATGAATAATAAAATAATTTAACAGTCACAATAATATTATTTGAAATGTCAGAATTGTTATGTGAATACTAATAAATTATTTATCAACTATGTAAAGACAAGTGCTGAAGTGCATAATTTATTTTTTCTCCAACTTGCTTTTATAAATGTGAAACAAGTGGATGTAATTTTATATTATCTTGAAAGCTTGATATTGAATCTGCACTAATTATCTTGAAAAATAATTATAACATTGGATGTCTAAATGAAATAATATACTAATTATTTTAGTTTACATTTAACATTTTTACAGATTCTCAAAAAACAAACTCCAGAAGTCAAACAAAATTTTTTTTCTGTAAGATACAAACATTCATATGTTTAATATAAATAAATTTTAAAAATAAATAAAGTTCAATTATTTTTGACTTCAGTAATTATATACATTTATTTTATAATTATATTTTCAAATGTTGACAACAATAGATATTTGTGAAAACTATAATATAAATAATGATCTAAATTAAATTTAATATTAACTATGATTTCAAAAGAATTAAATACGCTCACAGATACTTAAATAAAATTATTCCTATTCTATCGATTTTTTTTTACAATAATTTTTTAAATATTGTATATAATTAGATACTTTTTTGAAATTTTGCTTACACGTCTTCTATTGATTAATTTAATGTGACCTTCAATGATGAATAAAAATAATGTTAAAATCAGAATATTTAAGAAAACTGAAATTACAAAAATGAAAAATATAATTAAAGTAATGTATAATAAGGTTGGCTGTTGGGTTTTGTAGAACAAGGTCCAGAAAGGACAAGCTGCGATAAAAAAAATTTTTCTTAAGGATAATCTATAAAACCCAAGCTTAACACTAAAAAGTTAAAACACAAAAATAGATGTATATATTTTAATTAAAATTTAATAAATATAAAATCATATATAAGTACAAAAATGAAAATTTGCAAAATTCAAATTATCAAATTTAAATAAAATGAATGAAACCAATTGCCTTTAAAAAAACAAAAAGGTTTCTGTGGGGTGGCTCCCCCAACAAATCAAATAAGATTAAAAGATCACTTTTATAAAAGGTAAATCTGTACTGGTTAAAAACTGGACATGATATTAAAATATGAAAAACAGTAAATGGTTCATCACACATTTCACACCATGGATTCAGTTCACTAAGGAATAGATGTCTGAGTGAAACATGTGTGTCTGATATTAAGAAGAGTTAAAATAGCATCTGCTCTTTGTAGCAGTAAAACAGATAATGAGGTGGCATTTTTTAAAGAAAATTGTTTGTTTTCAAAAAATAAATTCTAAACGTGCAAATAAACGTTCTTCAAAACACCCACCAAAATCGTTCAAAATGTTGCAATAAACATTTTATCCATACGCGTAAACGTAGGTGAATAATTCTCACAATTGTGCCATCATTGTAACTAGTTGTGCACTACTAAAAATAGAATTTTCTGTCTGTAAAGGCAAAAATTGAATTCGCTGACTTAATTAGGTTGAAAGAAATACTCAATTTTATGATATTTCCATTTAATGAAAATGTAACATTGATGGAGTATCTGAAAAAATAGGACATTTAATAGATATCACATCAGTCACAGTCGAGGAAGAAATTATTAAATTAAGATGCGATATATTTCTTAGATCCAGAGCATATTTAATGATACTGATTTTTGTAAATTAATGTCTGAGGAAACATTTTCAAATATTTACAAATTGATTTAATATTTGAAATCATACTTTGGATAGAAGTATCTTTGCGAATCTGCTTTTTCAACCATAAACAAAAAACGAACATTGTCGCATTTAACAGATGAACATTTAATGTGGTGTTTATGCATTGCAATAAGCTCGTACCAGCCACAATATGATAAACTTGTCGCAGATATACAGTGTCAAATTTCAAATAAAGGAAGTGAAAAATAAGGCCAGTTTTTGACACATGAATACTTTGATTATTTTCATCAGTAAGTTTCTATTTTTTAAATGTTAATATTAAGTTTATTTTAGAATGGAAAAATAACATAATTTACCATTTTTTCTTGTTACCGAAAATAAATATGTATGTTAATTTAGCTCTGGTATTGGTAAACCGCCTTCACTTTTTTAAAAGTGGAGTAGACCCCAGATCCCAAAAGTTTGGCCACCCCTGATATATATAATTTCTTTTTCATTTCCTTACAATTTTGTGCACAAAATAACTTAGAATTGCTAACCCCAGTTGCACTAAAAAAAGAGCTTTTATATTTTTAAACTAATGTGACAATACTGTAAATTTTTACAATTTTATCACACAGTCAAAAGATTTTAAATATTAAATTTAATTGATACATGATTGTTAGTTTTGTAAACATTAAATTTTTGAACATAATTTATAAAAATTAAAAAAAAAATAAATAAAAATAAAAAAAATGAGGAATACTAACTTTTGTTGTTCCAGATGATGTTCCTGATGAAGATTGAGCTGAATAATTTTCAGCAGATTGCTTGTATCTAGAAGATACAATTTTTCCTACAATTAAGTGTAAAACAGAAATTAATGATGATTACCAATTGAATATTTAAAAATGAAATGGCAATGCAATAAAAAAATGCATATTATTTCAGTTTTTACTTAAAAATAAAAAAGCATACTTAATTTCAGATCATCTAAATAAATTTTCACAAAAGTCAAGGAGTTTTACTTTGATTTTTAAAATAAATTTTATTTATAGCTTATTTTCTATAGACTATGTAGAGCTCAACCATGTTTTATCTTAATACATTCACAGATTTTCCACAGGAAAATTGTTTTATTGTAACTTAATTTGAGCATGAAACACCCAACAGTCAATAACAAACTTTAATATATTTTCAGAAGTTAGCAAAGAAAATATATTTTTAAAGGATTCTGTTTATATGTACTATAGGATTTTTTTTTTTTTTTTTTTTTTTTTTTTTGGAAACACATAGGAGGGGCAAATAGTTCTTAAAATCGTAGGTTCATAGAAAAAAAAATTCGATCTTTAAACTATTATTTTACGAAACTGCTCTCTTTATAAGGTACTATTATAAAATTTATGCATGGTATAAAAACATTAAAAAAAAAGTTCTTTTTTTCATTAGGCAAAAATTAGTTATTTCATTCATTCATCCTAAAACTATTGAACTTTTTCCTATTTCAAAATTACATTTTTAAAAACTTTTATTTCATGTAAAAAAGCATTTTATTGTAGTTCTTCTTAAAAAGTACTTTAATCTTGTTAGCCATTTATCTACTTGCTTTGCAGATTCTCACAGGCCTAAGTCAGTTTTTTAATGTTTGATATCTCCAAGTTTTTTCTCATTTATTACGTTCTCAATAATTTAATCAAATAACTCATACAAATTTAACTTGAATCCAGATTCAAAAGGTCCTGCAATGAAATTTTAGTGAACAGTAGGTTTCTTTGTTGAAACTCGTGGATGAATAACTAATCTTCACTCAAGTCAGATAAATTTTTTTGTTTTCTTTCAGTTAATGATTCATTTAATAATGCATGTAGGTAGAAATGAATTCAATATCATTTTTCTTGCAACATCATTTCAAGCATACACTAACAAGGCCATTATGCTTAGAATGTCTATTTCATAAAGGTATCGATTCCAAGACATGATCGCTCCTTCCTAAAGTATGCTATATTTTCACTTAACTGTGATTACATTCAAATGCATGCAAAATCAGAAATTAGATCAAACAAAAGAAATTCCAGATTAAAAAAATCCAAGGTGAATAGTACTTGAGACTGGTGCCTTTTAAGCTCTAAGTCTTTTGAAATAAATCATATTAAGATTTAATAAATACTTTTCTTTAATTTTAAACAATTTCAATTTTAGAATCAAAACTATTCTCTATTCATTATTGATTAATGTTAAATGTTGTAGTCAGTTAGCTCTTATTTGTAGATTCTTCAATAATAACATTAATTCATGTTTCTCAACCATGAAATAAAAAATGAATAAGACATCAGAAAATGAAAAATAAATACAAATAAAATACAGTAAAACAAGTTTTTAAAATACAGATTTTTCAAAAATTTAGTTCGTAAATGAGAATTAAAATATTCTTTAAACCCTAATGGGGACCAGCCAATTGTTAAAATCACCAGAGTTCATAAATTAGAGGCTTGTAAAAACGAGCATATACTACACACATACATTTCTTGAAATTTTTCTCCAAGTCACTAAAACAAAATGTGATATAAAACATTAATTTTTCTTCATAAAATATCCCCTTATTTGGAATGAATATACTGCAGGCTTCTTAATGGATAATTCCTACATAGTAAAATCTATGGCAAGTAAAAAGAAATGTTGAGAATTAAACATCAAGAATTAGTGAAATTCAAAACATCCAAGCCTAGTCTTAAAAAAATAATTCCTTTCAGAGTTTATAGAGAAATATTATTTCATTTTATGTTGGTAATTGTGCAGTTCAAGTATAGCAATTTTGTTGGTTATGATTTTCAGCCTTATGAAATACAAAGTATTGAAAAAACTGACGATAGCAAAACTGACGAAATCTGTTTGTAACAAATTTACTAAATATTATCATATAAATACAAACGATCAGGTGAAAATACTGCATTTTCTTATATTAAAGGTTTTCATATTTTTATTTGGTATAAAAGTTAGCAAACCTTTATGAAGCAGATAGCAAATTTGTCAATCAGATGCACGATACCGTCTCCAGGTAGTCAGATGATATTGAAAAGTTTCTATAATTTCTATTCGTATAAAAACTTGTCATACTTTTATTAAGGTAGATAGCAAATTCATTGACAATCAGATGCAGGATGTCACCCAGCAGTCGGATGATTGCCATTCTGAAGTTGCTGTACAATGTGAGTGTGAAGTATAGATAAAACATTATCTAATGTCCTAAATATTTTAAACCAATGAGAATTTTCTTATATCCTGGTTCCATTTTCAAACAACTTTCAAATTTTGCTGAATATTACCTAAAATTTTTTAATCTTACATTTTTATAATATTTTATGAGAATTTAACAGGAGAAAAGGATGAGAAAAACTGAAATTTAATAACTGCTAAAAGAATTGTGTGAATGTTTAAGTAAGTTTTTTAGCACGAGGAATAAAACCATGTATTTCAAATATTAAATATATTAAAATAGACACTACAAGAGGAATCTTGAGTCAAATAATTACATAACAATATTCTACCATTTATTCAGGAATTATTTCTGTGAAAATATCAGTTTGAACTGTATAGACATGCTCAAGTTCTGTTAACAGTAAAAGAATGTAAATTTAATTTATTTTTAATATTCTATATATTAAAGTTACAAATAGCTTATTCTTATAAATATATTTTAAAATTTATTTGATTTACTAATGCTTATTAAACAATTACATCATCCTCCTTAAAAATATAAACATGAAAAAAGACTTAATTTTCTACAATTAATGGAACATTATAATCATAATAAATAGAATGCATATAATATTGGAATATATGGCTGTATCCCAGTGTACGGTATGCTATTTTTATACAATTATATTATATTTATAATATAATATAAAATTATATTATTTTATACAAATAATATAATTTTATACAATATTATATACAATTAATTAATAGTATATATGCATACCATAGAAGGAGCGTACCGTTCACTGGGAATTAACTGAATATATTAGAATACATACTATTTATAACATTAAATATTTGGAACCAAACAATTAAAATTGTTAATAATTTCAAAGCAGTAATACGTATTTAAAGGAAATATTTAATTATATGAAAATTAGGCTTTATTTTATAGTAAATATAAATTTTATTTTATAAATAAGTCTTTTAAAAAGTTTCAGCACAAACATATGTTTGCTGTAACTTTTTCAAAAGACTGTTACAGAGCGTCACATGTATATATGATAAGTTTCTTTAATGATTTGACTTTTTTCATGATTATCCAAATAAAAATTGTCATTAAGGTCTCAAAGGCATAAGTAAACTACATCAATTAAATAAAATAAGTGAACAATTAAGGAGTGGAAGAAATCAAATCACAAATAAATAATGCTTTTATAACTACCCTTGTAAACATTTATAAAAAAAATTCTTCATATGAAAATATGTAATTTGCTTCCATTTTAATGTGAAAATTCCAAATTTCTAGCACGATGTATAACAATTTGTTATCTATAAAAGCAGATATATCAACACAGTCGCATGGAACATTGCTAGATATTTTGAACATGCTCAAAATCCAAAATTGTCGTGTACTCCACTCATTTTCTGACATAATTACAACATTATCAATATCTTTCCGCCGGGTAAGTTTTAAGTGTAACACTTGGTATGTTGTGCGCAGTGACAAACAAATTTGTGGACTACCTAAAATGATATAAGCAATAAAAGAATGGAAAGCAGTCAAAAACACAATCAAAAAGTAACAAAGTTCAAAACATAGATTCAGCCCATTAACTAAAACAAAAACGCCACGCATTAACTAAAATATTGCATTTTGCCACTTATTGTCGTTACCTTTACTCTTCTTTCCCTTGATTTCGGCAGACATATTCAAGGGATATAAACACAGACAAAAAGTAGGATCAACTTTCAAATTTATGTTTATAACAGCTGTTTGTAGCTTCATAAATATCCCGCTAAAGTATTTCAGTTCAGTTCAGAGTTGACATCATAGTAATAAAATATATAGTAAAAACAAATTGAGGATATCATTTTCCAAACATTTCAAAAGCCTTCAATTTCATCAGTTATATTAGTTTGGGGAAAAAGAAATCCATTATTTTTACGTGAACTTTATGTAACTTCTTTTGGATTCACTTTGTAAAAAGGTTTAAAATAGTTTTCAAGTAGATTTTTAGGTCTTGCGCGTTATGACTGCTGACATGCGGTTAACTTCGATCATTTTTGATATTTTATAGACATTTTCGACGATGCTGTATCCTCATGCGAGGCGCATCTCTAACATCAAAAATACCCCAACGGAATCGACGAAACAAAAATTGTACGTAACTGGTTGTTACAGTCTATAGAGGACGATATACATCTTTCACAATTTTAGCCATCCGGCTATCTTTTTCACCATTTCAAGAGAAAAGCGAAAATGTATCGAATTTTCTGTTTGTTGTCTTCCATTTTTAAAACCTTGTACTCGTAACTGAATTAATCAAACAAAAAACCGCAAGAGGATATTTTAGTGTCAAATGTCACCTTTCCAAACAGGCGGCTAGATCCTGCACCCTAAGAAATACGCGTTCGTTCTCTG
>JAPDSC010137404.1:446533-457402 GCA_026290005.1 Latrodectus geometricus
TCACATACATACGCGAATATTAGAAAAAAAAAATATCAAATATCGCCATCTAGTGGGGAAAAAAATGTGAGAAAAACGTTTAAAATGTCTAATCTGAAGAAAAAGAGGTGCTTTGTACAACCATTACTTATCATTTTTACATAAAGATTTTTAAGACAATTAATATCCAGTTTTGAAAAATTTTATTTTTCTTATACTTAAATATGCTTCTCAATTTATTTCGATATAATGCTGAGTAGAACTTATTCATAATTTAGATATGCTTTATTTAATGTTATAATAATTTATTATATTTTACTCCAGATCATCTAGAAAAGGTACGATAACATTTTTATCAAATTTTGAATGTTTTAATTCTTCAACAGTATCATTTTTGCAGTATAAACAACGACTTCAAAACTATTTACAAATCAAAAATGTCATTGAAGATAAAGAGTAGTGCACTAAAATATTACTGAACTGCATTGGATCTGAACAATTTGTATCTCGATTTCAAAACGAAAGCGAAACTATTCCTGATTATGTTGCTGCATTACGAAAATTTACTTCAACTTGTGATTTTAATTGTGAATGTAAAAAATCAGTTGCTTATTTATTTATAAGAGCACAGTTTCTTAGAGGACTAAAAGATGACTTTATTCGAGAGAATGTTTTAATGATTTCAGATTTAACATTTGATGTAGCTGTTGAACAAGCTTTGACTTTAGAAGCTTCGAAAATAGACAATCTTGAATTATCGAAACACAATTTCAGTGGATAATCAGACGAAATTAATAAAATTTCAAGAACTCAAAGTGCATTTAAAACAAATCACTCAAATTTTATAAAGCGAGAATTATTTTCGAAAACGAAACAGGTCAAATTCTCGACATAGATTTTCTTCACTAAATTTTCGTGAACTTGATATTTATAACACATGATTACGATGCGGTCATTCAAATCACCTTTCTCGAGAATGACGTGCTGATATAACAAAGTTATACAGCACACTTTGTAAACGAAAGGGACGTCCGGCAATGTCGATAAACAAGCTTTTTGAACATGTACATGTTCAAAAAGCTTGTTTATCGACATTGCGGAAAAATAAAAAGGTTAGTGAAATTCAATCTGTTGAAAAAGATTAATATGTTACAAATGTTGATGCAGTCCAATAATTTTCATAATAGAACGAAAAATGTTGATATTTTCAAATTTACCACTGGCTCTGAAAAATTCTGGGTTAAAGTGCAGATAGATGAAAAAAATACAAAAATTTGAAGTCGATTCCGGAGCAGGATTTTCACTTTTGCCTAAACAAGCTTTCGATTTACTAAATTTAAAAAACGTTTTACCTCCTACAAACATGAAGTTTCGCTCTTACACTCACGGAATTTTCGAACCATTAGATTTTATCAGTTTTAGTCAAATATAAAAATCTCACAAATACAAAAACTTTGCATGTAGTTCCAGATATACTTACACCAGTGTTAGGAAGAACATAGATTCGACATTTAAAAATAAATTTATCTGGTAACGATAAATGTAATCAAACTGAAGAAATTCAAATAAATACTGTCAATATTTTTAATATTATCGATGACATTATAAAACGATTTCCTACTATGTTTGAACAAAAAGTGGGAAAAATACCTGATTTCACGTGCTCATTAAAACTCCGAGAGAATTCGAAACCTGTATTTTTTAAATCTAGAGAAATGATTTTTGCTTTACGGAAGAAAGTTGGCAAAGAACTTAAAATATTTGAACAAAATCAGATAATTACAAAAGTAAGTTGTAACGATTGGGGTTCACCTCTTGTTGTTATATCCAAGCCTGATGATAGTGTTCGATTATGTGTTGACCATACAAAGTAGCTGTAAACCCTCAACTACAAGGTGCACATTATCCAATCCCAAAGATAGATGAAATATTAAACACCCTTCAAAACTATAAATTTTTCTGCACTCTAGACTTATTCAAAGCATATTTACACGTAGTGATTGATGACAAAAGCAAGGTAATTCAATCTATATCTACACATCAAGAAACTTTTCAAATAAATCGTTTATCTTTTGGCATCAAATCTGCTCCTAGTGAATTCCACAGAATACTAAATCAAATATTAATGGGTCTTCCAGGTGTATTTACATACTTTGATGATATTATAGTTCATGGAGAAACTTTTGCAGAATATCTTCATCATCTGATAGAATGCTTGAAACGTCTTCAAAAATTCAATTTGCATGTAAGTAGTTCTAAATGCCCTTCTTTCAAAGATAAAATTTCATATTTAGGCTATTCAATTCAACAAAATGAAATATCAAATTGTCCATAGAAAGCAGAAGCCATAATTCATGCTTCGCGACCGAAAAATATCGAAGAATTGAAACGTTTCTTAGGAATTGTAACCTATTACTCTTAATTTCTCCCAAATGCATTATCTCTGACTTATCCTTTAAGACAACTTCTAAAGAAAAATAAAAAAAATTCCACTGGTCTTCTAACTGTCAATCTGCCTTCATTAAACTAAAAAATGAGATTTCTAGTGATTGTGTTGCTTGTGATGCCAGCCCAACAATCATCTCTGGAGTTTTATCCCACATAGTAAATGGTATTTTGAAACCAGTAGCCTTTACATCTAGATCCCTAACAATTTCTGGACAAAATTACAGCCAACTAGATCGTGAAGCATTAGCCATCAAATTTACAGTTCAAAATTTTCTTTACTACATCTATGGTAGAGAATTCCCTCTAATAATTGACAATCGCCCATTATATAGAATTTTTCATCACGATAACAAAAAACCTTCAATGACATCATCCCGATTACTAAGATATGCAGTATTTCTTGGTGAATGTAATTATAGAGTTCAACACAGAAAAAGTGAAGAAATTCAGGATGCCGATTACCTCTCAAGAGCATCACTAAAATTAAAAGATCCAAACATCTTACAAGACGATGATATTATTCACTGCCAGACTGTTAACCAAATTTCAACTTCTTCCATTACGTTTGAGACCATTTCTAAAGAGACAACGAATGATCCAAAATTGTCAAAAACAAGAAATTGTGTAAAACAAGAACTTTCATCAGGTAACAAATATGATTGCGAATATTCATTACAAGATGGAGTAACTTTTAAACGACATAGAGTATATATTCCTGAAAAACTTCGAACAATAATATTAAAAGAACTTCATCACACACATTTAGTTACAGTCAAAATGAAGAATCTAGCCCGAAGATATTGTTATTGGAAAAACATCGATAAAGATATAGAGCAATTAGTTCGAGAGTGTAAAAACTGTGCAAAAGTAAAAGATAATCCTAAAAAATATCAAATCATCATTGTAAGAGCCGTCATGAAATTTTGAACCAGTATATATTGACCACGCTAGACCTTTTTTAGGATACAATTTTTTGATAGTTATGGATGCAAGATCAAAATAGCCTGAAGTTAAAATTCAATAAAGTTCTTCATCAGATATTTCAACAATAAAACTATTAAAAGATATTTTCCTTGTGCATGAATTGCCTCAAGTCCTTGTATCTGACAACGCATCAATATTTACATGTACCGAATTTACAGAATTTTGTAAGAAAAATGGAATTATTCATAAGACAATAGTTCCAGGTAATTCTGCAGCTAACGGGTTAGCTAAACGTAATGTAAAAAACCCTTAAACAGAAATTAAAGTCAATGTCTAATGAAAAGAACTCAATACCAGAGAAGGATAGAGAAATTTTATTTCGTAATCGAACAATTCCATTACAACCCGGAAAAATTCCTTCAAAATTATATCTTGGACACCAAATTCAAATTAAACTAGATTTATTACGACTACCAAGCAAGGGATTCAAAAACACATATATTTCACCCACTATTCCAAATCGCAGAATTTTAAGTGTGGGAGATCATGTACAATCACGTTATTATGCCAACAATAAGCTATCGTAGAAATTTGGTATCGTTAAACAACGAATTGGTAAATTACCCTATTTAATAAAACTTGATGATGGGAAAACTATAAAAAGACACATCAATCAATTGAGGAAAAATGAGGTTCCTAAAATTCCAAGAGTTACATTTTCAAAATACCTGATAATCATTTATCCCAGGAAATCTATTCTATACCATCAGAAGTTCGAATTGCGATGAATTATACTAAGCAAGTGTCTTGTGTTTCTAATGGTTCCGGTGATCTACGAAGTCCTCCTATTCGAAGATCAATAAGGTTACGACAGCCACCACGTTATCTATCGGACTACGTAATTCAAGTGTGGGAGAAAGTAGTATTCTTAATCGGCAACTTATTACGCCAATAACTTTCATTTGACACGAAACTTGGGAAAAACAAAAAATGTTCAAATTTCAAATGCACAACTGTGTATTAAAAAAAAAAAAAAAAAAATGAAATATCATTGGACGATGAGTCCAAGTTGTCGAAAATCGAGCTGTGACGTCCGTAATATTAAGTCTATGTAGTTGCAAACTGAAATATTGGCAAATGTATAGTGTAATATTGGCTTTACCTCAATTTCAGCCTCCTCTTTTATTTCCTTAATGATTTGTAAAGCTAACAAAAAGTGAAAATATAGTCTTTTCTGCTTTTGATGATGCAGTAATCTATATCTGGAATCAAGTAAGCCAAAAGTATTCTCTGAAACTCCTTGTTCTGAATAAACGATAATTAAGGATTTATTTTTGATAATCCAGATCGCTATGAGGATAAAGAATAATAATAAAAGTACTGAAAGAAAAGCATCATTAATTGTGATTGCATGAAATATGGTCACTTGCAATGTATACGAACAACCTCAGGCAGACTGAGAATAATTTCGCTGAAAAATTTTTAATTTGCTTTTAAACTCCTACGTTACTTATCTTATTACCAAATGGTCGCAGTGTTTGGATACAAAAATTCGAAATCAGCATCTACTGGGATAAAAATAACAATAATGAACTCTACTATGTGAAGACAGAAACAGCATTTTAATATAATTCCATACTTAGATTTTATCCGGAGAAGAACCGTAACATCAGTAAAAGCAAATTATTATTACACAATACAATAAGGTAATAGATGCACTATAAACGCAACTATCGTGGCTTTTAGTAAACATTGGCGCATGCGCAGAATGTATGATCATTTTAAGTTACTGCGCATGCGTTAAGTAAATGTTTATGAATCTTTCAATGGTGTTCTTCCTCTGTAGACGAGAATGAACTAAATCTATTTTACGCGCAAAACCGTAAGCATAATATCAATCTGCTAGTGGGAGCCGGTTGGCTTTTCTTTGAGGTTCCTAGTTCAAAGAACTCTAACCCTCATCTTGAGCTAAAAAGGAATGGTGAACTAGGCTGTTTCTAATTGGCTTAAGTTAAAAAGTGCTTTAATGGGGCGTGGCTTGCTCCATTTTTTACTTGCGATCTCCGAGGAGATCTCAAGTAAAAGTTAAAATATCTATTAAAATAATGAATCAAGTTAATAAATTATAGTATAAAAATTAAGGAAAATTAGTTACAAAGAGTGCAGGGAGAAAAATAAATAGCTTATTTGAAGGAATTAAAATATTTCTTGAGTTCCATTAATACAAAAAATTTATCCATGGGGGTAGTTTGTTTCCTAAGTTTTTTTAGTATTTTTGATGGTGAAGTATCCTTGAATATAGCTTTGATTTCTTGAAAAATCTGAATAAGAGTAGAAAATTCGTTTTCCGCGTTGATAGCCTGCTCTGAGGAAGTTTCAGTGGTTGGTGTGGGGGGTGAGCGTTGCATTTTGAACAGCGTTAGCATAGGAAATTCCAGTTCTGACTGGATTGCTAGTTATAAGTTGATTTTTACTTATTGGCTGAGCTAAATTAGTTCATTTTGGTTTGGGGAAAGCAGGGCAGCCTTTATAACTGGCTGGATGTTTGCCATTACAATTACAGCAGAGAGAGGCCTCCATTCTATCAATTTAACAGTTTCTTGTATTGTAGGGTCCTGTACATTTGACACATCTAAGTGTCATATGGCACAAATCTGCAGAGTGATTGAATCTTTGGCAATTGAAGCACTGCATCACCGAAACGGGTCCTCTGAAGTGCTTCAGCTTTACACCAGAGATATGGCAAAGTGATTTAATGTTGAATACGTTTGCGCCATATAATAACAATCTATCCTTTATTTATAAACTTCTAACAATTCTTTTTACTAACTTCTTTTTTAAATAATACAAGTCAAACATTTCATTTCCACACACAATAGTTCTAAGATAATTAATTAAAAGATTAATAAGATCAACCGCGAAAGAAATTATGATTTTCCCTTGAATTTCTTATGCAATTTATCTGCCGAATCTTGGATTTATTCGTAAAATCTATTTTATTAAATTCTGAAATTTTGATTTTGATTACGTGAGGAATTTATTGAGAAAAAAATTTCGGTAAAAATTTGTTGTACGGTCACTCTGGTCGACATTTTTCAAAAAAAGTCACCAAAAATCTAGTCATTTTACACAAGCGAGGTCTAAAAATAAACAGAATGTTGAAAAATCAGAATTCCCTATCTGCGATTGGTCGAAATATCTCATCTGCGATTGGTCGAAATTGGTTTGATTGTCAGAAAATGTTATTTATCGCCGAATGTGGAATAATCACGCTTAGGGTGACTGTGGTACAGTAAATCTCAGTCAAGTTTTCAATATCAGGCGTCATATTATGTTTTCTTCCAAACCTCACAATGAATTTTTGGAATTAAATCGTATAAAAAATTTAAACATTCCTCCTGTTCATGAATGTTGTTACACACTTTGTTTTTGGTCTGTCATATTTAATATTTTTTTTATGAATTTAATGTTACAAATAATTTTTTCTGAATGCATTTTAATATATGCTCATCAAAAATATTTATTTCAGTGAAGAAAATGTATGGAAATTATGTGAACATGTTAGAAATCATCAGCCTGATTTACTCCCAATGTGTTATGCAGTTTTTATATCTAATAGAAATCAAAGTGTGAGTGCGTATATATATTTTTTTTTATTTATATTATGGTAATTTAAATATTTTTTAATCTAAATTGCTGTCCGAGAAAGAAATGCTATTCCCTCCTTTAATTTTATTGTAATTCTAATTTTGTTTATTTTAAAAATATAATAAAATTGCCTATAAGAAAAGGTGATAAAATTTATATTTTGAAAATTGTGTTAAATGAATTAATATACTAATCGATATAATCATTTCTTTAGAACTGCTTAAAATTAAAATAAACTCATTAATTTTGTCATTTTTATGTACTTTAAAATTTCTATAATTCTTAATTATTAGAAAAATCTTGCCTAATTCTTTTTTGTCATTATCCTAAAATTTAAGAATATCCAATTTCTTTTAATACTTTCGTCAAATTAAGGGAATTAAGATAAAATCTAACATCTTTGACATTTAGTGTTTTTTGTATCAAATTGCTTTCATTGCCAAATTATTGCATTTTTATTTGAAAACTGGTTATGTAAATTTGTTCAACTGTTTCCTTTTCTATTTAATCCAAACAATAATTCTTATATATTTTGTTTATTTTTATGCATATATTTATTTTACTATTTGCCATTAAATTAGCTTTTTTTTTTATCTTTTTTCATTTGGCACAGCTTATTTACTGCACCTTGTGCCACCAAGCCCAACTGTCTTATTTCACATCCACCACATAATCCCTTAGATGAATTTTTTTAATTTATAGCAACAAAGAAATCAGGTTTACCTAATTATAACCTAATAAATTCTTTCCTGGAAGAAGCTGTATTTAAATAATAGAACTAAATCCGATAAACTTTGAAAAGTGTTAAAATATTTTTTAAATATTAGGATTTTGATAAAGAAAATACAAAAATATCAATTTTGCAAATCTAAATTTTAATTCTGAGAAAACGTGAGAACTTAAATTTTGCAAATGTTAATTATAAAATACAATTTAAATTAGCTAATAATTTTAATAAAGAAAACAAGGAAACATTTATTTCAGAAATGTAATTGCAAACTATAAGCATATCTTATTAAAATACATAACTGAAATAAAGTGATCTAAATTATCTTGCTGCTTAAATACTAATGCTGCCAATATAGAATTCTTGATTTCTGATATAGTAATAAATCCAGGTTGCTAGATAAACTATTATATCCACCTAAAAATTCACCAAATTCAAAAATTCGCCTAAGGAATATTGCAGCTGTGCCCTTATTTTATATAAAAAAGTTAAATTCTTATTTTGTATATTCATTTCACTCAAAATCTTTAATTTGTTTTCTGAAAATAATTTTATTTATCTAGTTAAATTATTCCCACTTTATCAATAGCTCCTGTTGCATATAATGCTGTAAATTGATAATTAACTTCTTAATTGAATCCTAAATTGACAAATATTTTCGTTATTATAGAGAATTTTTTCTGTTAATTTGTTATGATTGTCTTTTAATGTTTGTTGAATGATGTCTTATTTATTTGGATAAGTATTTTTTTGATATATATTTATTCTTTCATTTCATATAAGTCATTTCTTTCAATATATTTTTGTTATGAGAAAAATGTGCATTTTGCTGTTTGCCATTGATATGTTTTCTTTTTAACAATCTGCTTAACGATCCTCTCTTAGATTCTTTGAAAACCTAATTTTTTATATTTTTGTATCAAAATACTAAATAACATAATTTAATTGTAATGGGAAAGACGATTTCTAAGTAATTTTCCTTCTGTTTGTTTGTTATACCATGTACAAGGTTTTGGTTATTATATTGTTACAGAAGCTTAATAGAAAGATTCATCATTAAATTTATTTCGAATACAAAAAATCTATCTAATTAAAAATAAAGTAAATGATTATTATTTGAATTGTTGATATTCTTCTGCTGTCCGTATGTCAAATTTTTACACAGGTTAAATATTGTTAATATTTTGTCAATAGAGTTATTCTGTTTGCGATTGTTGTCAATTAGAAAATGTATTGTTTCAATTTATTATCTAAAATGTTTTGCTTTAACTATATATACAAATTAATGCTAATTTTTTTCTTTTTGGTTATGAGTTATAGTAAAATGTATGGAACATATAAACTATATTAGTTATAGTTTGAAATACTAATTCATATTAATTTTTTTGATTATATTTCTATTTTCTGTCAGAATTGATATTTGTTTCTTCATTAAGTACTAAGAATTGAACACAAAAAATATTTTTATACTTTATTAAAAAAATAATTTCCAAATAAATAAATCTTAGTGTTTCATTTTTTTTCTTTCTTTTTTTTATAGGTTCCATTATGGTATCAACGGTCTGGAAAAGATGAAAATAAGTTAGCAATTTGGGTATGTGCAATTGAAATTACTCAAAAAATTTGTAAGTGTAACTAGCAGAATGTATTTGTTTTGCTGCATTCCATTGAAATCATTTTACAACTTGTTCAGTGAATTATATATAGTTGAAACTTGACTTAATGTATGCTTACTTAGTTTAGCTTATATTAGGAAAACTGTATCTAGATCATCACCTAGTTATGAATTGAAATATAAACATAAAGTAATGCAATGAAAACAGAACTAACATCAGATATTTTTGTATGTAACATATCAATGAACTGTAACTCAAAGAATTAAAAAAAATCACTTCAGATTGAAATTTCAGCTTCAATGTAATCTTCTACAATTTAACTCATAAGAGTTTAAAAACCAATTTAATTATAAAATATATTTTAAGTTCAAGTTTAGTTATGAACTGGAAAAAAAGTAAATCTTTAGTGAATATAATGAAAACAGAATTAGACCTTAAATTAGATCTTTATCCAATATTAAAATAAACAAAAATCTTAAGATTTTAAAAAGAATTTCATTTTTAGTTTAAATGTTAAAAAATAGAGTTTTACATTTAACATAAAAAATATACATTACAAAACATATTTTAATTCTAATCTAGTTCTGAACTTAATAAAAAAAGTGCTATAAGAACAAGCAGAATTTACAATAAATGTTAAAATATTGAAATATGACAGTAATACAAGATCCTTATTAAAATCTCAATTTAAACACAAAAAATAAAGTTCTACAGTATAACACACAAATGTACACACATTGTAAAATAATTTAGTGACAGCACCTTGAAAAACAAAGTTTTGTATCTCAAATGAAGTTGCATGTATAGATTAACTACTTTTTCTATTATATCATCTGATATTGGCTAAGGCTGCCTCCTAAAAGTTTCATCCATTGGAAACCATTTGCTGCCATTGGAAACTATTGCTAAGGTTGAATCCAATTTCTTGTACTGTTTTCTCAACCATATCAATCCATTTAGTATTTGGTCTACTTCTTTTCCTTTTTCTGTAAACTCTTAGAAATATGCCTTTTGTTTGGTTTAAATCTTTGCATCTATAAATGTGTGCCATCCATCTTAATTGATAAATCTTTATTATTTAAGGTGGATTTCACAATATTTGGTTCTCCAAGTTTGGAATAATGTTCATCATTATAACAGATTCTCCATATATTATTTTCTTTAACTACTTTTAATATTCTTCTAAGTATTTTTCTTTTAAATATCATTAACTTATTTTCCTCAGTTTTGTTCATAGTTCAGCACTCACTTCTATCCATAACTATTAATTTTACTAAAATTTTACAAAGATTATTCTTGATTTTTATATTTAAATGTTTTGATTTAAAGTACTTTCTCAATCCATAGTGACATTTGTTTGCCATTAAATCCATTTCTAATTTATATTTTAATATCATTTTTTATTATAATTGAGCCCAGATATTTGAATTCAACATTTTCAAAATTGTAATTTACAATTATCATTGGTTGTACATCAGGGTCTGTTACAATGCCTTGTAATAATAATTAATGCCAAGAGATGGCGCT
>JAPDSC010137404.1:462402-492731 GCA_026290005.1 Latrodectus geometricus
GCGAAAAGCAAAATGGAGTATTGATTTTATTGTGTGTTCTTCATGCACTTCTAACCCCCTATTTATGATGGAGTGTACAGGGTCCATTATGTGTTACTGCCATAAAATTAACTAATTACAATTCATCTGCCTTTTAATGCATTTTTGAGCATTGACATTTAGGTAAAAGGAAAGGTCCATTTGAAAAAAAGGGAAAAAGCAATATTTAAAAAATCAAAAGAAGTTAATATTGTTATTTCTTAAAAACAATGTGAGAATAAGGATTTGATAAATGTTAGATTTGCTGCTATAAATATTTCCCTCTACTCCCATTGGTAACACAAATGACAATTTTAAAAAGGGGAAAGGAGCATTACACTTAAATTAATTGCTTTCTTTAAATGAATTACATCAGGGCAAAAACAATAATATTTCCAGCTAGGAAATTTCAAAAAACTTAAAAAAACCAGAATGCCTGAAATTGTGTGTAATTATTTTTAAAATTTGTTATAAAATAATTTTCTCATTTAATATTTTGTTATACTTTCCTATATGCATTGCATAAATACTTATTCTACCCATGAAGAATCTTGTAATGTTGTTTATTTCCTCTAAGTGGTTTAAAAGAATTAGTAATTTTAACTATTGACATTCATTTTCAGGTTGATAAATACTCCTATTTCATAATTTTTTGATAATATTGAAAATTATTATCGAAAATTATGAGAAAAGAGGGTATTCATGTAATAAATGAAGATATTAATAGAACCAAATGAATTATTATGATATTGAGCTATTATCTTACTTTCAATCTTTTGTTTGCTTTTAGTCAATAATTTTAAATTTGTTAAATAATTATAACTATAATAAACAAAAGATAAGAAAACATATCTTAAGCAGGAAAAATATACATTGATCACATAAAAATTTTGTATAAATAGATCAAAACTGATATACAAACTATTGTGTTTTATGTATACTTTTGTAAACCTTGTACATTTCATAAACAAATATGATTAAAGTAATGTTCAAAGGAAAAAATAAATGTTGTCAAAAATTTCATGTACAATCTTTGATTTAAAATATTATGATCTCTTAATGTTTTAATAGTAAAATGTTTTTTTTTTTTTTCTGTAGTTTAACATGTATATTGTCTTGCACAATGGTTGCCAAAATTGTGGTCTGCTGACCATTAATGGTTTGTGAGAAAATATAACTGATCCCCAAAAAAGTATGGAACATACTTACTCATCATGTTAAGTTATGTTTTATGATGCATTGAAATATAATTCAATTCATACAATATATAAAAATTTATAAAAACATCATTTCATAGAATAATCTTATAATATAGTAACAATTTGTTTTATAAATATTTTTAACACTTAAAATATCCTGTTTGTAGTCCGCAGGAATTTCAATTACGAATTTACTGGTCTGTGAGGTAAAAAAATTTGGCAGTTTTCTTATTGTATTGTTTTCAATGAATACTAGGAATTATTTAATTAACTTTTTTCCATATTGTAATTCAAATTTTAAAACTTTACTTTTTCTTTAATTTAAGAAAAATACATTATTTATTTATTTTTTTTGCTTGTTGATAATTTTTAGGTATATTTCAGATGTTTTTTATTTGAAGGGTTTTTAATTATTTTATGATAATTAGATATTACTAAAAATTAGATGTAGGGTTTTACTAAGAATCTTATGATTTGGTATGGCTTTGATACAATTTCCAGATTTTGTTCCTAAAGCTATAGAGATTTCTAGCTAAACTAAATTGTTCAATTTTGTACATTCAATTCTAAAAATCATGATTTCAAATATTTTCTTTTTTTATTTACTACAGGACGGCTTTATTCTTAGTACTGCAAAGTACAGTTATCACATCACCCAAAATGCTCATATGCTCATTAAAGACTATAATATTAAATTGATTTACTGTACATATTATTTTGAGTTATTTTTATACTCTAATTATTTAATTTTATACTTCATCACACTATGATTATTTAAATCTGTTTAATTTCTTTGTATATAATATGTACATACAATATATATATATATATATATATATATATATATATATATATATATATATATATATATATATTAATGTAATTAATGTACAATGAATATATACCAGATATATAAAGGAAAAAAATTTACTGTTATAAATGAAGTTTAAATTCAAGTTTTGATAAATCAGTCATAATATATCTATCATTATATGAAGTATAACATTATGTGTATTGTTTGAGATATATGAAATATATCATTTTGTATATTATTTATTGTTTGAGATATCTAGTTTTGAAACTAAGAGTGCAAAATATGATGATAATGTTTCACAATACTATCACTATTTTGATTGTATTTTAAAATAGTGACTTTTAATAATTTTATTATTAAATATCATTAATTAGTGATATTTAATAAGATAATTTTTTTAATGAATTGTTTTTCTTTTCATGAATTGTATTGTCAAAATTTTTAAGTGCAAATTATTTAAAACTTAATACATGCCAAAAATAATTATTTTAATATTTTTGTTCAAAATAATTCTGTATATATTTTTTTGATAAAAAGAAAAATAATCAGATTAGTCATATTTATTTTCTTAATTTTTAGGATTATCATGTAATATTTGTGTATCAACCAAGAAGTCATGAGCCTTGTCTTGTATATGATTTAGACTCTATTTTACCTTTCCCATTTCATTTTGACAAATATTCTAAGTCGGCTTTTCAACTAGATCGTATTCTTCATCCAATTTATGATAGGTAATTAAAATTGAATTTATACATATTTTAGAGTTATATATTATTAGTGTTCTTATATATTCCTTTTTGAAGAAGTAGTAATTTGAATTATATGTTAATGAATAAATCAAATGAATTTACTGCTAATGGGCATATAATTTTTTCCCATCATTTTAATGATACTCTAAGTTGAGTTTTATATTAGCGTTGTCTTATTAATTGGATATTTAATTAGCTCTTTAATTTTTTAATCTCACAAATTTTTACATTTATTTCTAAAACTTAGGTACTTCAGGGTTATTCCAGCTGAAGTGTTTCTAAATGTATTTGCTTCAGACCGTTCTAGAATGAAAAATCCTGATGGTTCCTGGATAAAAGATCCACCTGTATATCCTTGTATCTCTACTGCAGGTAAATTAATTGCATTTACCACCAAATGCAGTGTTTTATCATGCTATTATTAAATTATATAATAAAAAACTAATTTTAAATAATTTTAAGAATATACTTGCTATTAGTTCAAAACATGTCTTGAAATTTTTTTTTTTGTAATTAAATGATGATTTCACACCAACATTTCTAGTTTTCTGGAAAATACATAATTTTATATTGCTTTTTTCCTAATTGTATGGGTGTTTTAAATTTCAGAAAACTTTTTTTTTTTTTTTTTTTTTTTTTTTTTTTTTAAACTTTGATGGGAAAAAAATGTATTACTAATATAACTACTATTTTTTTAAAAAAACATGAAACACTGAAATAAAGGTTACATAAAGATATTACAGAAATTTTTAGACTGTATGGGAATTTTTATTTATGATGTTGATAATTTTTTTAAAGCTCATTATAAATTTTAAATTTAACTTTTCTTGTATTTTTTAAACCAATAAATAAAGGTTATTTCATGTAATGGATTTTGTTGATTCACTATTTTATAGTGATAGTTTCTTAATCATTTTTGCATAAATCAATATTTAATTTATACAACAAATGCATAGAAAAGTATCATTTATTAATGATGGTGATTTGAACTAAAAAAAAACTTATAAGTTCATTAAAAAATTCATTAAAACTTCAATAGGTAGAAGAGTATAAAACTTTTAGATATTTTTATTACTCAATTAGCTTAATTTGCTAATTTAATTTCAATTAAAAAGAGAGAAAACAAATTTTATTCACTCACAATTTTATTCAAGTAATTCATTTTAAAATTAAAATTAATTTTTTTTATGTGATTTGTTTTCATGCAGCTTTATTGTTGCTACGTTTAGTGAAATTATATTACCACTGTATCAATCAGAATGAATGGGTTCTAAGAAGTGGTTTCAAAATAAAAAATAAAATTTAAAAATTACTGAGCCTTTTCTTAAAAATATGTTCAAAATTTTTTTTAAATATATTTCAGTTAAAAGATTTTTGAATTAAAATTGAACAAAATTTATTTGCAACTTTTGTTAAAATGTAGATTTTAATTTACTGGTTGAAAATTAATTATTTTATGAGCATATTGTCATAAGAGCCTTAGGTTTATTACTTTTTATTTGTATAAACAGTGCAATAGTTGGTAACAAAGTTATATGTAACAAGTTCTGTGAATAGAAAATTTGCATGTTGATTTCTGAGTTAAATATTTTCAACAAAAACTGATGTTAATTTTTAAGTTCTCCCCCCCCCTTACTTCCTTTATCTTTTTATCTGCTGTTATTTTCTTTTTATGATATGTGAAAAAGAATGTTATTAATTTTAATTTTAAAACTCTCAGAGTATAATAGGCATGTTGTTAATTGAAAATATTAGCACTTAAGAGATATTTAAATATCCACAATGACTAAAATTGTTTCTAATATTTAATTTGTCTACATGAAAAAATTTATGTATTAAAAGAAAATTTTCATACTAATTCAATATAATAGGCGTTTGTTGATTATAAAATTGTATTATACCAATTGCATTATATTTTGAAAAAATAATTTTGTTAATTTTTTTGTTATTGCATGTTATTCATAACAGTTAAATCTTTTGATTTACATGTTGATAAGTAAAGTATAATTTTAAACTTTTTCATGACTTTACTTTATATGCTTAATAATTTTTCCAATACTAAAAATTAAACATTATTTTGATAGAAAAAATACAATAATTAATAATAAACTCGTTCATATTTTTCACACATTTGAAAATTTCTAAAATATTTTAAATATTTACATAATTTTCTTTAAAATATTATTTTTAAAAACTATATACTTTTTAAAATATCCAGTTTAATTTGTCATCTTTATTTGGACAAAGCATTTCTCAAATTTCTTTTCCAAACTAGTCACGATATGAGCTGCTGTACATTACGTACTTGTTAAATCAAATTTTAAGCTATTAAACAATTCACTATTGTTGTGTAATTACTTAAAGTCTCTTATTTTCAGTAAAGTAACTCAAATAAATATTTTTCTTAAATTAAGCAGCAAAATAAAGATTATTAGAAGTAAAACATTTTAAAATCATGCAAGGTAGGATATATTAAGTTTTTCATTAGTCCAATGGCAATTTTATTTTTTAATTTAAACCTTGGAAAAAAAGAATGAAGAAATCTCTGTTATTATCCTTTAAAATAATCCAGCATTAACTTGTTTAGGAAATCAAATATTTCATTTTAATAATTTGTGAACTTTTGTTTTAGGTATGTGTGGTCGTAGTTAAGCATCCAGTTTAATTTGTTTATCCTTATTAATTTAGATCTCAGATTGTTGAATAGATATTTCATTTAAGATAATACTATTTCAAAAGCCTTTTGTTACAAAATATTATAAATCATAAAACTTAAAATTATTTGCAGAATTTTCAAAAAGGAAAAAGATCCTAGAATCATAAAAACATCTATTATACTACAGATATTTGCATTTCTAAATCATTTCCAAAAATAACCATTTTAATTTACTCCTATATTATTTATTCTAAATTGAATATTTTGTAGTATAAAATATAATTTCCAATATATATTTTTTATAATTAAACAAATTGCTAAAAATTGACTAGTCATTAATTTTAATACAAATTTTTTGTAATATTTTTTATATCACATTAGTATTACATGTTGTATAAAAATTAATATTGTAAGTATCTCTAATTTTTTAGTTTTCTAATTTTTTCACCACATTCAATTATGTTGTAGTTTTATTCTATTATCAATTATTATATAATTTTTATTCATATTTGAAATATGTAAAAAATAGTTATATAATTGTATAAAAAGCAAACATGTAATATGTTTTTTTACAGAATCGACAAATAATATTGATGATTTTATTAGTATGGATCCATCAGTAGGAGTAGGAGAAGTATTGAATTTGCAAGAATTTTTGTACAAATTTCAATGAATTGACATGAAACAAAATGTTTTTGATATCTTATTAATTATTTCATTTGTGTTTTTATTGTATTAATAAAGTATATTTTTTAGGCATATTTTATTTTTGAATTTTATGTTATCAAAAAATTTTACAGATGAATATACATAGAATCATGTTATCTTTAAATTTATTTAGTGCTGTAATTGATAGAAATAAATTAAGGGGTAAAATTTTTCCATTTCAAAGAAAAATTTTACAATAAATGCATTGTGTAAAGAAAACAATTTTACTACTAATCTATATAAAATAGTTAATAAAATTTAAAAATATCAAAAAGAAATGTTGAAATAATTCGCTACTCAATTTCTTTTCACGTGAAAAAATAAAATCTATACATTAAATTTTTTTTTCAATTTATACATATGTTTCAATTTTTTTTTAAAAAAAGTTTTCCTTTGGCAAGTTTGTTTACTGTTTGCTGAAATTACTGTAGCTTGATTATTTGAAATCATATATGACAAAATGTATCAATTACCAGAAATTATTTCATCTAACTAAAATAAATTGCATATATAAGTGCATGCAGAATTTGCTGTGTAATGTTATCCCTCAAATATGATATTAAAAATTTATTCATAGGGAAAATTGGGCAAAAAGGGGATGATTCAGAAACATATCTTACCAAGATAATCCTTTAAGTTCATCTGCTTATGGAATGCAGATACATATTTTTGGTAAATGTAATAAAAGAATAGAAAAACTATTCCTGTACTATTCCCTACATTTTGATGATTATTTTCTTCCTTGAAAAAATGCATTTAAAATGCCCCATTTGGAAAAAAGAAAAAAAAAAGGAATTCAATTTGGTTTCTCATGTTAATTTTTAATTCATAATTATACACATGAAAATCGAGCCTCTTACCTTTCATTCAATGCTGTAATTCTGCTACTGTTTTCATCTGTAACAGGAAAGAGAGAGGCAATATGATTGGATACTAGCAAAAAAAAAAAAAAAAAAAAAACGCAGGAAAGCTTTAAATTACGCACTTGGATTTTAAAAAAGCACTTGGACTGTTTTAAACTGATGCTGTGCAGGTGGTTGATTGTTTCGTGAAATTATCCTACTTTTGTTCAATGATAGTCATATGTTTATGTTCTTTAAACTTTATGTGCTAAAAACAGAATAAATAATTAAAAGCCTATGGTTGGGATTCTTATCTGAGTTCATGCATCATCTTATTAAGGGCAGCTATTTAAAATTTATCAGTAAAAATGCAAACTATAATCATTTTTTTAAGTCACATTTAAAATGGGAACAATAAAATAAATTTTATGGTTTCTTTTCCTTTGAAATTTTGAATATATCCAGACAATACAAAAAAATCTGATGTAATGCTGGTCCTCAATTACAAGGATATAAAGAGTGTCTAATTAAAAAAATAATGTATTACACCAATTTTTTTTTTTTGTAGATATATGCCGTCTTGTTTGAGATATTTTGTTTTAGGTCTTTTAAGTAAATTATTTCTGACTTTTTCCATGTATTATAATTAGAGTTAAAATCCAAAGTTAAATTTTGTTCTTCTTGAATCTTAGATCTGTAAAAAGTTGCCCTATTTTATTAGACGGTCTAACTAACTCTCACATGCAGTAAATGACTATTGAGCATTAAACGAGCTCAACCTTTTGTGGGTAACTATATGATAACAGTATTGTTCTATTATTTCTTTTTAACTTTTAGTGTGATTATTTTTGGGAATGAATTCTAAATAAATTATTCCACTTGCTGAAATTCCACCACAAAACAGCCTTAAAAATTATTCCAACCAACATCTTTCTTTCCATAAATGACACCAGTTGTGTCATTTAGTTACTATTTGAATCTGTCTAAATTGAAGTGCTTTTCACAGGAAAATAAAACTTTCCATGAATATTTTCCAGTATCCAATGATGTAGCGTGAGGGAAACTGAAATGGTTACATGATTTTCACATGAAATATCTTATATCTTTTTCTCTTATTTATCTTTGTGGCAAATATACTAAATATGCTTGATTTAGCAACTATCGACCAATTCATTCTGCTAACTAAACACTGAGAGACTTGAAAGCTAGGCTTGATTATTGCAACATCAGCTCTACCAACTATAGCAACTTTTTTTAAATAGTTAAACCATAAGGCCAAAAATATTAAATATCAATTTTATTTCATTTTCATTTACTATGATGGAAAGTGATTGCAGATTCTTTCATCATAAATCTTAAAAATTTTAAGATATCATGAATCAACAAACTTTCATGAGATGTGTGAAAACAAGTAAATGAACTAGGTAAAATATTTAAATGTATGTTCGAAACAGTTATGTAATTAGAGATTTTTTTGTAGAAAGTAATTTAAAAAAAAATGCAACAAGAAAGGAATTTATAATACTGAATTATTTGCAAAGATAATTTTATTTATGTACGCTTCTAAAAAAAATTTTAATCAATTTTTCAGGATTTTTATATGCAATAGGAAAGTAAACTTCAGTTAAAAAAACACAGTATTTAATAATAGAAAGAACAGTATGCCTTTGTTTTCAATTTTTAAGAAGTATTTTCATAAAATACAATTATCTATGCAATATGCTAAATTGTTTAATTTAAACATACCACATTTACAATTTTTAACGTATTTGAAGTAAAAGAATAATGTCAATCTGGTAAAATTTGCCTTTTTTGTTTGTTATGAATGAAAGTTCTGCTTATAGAAATTCATTTTGACGGTTTTTAAAAATTTCAAAAATAGCGGTCACTTTTCTGAATTTTAGGTACTTAAAATATTAACATGGTTATAGTTTTATTGAATTTGAAATAAAGGTACATAAAATTGTTATAAAATGGTAGATTTTTATTTCGTAGATTCTTTTTCTTCATGGTTATAAGTGTAAACTTTACATAAGTGAAATTATTAATTTTCGTATCTAGACTATCAGATACCTCTTATTACATATGTTGTAATTGAGCGTAGTTTATTTTTTATTAAATATTTTTAATTTAATAATATTGGCCATTTTGGTATTTGAACATAGTTAATAAAAATGTATATAAATTAAAAGATTTTACTTAATATTGCAATTATTGTATTGCACTCATAAAAAGCAATTTTTCTGTATCAGCAAAGGTTACTAATATCACCATAATATAGCACATAAGTCCCTGCTAAACAAAATTCAGTCTTAACAGGGTCATTTTTTCTGTCCTGGGGACAGATTAATTTCCTCTAAAAAATTTCATAGTTGAAATTTTAATTACAAAATTATTTTTAAGAGAAATTTTTAATGAAGTCTAAAATGTCGCTTCAGTCAATAATGTAAAATTTACTGTTGAAAATCAGTTTTATTTGAAATATACATTGTCAGATTTAGTAGATTAGTTAAATATTGTAGATATTCCACATCAATACTGTTGTTCAATTTCCATACTGTTGTTATTATATTCATACTGTTGTTATTGTTATCAATCCCCATACTGTTGTTATTATATTAGTTGTGACGCCACATATGGAAACCTGAAAACTAGTTTTCTGTAGTAGGTTAAGTTTCAAAAGCATATCTGCTGGTATTAGTGCAATTGGAAAGAGGGAAAATTTTATATTTCATTGCTCCATTTGGATAGAAAACATTGAAATATTGGTTTTGGAATTCATTGAAATCAATAAATCTGTTTTTGATATTGTTATAAAAATAATGTTGGGAATTTGAAAAAAATGTGAATAAGCATCTGCATAATGAGTGGTTTAGAAAATTTTGTTTTTTGTGCTCAAGAAAGATAAATCAATTTCAATATGAAGAAAGAATATTAATGAAATTCCTAAATTAATTTCATGTAATTGCTTTAAATGCAATACAACTTTTTGCAATTTGTTGTCTGGAATGTAACTTTCAGTTTTAAAGCCTCAAACCAGTGCTTTGGAAGTGGAAAGTGCTACCACTAAGACATCAGGTTTCAGTTCTGGTATTAGTTTAGTTCATTATTTGTTTAAAATTCAAAATAAAAAAATATTTAATGCAAACATGAATGATGTCAAATTATGCAAATTAATTTAATCTCAAAATTTGACTATTTTTTACAAAATGTACAATTTTTATTATATTTGATATTCTTTTATAATAATTTCATGTATAAAATGTTATGCAATAGAATAATATATGAAAGAATTATTTTGTGCTTCCTTCAAATATATGTTTTGTTTATATATAAAATTAATATTTCAGGATAAATTTTTACATTGTAAAATTCTTCAGCTATTTATATCACATAAACTTATGACATTTTTTAATATCCACTATATATTTAATTTTGTATCATAGTATACATTTTTGAATACTTTTAAAATTGGGAGAGCAAATAACAGGACAGAGGATAAGTTTTGATTTCATTAAATATATTTATGTTCCTTTAATTATATAGTCGAAATTTTCTTTAGCACAATATGACTTTCTCTATATATAATATTTTTGGACTGTCCATACATTTTAACTTTGTAATCTTGATAATCAGCCCAAAACAGAATTAAAAGATGTCTTTTACAGCTTCACCACTAAATTTTAGTTATTTATTCTGTAAGTAATTTATCAGGACAGATATTTCTCTCTTTATAAAGTAAAGTTACATTTCACAACAAATATTTTATAATAAATTAAACTTTAGAAAATTTACATTAATAAAAGTTTATTTACTCCTTTGTCACTGAATTCATTACAGTTTGAGTCTTGTGATTTACCTCATTTGAATAGCTGATTTCTTTTTTTTCAATCACAATGTGTTTAGCAAGCCTCGAATATTTCATCAATATTTTTATTTTAATTAAAACAAATTATGTAAATTGAGAAGTATATATTGTTTGTGTTAATTTTACAACTTTATGTATCAAATATTATGAAAAATATTTGATATAATATTTTATATTTTGTGAAAATCTAATAAATTCTGTATTAAGCGATATGCAAGATTATTAATTTTAAATATATGTTAGTTCACATAACAATGAGAATTATTAAAAAAAAAAAATTGTCAATGCTAAGGAAACTAACAAATGTTTAACAAATGAATAGACACAAAAATTTTGTCTCCATGTAATCATTTTTATTTTTAGATTTCTTCAACTGTGATTTATATAAAGTACCCAAAATGAATTGCTAGTGAAAGGCTTTAGTTACATCAGTATAGAATCCTAACTGCTGAGTAATTTCATGCTGTTTCTGCAAAATCACCTAAGTGAAGCATCATTTGTTGTGGGCAGCAATTAGGAGGATTCCCACATTCTCCCTCATTAGGTTGTCGGTAAAGATGGGCGATCGTTTTGCAAACTGGTTCTTAAAAAATAGTTTTTTCTAAGAAGTAAATGAATAATGACTCAGAAAAAATGAGTGGTAGCTTTCTGGAATTCTCCTGTGCTCCACTCATAGATTGTAAGTGCTCATGCTCCACTAATCAGTAGTTTCACCCCATGGCGGCGCATAATGTAATGAAAACTTGGCAGTTCGACTCCCATTTGTCATAATGAGTTTAATTTTCAACTTCACTGCATATTAATTCTTGTTCAGTCACTAACAGCTTTCCCAGCTACATTCTTGTTGGTTTGCTTTTTATTTCCTGGCAACATGAGCAATTAGTACTTATCTTTCTTATTTTAATAATTTTTAATCATAATTTCTATTGTGTTATATTTGTGTAGTAATACCATCAAATTATACTAATGTCACATTTGCTTTTTTTCACATATTTATTTATCTCATCTTTTTTATTATGGTATATTATGTTTGTCATTCATTTGTTTTTATTTCTCATTCGATTTATTTATCTCTTTTTTTATTTATAACTTAATTCTTTGTATTTAAATGTTTCATTGACGAGTAAGCTAGTGAGTCTTGAAAAAAGCTACATGCTATGTAGCTCATTGTAATTATTTTTCTAGCAAATCTAAAATTTTTTAATTTTTCTTTTAACATTGCAGCTTATTCCTTATTATTTGTGTATGTAAGTATATTTATACTCATCTATAAATAAATTTTGAGCATTTTCATTTTATGATTTTTCTAATGCCTAAAATCAGCAATAAAAGTTTATAAATTCATTTACACATATCTTTCAATACATGAACCAATTAAACTATATAAAAAATATTTATTTTCACATAACATTATACCCAACAGTTACACAAGCATTTACAAAAATAACAATATTCTTTATACAAAGACAGATCTAAATGAGAGATTCAACTCTTTCTATATTAGATTCATTAAAAGGAAAAAAAGATTTGTACAAAATATAAAAATATAACATGAAAACAGATAAACAATGTTGAATAAAATTGAATAAACAACTAACAACCATGTCACTCGGATTAATCAAAAATACATAAAATTTATATAAAGTGCACAAAATATGGAAATTATTGTATAAATGGACGGCAATAAAAATGGAATAAAATGCACAGTAAGGAATGCCTTTGGTGATTAATATATGGTGCATTTAAACAAACACGTCACAATATTTATCAGACAACTCCAAAAGTCTGAGCATGAGGCATTGATGTTATAGTTGGTCCATGAGGAGTGGAAGCTCTGGATTGAGCACCACCTAACATATTTACAGAATAATGTGAAAGGCTGTGAGAAGTTGTATTTAAGCTGCTCATAGTTCCCATCTAAAGATAAAAACAATAATTATATACTTTAAGTATACTTTAATAAACAAAAAAATTACGATTTTAAATATAATAGATATAAGAATAAAAAGTATGAAAATCAGAACTAATTTGACCTCCCCTCCCAAAAAAAACTTACTGTATAAGTAAGAAATTTAGAAATAAAATAAATTATATTATAAACACCTATATATCTTACCAATATTATTAAATTATGTTATAAATAATATGAAAGTTAAATTTTACTATAATTCAAAATATTTAGTTAGGATGAATATTAACACGATTACAAATCATAGAGTTAAATTTTATTAGCTTATGATACAGCATTTGAATTTTTGAAAGTATTTATTTTTTAAATGTTACAAAATTAATAAGTTACTTTAAGTGTAACTTAGATAATGAAATTTATGTATAATATTTATAACAATCTGATATTTTTGAAAGCAAATTTAAGATAATTTTTTTTCTTCACCAATAGTTATTAGTACTGAATAAAAAATTTAAATATACATTTTTCAATCTAAAACTTATGCAAAAAGAAAATCAAAATAACTTTAATTCAATGATTTTTGGTATTAATGTTTCAATTTTTCTAAGAAAATGCATAATTATATCAACATACTTTGAGTCTTGCCATATCTTCTAATTTTGTAATGTCTGTCAACTCTTGGAAATTGGAATATACAACAAGTATAAAAAATACCTAAAAACAATAAAATTATACTTCTGTTATAATACTACTATATTAATTTCCATTGACAAAAATTTTAATAATTACATATGTAAATTTCAATTTATTAAAAATTATTAATGATGAAATTGCTTATTACAATGAAGGAGGGAAGATATTTAAATTTTCCACCATTTAAATAGTCCAAATTTCACCATTTCAGAAAACTTGTATTTATTTTTTAGCTTTAAAAGACAAAAATAAAGTATAAATACAAAGTATGAGAAATTTATATCAATATACTATTAAAAGTCAATTATTTATTAAAAATTCATATAATTTTATGATCATATTTAAATATTTTTATTTTAAAAATATAATCATAAAATAGCTAATGTTTTATTATATATGGTAAGTACATGATCTTTATGCTAACAGAAAAAATATTTTTATAAATTTTCTTTTATTGAATTTTTATAGTTATATATTTCAAAAAGGTTATGAACATGTTATTGAAGAATATTTAATAAGAAATTATAATAGTTAAAATTTAATTCTCTTTATCAGTCTGCCATAAGAGCATAAAACAGAATAATTTCCCTTTAAAATATTAAATTTTGAATGTCATTTAAAATTGAGAATTTGAACTCACATTTCCTGCTAACATGGCAACCCAAATAATCAGCATTGCTTGATGATAAGCATAATAAAGATCCTGATAAAAGATAACAAAATATTATGTATTATTATTAAAAAAAATTTAGCATCCATTAAAACAATAACTCAATTGTAAGAGAAAAATAAATTTTGTGATTTGAGGTAATAAAACTAATTAGTTAAAAATTTAAATGAAAAACAATTCAATATGTGTAAAATATTATGTATTATTATTAAAAAAAATTTAGCATCCATTAAAACAATAACTCAATTGTAAGAGAAAAGTAAATTTTGTGATTTGAGGTAATAAAACTAATTAGTTAAAAATTTAAATAAAAAACAATTCAATATATGTATAATAAAACAATTCAATACTATTATACAGTACTTGCACTAAAATTTTTGATTGATATAGAAAGAATTCAATTCCAAAAAATAATATAATTTAAATCTTTAGCTATCATTAATTAATTTGGAGCTAAATTATGTAATTTTGTGTCATTGAATTTCAGAATAGAGATACTGATACATAAGAATCAATATATAATATATTCCTATTCTTACATAACAATTACTGTTAGAAAATATTAACAAATTCTATATTTTAGTTTTACAAAACTGATTTATTTTTAACATTTTTATTAATTGAAAAATTGACCATTCAAATATGATTTATTTGACCACTCAAATAAAAAAATATAAAGTAAACATAAAACACATTTTCAAAAAATGGAACTCAATTCATAATCACTCTAAATAAAAATCTTTAGTTTAATGTTTATTAAAATTATTCTTTAGTACAAATTTTTGCTAGAAAATGAATGACTAGATTTCTCTCAATATGCTTATACATTTAATTACATGTTCCCTTTATCCTATTTTAAATTTGTAGATGCTTTAAATAAAAGTTAATTTTCAGTTTGAAAGTGAGTTGATAACTAATGCAGAGAAATACTGTATACTTTCAATGATTTTAACATAAATAATCGATTTAAAATAACAATTTCCATTTGTGCAAATTAATACTGAAAAATATAGAGTAAAATATAAAATATCTGCACTTTCTTGGTAAATATTTCAACAATTATGAAAAGAAAGTAATTTGAAATTAGTAGAAGAAGCAAAAAAAGAGTTTGCAAACTTTTATTTTAAATATATATGCATTGATGAAAATATTGTATTTTATAATAAGCAAATAATACATATCTAAATTGTATTTCATAAATTAAATCATAATTTGTTATAAGACATTTTTTCTAAGGTTTCATTTCCTATTTTTATTCTATTTTTCAGTTTACAGTATATATTCTACTAATTGTGTATAATATTGATATCTCTAATAATGTTACAATATCTTCTTTGGTATTGCCAACCTAATACAACAGCTCTAAAACGCTTTCCATGAGAATTTTTAAGGAACCTTTATTATTAAGAGAAATATAGAAATTTTCATACATATATTAAAAAATATCAATTTGCAGTCACAAAAATGGAATAATCTACCTTTTGTAATTCAATAAAACATTATAGAATCTAATTACTAACTTAGACATCAATAATCTATAGTTAACATGTGAATTTTATAGTTTTTGCAAGTTTTCAGAATATTAGAGGAATAAAAAGAATGATTACAAATGTCAATTTTTTTCATTCTTCTCTTACATTGAGCAATATATTTTCGCATTTTTACACAATTCGAAACCAATTTATGTCTTTTAATTTTTAACAGTAGAAAATTTGAAGTTAAACTAGAACTTTAAGGAAGGAACAGCCAAAATTTTCTTGAAATTAATGCCTTAATAGAAGAAAAGATTGATATTGCAGGCTGAAGGTTCAATTTTTAATTTTTCCGTTATGAATTAAGAAATATAGTATTATTTCTCCAATCAAGTAAATATAGAATCTTGCATATTTATAAGCAAAGTGCAACAATTCTATTGAACTTTGTTTATAAATATGCAAGATGTAAATATTTATTCCTTTATGATTTTTGAACTGATCATTGTATTAGTGACATACATACATTTTTAATGATTCTTAACTTTTATATCAAAATCCAAACCTGCATGGATAAAAAATTTCAGAGAAATATATTAATTTAAGAAAAATAATTTTAAAACAGAATTACTTAAATATTTTTAAAATTGATTATAAGTATTAGTTAAAAGTTAGTTAAAAGAATTTTTTTATTTTAAAAATGTTAAATTTTGGATAAATTAGAATTGGTTAATGATACAATACAAATGATGTTTATAATAAAACTTACATTAGCTGTGGACTTGAAAAGAATAGCAAAGAAATTCCAGGAAGTGAAAATTATAGCTGCTATGAGCCATGGCCTAAAACGTTTTTCAATTTCCTAAATATGAATGAGAGGAATTAATGAAATAATAAAAATAGTAAGTAACAATTTTTCTAGAGCTTACTAATAAGTCCATTTCAAATTTCTTGATTTATTCACATACTTAGCAAATAATTCAATTATATTTTCTTGTAAATAAGATTTTTTTTATAGTATTAAAATTTATTTTTTAATTTAAGTGATAAAAAATTATGATTTTGTTTTCTGCTTATTTAAGCTTTCCTTTGATTAAAATATTTATATGTACGGATATTGAAGTAATATTTATTTTTATATAAAAATTACATAACATAACATTCCTTAATTACTAAATATGATTACAGAATAAGTTGAGTATTTTGTATATCATACATTTCAAAAATTTGAAAGAGAAATCAAAATTTTAAATAATTTATCAGAAACATTTCATGAACAAAATAAGAAAAATGCAATTTTACAGAAAGGTGAGCTTTATTTTACTATAATTATTATTTTTATATAACTATTTAACTTTTTATTCTCAAGAGAACTAAAATGTTGGAAATTTTATAATAAAAATTTTAAAGATCTAAAAGCAATCAAAAACAAGTAAACAATAGTTAAAAAAATTTAACATATGGAAATATAATGAATAATTTTTTGCAACATCTTTTTTCTAAAATAAAAGAGTTGAAAAATTATAAACTACTCTATTAATTGTTAATCAGAATCAAAGTGATATATGACACATGAAAAACTATTAAAATAATTTCTACATTTAAATGTAAATTTCAAAAATAAAATCCCTCTTAATTGGTCTGACTACTTGAAAGATGGTATTTCTATAGATAAGAAATATTTAAATTTCAGAAAATTATAGGCCACAAATAAAGAAATCTTTGGAAAATGGGGAAAATATTTCCATAATTTGGTTTATTTATTAGCCCATAAAAATTCTTTTCATATTCTTCATGACTCTAAGAACTAAAAGTTGTGTTAATTTAATTGTAATTATATACATTTCAGTAGAGATAAAAATGTTTATACCTACCTGTGGCAAAATTGGGCATAATAAACATTTTAAAAATTATCCAATTTCCCTAAACTAATAAAAAAATTAATTTACTACTAATTAGAAAATTATAAGAGTATTTTTGATTATATTAACTAAGGGAAACAAGCCCTACTTATTTTTAAATTGTGATTTGTTTAAATATTTATGTATTAAAAGAATATAAATAATTTTTGAGTGCTGATTAATAATATATACATTAAAGTGCCTACTCTTTTATATTAATAAAAACCTTACATAAATGTAACAAAATAAATTATTGGTTAGCAACAATATATAACAAATACAACTTAGCTTATACTACTTATAACTAATTTTATCATGCAGAAAAGTAAATAGGGCAATTTTAATAAAAATTGTACTTTGTTTATATTTTACAAAATTTCATAAAATTAAAATTTATTATGTGCATGTTTTTAATACACATACAAAATTTTATTGAATAAGAGGCAAGAAAAAGAATCTTAAGTCATATTTGCTTTACAAAAAATAATTAAATGAATATTTTTTGGAGGTATTTTGATTTTGAGTAAATATATAAAGTTTGTTGCCGTAAGAAAATTATTTAAAATCTGCACTTAGAAAAGTTTCAAGAAAATTAATTATCTTGATACTTTAAAATAAGATGTTTATAATTGAAATTTTTCTCATCGTTTTATACACGACAATATAAAAAAGTAACTATATACTATGATTTTGATTTTAAAATATCAAATCTCATGTATACATAATTATTAAAAATTTATGTAACAAAATAAGAAACGAAAAATAATGCAAGTTTTTTTAGTATGAGAGTTAGTGAATGATACTCTTTCTTGGTGAAGGTATAAATAATCAGTGACATATTTAATAAATTTTTTCATAATTTATTCAAGAATCCTTCTTGATTTAAAAATACTTAACAATATTTATATACAGTATAAGTAAGGAATATTTTTTCAGTTACTCACTTTTCTTAGAGCTCTCATTAAAATCACAGACACAACTAGCATATAAACTGCCAGAACAAATGATATTACAGAGATCAGGATTAATATATTTCTCACTGGAAAAAAATACAAGAACATGTAAAAATCTAACAATATACCAAAAAATTATAACTTATAATATTAGTTTATTATCTTATACTTCTGAATATAAGTTAAGTTGAAATTTAGTAAATTATGAAAATTTCTCACTCTAGCAAATTTATCTACCTTAGTAATAATTGCTGATAAATATTAATATTTTGATAATTTGTACTTCTATACTGACCTTGATAAACATAATATTCTATCTTTCTATACTATATGAAGTATGAAAACATTAAAAAACAGATGGTTGATAGCTTCACACAAACAGATAATTAATAATAGAGCACTAAATAATAGTTTTTATTAGAGAATTTGGTTTTCTTATATTAAAACTTATCTAGCTTAATGATAAAATTGTGTTCTTTAGAGCAGAATATTTTTGGTTCAATCTTAATATTAAACTGTGGAAGATAAGTATTATATTTCTACATGCACATCTGTGAAGGAGGGTGCTTGACAGTTTTCTGCTTTTGCGATACATGAACAAGATCTATTATTCATGAAAAGGTTTCCCAAAAGGTTATATTACAAAGTGGATATTAAAAAATTTTACAACAATTTTTGGTCATTATGCTGTCTACTATACAATGCCAAAGACTCACATATATAAGTTGAATTTTATACAAGAATTTTTATATTTATATTAAAAAAGTACATTAATTAATTTAGTTTTATTATAAAATTTTTCATTTATTTTTATCAGATGTATGATATGTAAATTTGAAATTAAATATAAAATATCTATGCATATTGTATATAAATTTTTAAATTATTTATTAGTAATAAAAAAGTTTACATTTATCCAGAACACAGAAACAATGTAACTTATTATGATTATAACTTATTTCAACATAGAATTATGTTCCAGATAGATTCTACTGATTATCAATTTTTAATTTTTTAACCTACAATTTAGAGTTAATGTATAAGGCAAAATCAAACTAACCATGCTTGTTACCACTGTAGACAAACATAAAATTTATTCCAAAATATCTGTAGTGTATTGAACCAGGAGTTGCTTCAATCAAAACATAAATATCAAAAATTGACAAGACTTGGGTGATGATGCTTTGAATCTATACAAAAGAAAAACTTGGAATTGTTTTAAAAATATAATGAATGCAAAATTGCATAAAATAGAAATCGTACATAATCAAAATTTCATTTTTTAAAATTTGTAATAAACATTTAACAAAAGAATATGAACATTTGGAATACAGTCATGGAATTTTTTTATTAAATAAAAAACATTATTTTATTAAATTTAAGTTACAATAAAATTTGATAAAAATTTAACTTTATTCAAATTATATTTTATCTCTGGAATTCCAGAATTTCTAAAATGTGAAAATCATTCTAATTTAGAAGACCAATTAATAAATAATCTAAACTAATTATGGTTAAACTAGTTAATTTTTAAAGGAGTGTTAATGTTCTCCAATTTAAAGTTACTAATTTGCTCACACATTATTTAATTTAACACCAAAATATATTTCTCATTCAGTTATAAAATAAAAAATGATTTCTAGTTATTTATTTCCTTATTGAAAATATAAAACTAGTTAAATATGTGTATTTAAATATTTATTTTATATTTTTATAAAGTATGAAACACTTGTAGGTATAAAACTTTCTATATAATTAAATAGAGAAAAGAATAAAATACATAAAACTTATATCAATTTCTTACTCACAATGGCCATGAATAAAATTTTTATTATCATTTATTTATGCAGAAATTAAATGATACTTAGATATAAAGTTAATAATAAGGTAGAAATAAATTTGTAAATATGAATTCATATTAACTCCTTAATAAGTACACTTGAGTTAATTCGGGCGCTCTAAATAGTGCGTTGGGAAAAAAAAAAAAAAAAAAAAAAAAAAAACTGTATTAAGGGGTTAATGTAAAAAGAATCCATTTTTTTTTCTAATATCTGAGTAACTAATCGGTACTAAAATTTTTGGTAAAACTATACTTTAGGGTGCCCTTTGGCGATTTTTTTTTTTTTTTTTTTTTTTTTTTTTTTGATTCCATTCCTTTCGCGCCGATTACAGTGCTAACAGGTATTCTTAAACATTCAAAAATAATGGCAACGTCCATTGATTTTCAAAATTCTAAAAACGATAAACCAATCAGAGCCACGCCTGGATCTAAACCAATCAAAACATGATTCGGTTTCGCCCAGCTTGGCCAACACCTCCTAGAGTGACTAGAGTCTACTCTAGGAGGTGTTGGCTTGGCAATCATTTGCGATCACAACTTGGCAAGAATCAAAGGGGCACCCTAAAGTATAATCTAACCACATTTTTATTTTCAATAGGTATTATTTCTAACTTAATTCAATTTTGTCATTAGAAAATTTTGAAACCTAATAGATGAATATTTTCTCAGTTTTAATGCACATTAGGAAAAACATCTAATTACATTTCAATTTCGAAAAACTAAGTTTTAAAAAAACTACCCCAAGTCTAAAAATATTCAGTGAAATTGACACATTTGTCATCAAAATCGATAAAAGTCGTTTAATATAAGATCCACACTTTTTAAAAATTTAAAACAATGCTTCTTTTAATTTTTTTTTAAAGTTGGTGTCGCATTTTAAACATTCAAAGTTGTTAAGTGTTCGAATTTTCCTCGTTGAAATTGACTTCGTTGCTACTTGTACTGATTTTTTAATTATTATAATTGTTTTTGAAACTAACTAATAAGTTTAACTAAAACTTTTAAAATAATTTGAAAAAAAATTTTAATAATCAAAAATTAATTAATAATTTTAAAAGTGAGATTTCTAACTTAGAATTGAAACACAAATGATTTTGAAATTTTGCTTCTATTAGTGTTATTTTTACGTGTGTTAATTGAAAAACGACTCAAGGTTATTTTTTGAAATTCATGTAAAATATATATATTTTTTTAACAAAATAAAAAAAAATGTTAAATGGCTTCGGTTTCGAAATAAACGAGGTTTTTACGTCTGATATCCAAGGCAGATTATAAAGCTATTTATTGTAAGATAGAAAAAAAAATTTTTTTTTCTTTCACACTTTTTACTAAATTTCAATTAAATTGTTTATTAATAATTTTATGCGAATCTTATAACATTTCAATGAATAGTTACTAAATATAGTATCGGAAAATGTTTTTATTTGTAAAACTTGAGTGTATTGCAGAGAAAAACTAGTGTTATATGGAGATATATTTGATATCTGACTACCCGTTAGACCAGCAAAAAGAAGAAAGACTATACATTAATTTTATGAAATAAAATAATCTTTCTTTTTGGGATAAAAAATTCGAAAGTCTGAACAAAAAAATGTTATATAGTGTAGCAGAATAGTTTTGCACAATAACACCAATGCGGGGAAAAAATAGTCACACTTATTAATAGGCGTTCAATTTATTAACTTAGATTAGAAAAATTAAATTTCTAATTCTTTTTGATAGATTTTTATATCCATTCAAAACTCGGCCGATTAAATCTAATGTATAAAAATCAAAGAAAAATTGTATCGAAGTTCAGCTTAAGTCTTAACTATGAACGAATAATTTGTTTCTTTCAATGAGTAATCCTACAATAAGAAAAACATGCATTGTGAAGATGATGACGAAGAGCATTTCCTTTTCAAAGAACAATTTATCTTAGATGTGGAACTACTAAAACTGTAAGTATAATCTGAGTGACCTCAATAGTGTTAGATGCCTTTGTTTCACATTCAATCGAGCGCAAAAATCACCTGTTGGCTGTAGAGAATTTCTTATATAACAAAGCGACACAGAGTACAATTGTTAGTAAGGCTGTTGTTTATATTTCTCCGTGCGATGACAAGTATTTATTTATAATATAATAAATTCATTAAAAGTAAACATAAGAAAACGGTAATGAAGTCAAGTACTGTGCAATGCAAATAAGGAAATTACACAAAAGGCAATATAATATGGAATCAAAATGTCCTATATGAATTATTCGAAAAGTACACTTCAAAAAAGACGATTACACCTATAATTAAGCATTTTTGTTTTTAAATTAATTGTTTTTGTTATGAAACTAAAAAAATGCTCAAATTATTATTATTATTATTTTTTTTTTTGCGTTGAAAAATATTAGAAATTAAAAGAATACTTTTATTTTCCTTCAATAAAAAACAAATATTTTATCTGAAAACTTCACAAGACCTTATCATCGAGTGTACCATTCGCCCTAAACGACATATTGAGCACTTAATAACACATTTTTTTTTTTAAAAGCGATGCCCTTTCTACAAGTATAAAACTATTAGAGCCAGGACAGGAAGTCAGGTGGCCAAATATTCTTTTGCTCATACACAAAGTATGTATAAATGCAATCCTTTTATATTATTGGGGGATCAGATTACTCATTGAACTGTTCATTCTGTACAGAAAAGCGAGATAAAGTATAATATATCGAAAAATTTTATTTTTTATTCAAATTTACTCAAGATTTTTTGCATTCGAATACTAATAATGGCGGATCAGAACTTTAAAAATAAGAAATTAATCTCAACTTGTGCGAGAATGCGAATTAGTAACAGATAATTAATTTCAGTTTTTCTTTCTATACCTACTTTATATATAAATTTTAAGGAGTTAAAGAAAAAGTAGGATAAGAATTTTTAAAATTTTTTGATGACAAATTTTTATATTTATTAAGATATTTTCGTTGATATTTTTTCTTTGGGTACATTAGTTGAATAAAATTTTTAGATAGAATAATTATGTTGAAGTAAGAAATATCTGCAAAATAACCATTAAAAAGTACAATTGTTAAAACTACAAATTTTCAACCTCAAAAAATAAGTGAAAAAATATTTTAAAGTAATTGAAACTTTCAGATTTTATATGTATTACAGCAGAATAAATCCAATGGATGTTAAACTAGAATTAATAAGGTTGTATCATGTTTTTCATCTGTGATTTTTCGTTGATGGAAAACAGGAAAAGTTTTTGAATTCTCCGAATTAAAAAGAGTTTCTTGAAAATAAATAAATGAAAAAATATATCTTCATCACTTTCTTTCTCATTGAATCATGAATCTAGACATTTGGTTTCGGCTCATCGCCAGTTTTGAGTAATCATAGTAAAGAGCAATTATTCTATTGATGAAATGAGAGACTTGATTTTTTTAATGTTATTTTAAGTATATTTTTCGTGAACAATTTACTGTTATGTGCCATAAATATCAAAAGCAAAATTACAATACATCAAATTTTGAAGAGTATTTCACGTTTAATAGCTCACAAATAAATTGCACCTTTAAATGAATCAATGGATTTTATGCAAAATTTATTTTTAACAAACAAGTTATAGAAATTATTAACCTCTAAAAAACAGGGATTTATGATCAGAAAGTTTGCTGGTACTATTTTTTTTAGTTGGTACCCCAATTAATTAGTTTATAGTCTTTTGTTCAAAATATTGAGGTTTTAAAGTTGAATAAGCAATTTTTTTTTCTATAATTCTCCATTTAATGTTAGTTGTAAATGATCACTTATTTCAACATTATTAAGACTTAGGTTTTCAGAATTTTCAAGAGCAGATTTGGGAATCTTAGGGGAAGCTAATCTTAACTCAATAAATTGGAACAAAAAAAAAAAAAAAAAAAAAAAAAAAAAACTTAAAAAATCGAATTTACTTAGACTTAATAATTAAAGAAAGATTGACTTTAAAAGTGGAGATATTGCATTTATCATGGAAAAAATCCATTATGAACTGGCGGTAGGACAATGCTCTTTGAAGAAGAGGAAAAAGGATTTGATGTCAGTTACTGTTTGTTTGAACAGTGGGAGATTTTTGCTATTTTTGCATGTTCATCTATCAGAATGGAAGTTAGGGAACTTTTTAAGTTTCTATCCTAATGACACACGAATATGGCCCACTATCGATGAAACGTTTTTTGGAAGGCAAAAATATGAAGTTTCATGCTAAAAACATTACAGCTTTTGGTTTTGTTATCAAGTAATATTGGAAAATAAGAAAAGCAGATTTTTAATGTAAATGTTATAACACAAATTATTTCAGATTTTAATTTTGCATGTAAGTGATTCAACATTCTAGCTTTTTTTTTCCCCTAAAAAAAAAAAAAAAAAAAAAAAAAAAAAAAATCAGTGTCGCATTTTGCAGTTTTTTTCCTTGCATTTAATACTCTGGTATTATATGTTCTGGATGTACTTTTAGATGCTCTTTTATTTATTCAATAATTTTTCTGAGCATTTTCAGCACGGGGTGTTGATGACTTTTTAAAATTTTATATACTTTTTTTGCAATTTTACATTTTTTTCAGTGGTACCAAGACATCTGTCACTGATTCTAGATATTCTGAAAAATGAGAGGAAATTTTCGCAAAATTTGCTGTCATGTATAGAATTTTTTTGCCCTAACGGGATTCAGAAAACCTGAAAAATGAATTTTGTAATTTTTTATGTGCTTGTTTCATAATTAAAATGTGACTTCATCATTTATGTAATAAATGAATTTTAAATGTTGAAAAATATTTCTAAATTAATTTTTCGAAAATTTCTCAAAATTGAAAAAATAAAATAAAAAAGCCTTCGAAAATTAACATTTTTTAAAATAAAATTTGAAGTTTCCAGATATATTATTAATAAGTACTAAAACACATTCAATTAAAAGGTAAATATTTGACAATATTAAAGCATCGAAAATGCTTCAAAAATTCATATACTATATTTAATAACAGGAACTTTTCTTCTCTTCCTTTATAATCGCAAATAAAAATAGGTTATAAAATGAATTCGTTTCTTTTGATTATTATCTAATATAAAGAACGATTATTCTCTTTTACTTTCTTTAAGTTGAAGTATAAATTTAATATGCTCTGATTCATTTATTCATGAGAAGCACGGATATTAAAAAAACGTGCTGAGAAATTCAAGCATCAAGACTGATTTTTAATAACGTCTGTTTGAACCTCTAAAATAAAATTTCTATTGAAATATGATATATAAATTAAATAATGTGAATAAATCTAAAACAAATCTATGAAATTAATTTATATTTTGAGTTTTCTCTTGTTTTCCTAATTTCTTTCACTATTTACACTATTAGTTTCAAAGTTCCAAAATTTCTGAATGTGTCCTTAGTTTAAAATTAGGTCTAAAGAAAACACGTTATTAGTGTAATTATGTAAACTAATGAGTATTCATCAAAACTGGTGGAAAACAATCATTACTGAGTTTTCATTCTATGCTTCATAGCTATTATTTCCTTTTAAATTTATTTTATTTAAACCAACTCACTTTACAAAATATTAGAAACTATTTTAATCATTACACAAAAGAGATTTACTTTTCATGTCTGAGTCTTTGAGCTTTAAGTTTCACTCCTCAAACTAAATAAAAACAATTCTTTAATATCACTAAAGAAAATTAAAGAGAGATAAAATAATGTTACTCATTTCATGATTTTCAAATATAAATAGTGAGCAACAATAGTTAATGTAATTCATTTAATAAATAATTAATTCTCAATTAGATAAACTTAGGTGTGTAACTATTTGATAATAAACAATTTAAGATTTAATGTAAACTTTGTTGCGTGTGTGTATGTTTATAAGAGTTAAACTAAATTACTTAGGTAGAGAGAGAGAGAGAGTCAAATAATTTAAAATACTTCTAAATTAAAATACAAAATTGAATGATAAAAGAATAACAATATTATTCTGAAAAATTCAGTGACCAAGGCATATTATTTAGACAATTATTACAATATGCTTAAAAATGAACTTATTAAAGAAGAAAAATGGACAACAAAAGCAACATATGTAGGGGAAACAATATGATAATTTTTTATTGTTACAATATTCAGGATAAATCTTTGGTTAATGGAATGAATTGATTGATAGCTATTTTACATCTATAGATACTAAAACATCTGTTATTGAATCTAGGTATTGGGGTGAATGAGACAGAAATTGAAATTTTCACATATTTCTGTTATTATATTAAAAAAAAATTTTTTTTTTTTTTTTTTTTGCCTTAATAGGGCTTAGAAAACTTGAAAAATGAATTTTTTGTGTTTGTTTCATTACTTAAAAATAGAGTTCATTTGCAAAATGTATTTTATTACATAAAATTATGCACCAAAATTGATTTATTTGTTTTCGAAAATGTAACAAATAAATAACATCAATTAGATATGTTAAAATAAAAAAGAATTTTTTTTTGAGCAAATAGAAATTTATCAGTGAATAATTAATTAGGTTCAATATAAAAAGTTATCGCAGTTTTTTTTTTGTGAAAATTTCTAACCTAAAACATCTTTCCTCATAGTATACACAATAAAATTGGCAGCCTAGAAAACATTTAAGTCCTAATTTGATAGTTATGTATGCAAAAAAGCTCTATGTCTCCTGTTGTTCAATAGAGTGGTTTCAAATCTGGGATATCAATATCTAAAAGAATAAATCTTACAATGAAATCATAGACTCCAAAAACAAACTAAAAAAAAAAATGTCATCATCTAGCATCTCTTATTAGATAATTGGAAGCAATAAAAAATTATCAAATGAATTTGAAGTTGAGCTTTGGCAAATAAGCAATTAGATAATTAGAGAATTTTTCATTTACTTTGTAAAAGAAATATTTTTCATCATTCAATTTCTTATTTTATAAAGTAAACTATTATTAACCTTTATTAAAAATCTCACAGTTAATGAGAAAACTATTAATATTCTAGCATTAAAATAGACTCATAACAATATAATTAAACCTGGTAGAAAACATTTTATATCACTAATAATAAAAGATAAAAAAATCCATTCTTAAAATATATTAGTTCTACAAATGTTAAAACTTATATCAAAAAATATCTTTTAAAAAATAAACATAATCTTAAGTTTTCATATCAGAAACTAATGCATGGCATTAAAAGTAAGAAATTTTATCTGGTTAAAATAATGATATACAATCCAGTACAAATATAACCATTAAAAATTAGAAAAATTGAGTTTTAGAGAGTAGAATGTTAATTTATTGGGTTTTATATTAATCTAGAAACATTCATATCAAATAGGTTTGAGTTATTTGTTATTTTATAACTCTTTTCAATCTATGATGGTATATTAGTTTAACAGGTAATAAATGTATCCAGTATTAAATATATATGAATCAGTACTTGATAAACACAATATTTGCAAACAAAATAATTTTTTAACACAGATAAATTATATAAATTTTTTATACACACATATGAATATTATATGTGTTGGAAGTGCAAATTAAGAATTTAATGCATCATTTGTGAAATATGTTACTTCTGCTTTTGTGATTTTCTATTATTTTTTCTCCAAAATTAAATAAATTTATTGCAGAAAAAAGAAACGTTAACAATCTTTTTTTTAAATTTGTATAATACAATTTTTTGAAATGAGGAATTAGATTTTTTTCACAAGTTTCATAAAAAAAATTCCAAAACTTAAATTTACTCATAAAAACTACAATTTAATTTCAAATATTAATTTTCATATAGCAAAATTAGATACTCACATATTATAGAGTCAAACATTTCTGTGGAAAAATATGTCATTTAATGTTGTGATTTAAAGCCATGTAACTTAAAAATAATTTTATTTGTTTTATATTTATCAACTGCTTTGTTTTTATTCACACTATGAAAAAAAAAATTCTAACATTTGACAATATATTTTGTCTGCAAAGATTGATAATGGAATATCTAAATAATCACAATTAGAATAAAAATTTAAAAAGCAGTCATTCTGAACATTGTAACTATACAGTATTATTTATCTTTAGATGGAATTATTCTGTATTGCCAGTTAACTTACTTCTATTCAATGGTTTTGCAAAGAAAAATTTGATTTTAATGTAGCTTATACTATTATTTCTTAGAAAAAAATATAAATATATTTCAATATTAAAAGTTTTCAAGAAAATAATTTAAAAGTCATCTGGTCAGGGTTTATAAGCCCTTCCTCAAGGTTTCTTTTCCTGGTGCAATCTTTATCTATAATTTTACTAGTTTTTCAGGTTCACTTATCCCACAGGAGATTGAATTTTTGTTCTGGAGCTCCGCAAAAAACACACTGTCTCACCATCTCTTATCTATAATTTCGATTAAAACTGCTAAAATTATCAGAAGAGATTTATGCTAGATTCTTTTATAATTCAAAATTACAATTTTTGGAATGTGTGTGAGAATATATCCTATATATGGATAGTATTTTAAAATTTTTGAAGGATACATGGTATATATAAAATTAATTCTATGTGAACACTTTTGAATATGTACTCTTTGATCCTATGTTCACATTTTTCCTCTTTACTTAAAAATTATTCAGAAAAATAATTGTTTTTAAATTTTAATCAAACTAAGATTACTGCTTAAATAATATTTAAATCAGACTATTATTAACATCTTTGAAAATCATTTGTGGATGAATTGTTGCTAAAATGGGCCCCTGATTTATAAAAAATTATAATAAATAAACGAAATTTGAAAAAAAAATGTATTAATAAAAATTGGTTTTATTTTTCATATTGCAGCTTTCTTTTAAAAAAAAATATATATTTTTATTTAGTGAGTGTTGGAAGTAAATCAATTTTATTAAAAATATTTTTTTATAGATGGATGTACTGCATCTTTTCTTGTAGACTTTGCAATAGAAATAAAATGAAAATAATAATTAAGGATCTTAAACATTACAGTAAAGTTAAATATTTAAATTGAACAATAATACATTTGAAATGAAAAAAACTTACAAATACAAATAAGTTAAAATTAAATTCATGATTATTTTTTTAAGAATTAGAAAAATCATCCACAGTTTATTTAAGAAATACTCTTAAAAATGTGTAATTGTCAAAAGTTACATTATCAGTCGTAAATTTATTGCAAATGTTCATGAAAAACTGTAATTGCAACTAATTGTCCTTGAAAAAAAGTTTTTCCGTTTAAATATTAATTTAATGAATGATTTCTATTTAATATTACTGCTACACCAAAATTAGAAACTTTAAAATAGTCTTTTTTACTGCCTAACCTAATAATAACACTTAAAAACAAAGGAAAAAAGCGTTTCGTGTTGACATGATTAAAAATTAATTTCTTAGATGCAATTTTCAAATCAGAGTAAATCGGATTTCACACTGCATTTTACTATTAGAAATAAAAATTATCGATGAGTAAAAGTAATTACACCATTTCTGAGAGGTAAGCAAAATTTATAACTTACTAAAGTGTAAATAGAAGCTATGTAACTGCCATTCTGTAAATCTGTAAACAGGGCGTTTCTTAGCAACGGCCGGCGGTGATACCACTTTCTTTTTTTAAGCAAATCATGAGTGGATGATAATGTAGTAGACATATTGAATTGTTTTTCGATTACGATTTATAGGGAATATTGGAACAAATAATGGAGATTACACACATCAAGAATTTTCAGGGTACTTATCCATTGTAAATAAATAACCACAGCGAGACCAATACACGATTACACAATAAAAAACCCAAGTAGAACAAATCCGGTTCTGCCTGATTCAAGGAACTTTTATCACGTGACTTTCCTAAACCAAAGATGTAGCTATCTTCACTAGATGGCAGCACTAATTTAAAACCGATTCGCTTTTTGAAAAAGTATATATTTTAAATTTCTTGAAATTTATTTTCTATAAAAGTAAAAGAAAAATATATGATGATAGTGACTGAAATATACTGAATTTTATGTATTTTTGAAATTGTTATAGTAAATTTCTTATGCTTTTTTT
>JAPDSC010137407.1:0-36252 GCA_026290005.1 Latrodectus geometricus
TTTTTAAAACGAGAAAAATAAAATAAAAAATCGTCTGCTTTTTTTTTGTTTTTGTTTTTAAAATTTTTTCCCATTTTGTTTCCAACATTTATAAATGGGGAATTTATCAACGTTGCCAGATTTACTTGCCAATGTTGTGGCACCCACGAACACGAACAGATTTTTGTTTGTTTTGATTATTTACTTTTTTTTTCGAAAAATTCCATCTCTATCCCTTTCCCTTCTGTCTCTTCCTTCTCCTCAGAAATCTGCAGGGATTTTTGCGCGTGGGCGCGACAGCCAAACGATTTTTTTTCTTTCGGCCTACATAAAAAGTCGTCGCTTGGGCCTTACAAGGCTTGTTAGCAGACGATATTGCTCCTGCGACGAATTATTACATTGGGTGGGAAAAAACGCGGGAAGTTGAGTTTTCGTTTAATTTCTTTACCGCCGTGAAAGCGAGAGGAAGTGTTTGCAAAACGTCTTTTCTACCTTAAGGTGAGTTAGTTTATATTTTTATGCTTCTCTGAGTAGTTTAAATCAGGAAAAACGATTAAGTATCCTACAATAGATGGTATGAATTTAAATATTCAGTGCATTACTAAATTGTATTTTTTTTTCCATCTTTATTACATTTTAGTCAAGAAAGCTTTCTAGCGATTAATTGCACATTTTTAAATTGTATAATTGAAGTTTGTTAATGACTTGTAGCTGTCTTTTGATAACACATTATCATTAATTTAATGCATGTTTTTTATTTTAATTTAAATCTCAGATTACATTGTTTTTACAAGATATTCTCAATTTTAAAATTTTTCGTTGGTGGTTTACATTTTATCAATTAGATTTTATCATTAACAAAGATATTAGATGTGTGCGCGCGTAATTATTCATATTAAACTATACCCAATTTGGTGATTCTATGTTTTAATAGGTCTCAGTTTTCAGTTTTTAAAATTTTGTTTTACTTCATTACCATGAAAAGCATTGTTGTGACGAATTGCGGAGGAATTTAAATGGAAAGGATGTTTAAAATCGTGATGTATAACATCTGTTGAGAAATAACACAAAAAGCAGTATTAAGAATCTAAATTTAGATTAGTTTACTTTTATTTATCACAATTTTGATCACTTACATTAAAGCAATAATTTAGTATCATTAATGTAGAGATCTAATCAATATATTCAAAATATTGATATACAAATCGAATTCTATACACTCAATAGTTTCAGCAGGGAAAACTGGGTTTCTAGATGAAATGTTATAAATATAATTTTTAATTCTTAGAAGTTATTTGTCAATTTTTAAATGAAACATTATTCATTTTGAAAATAATATTTTTTTATTTTAATATTTGCCTCTTGAACACTGATTGAAGGGAAATGTGATATTTTTACTATAAAAGGATCAAATAAAATTTCATTTTCAGACGATTTATTTAATAATTTTTAAATATTACAAAATTTTATTAGAACTAACACTGAAGTATGGTTTTCACGAATACAAGATTCAAAAGCATTTTTAATTCGAAACATTTTGCATCAAAATTAAGTGATTACCTTTTTGCTTTAGAAATTGGAGATAACTTAGAACAGTGATTGGCAAAAATATCGATAGGCTTCTTAATATGACAGCAGATATTTTACTTCAAACATTGAAGGAGTCTGATGAGATAGACATTGATCTTCTGCCGGATGTTAGTGGGTTCAATACTTGATTCCTCCAAAGACTATCACGCTGATGTAATTCAAATAAATTATTTAGGGATCCTATGTCCCCCCCCCACTGATGTGGTGAGGAAATTTTTATAGAAAACGATACCAGCTTACATGTTGATCCCGTGACTCCCAGGAAGTTGAATCTATTTATAATTTCAATGTGCAAAGAAAAATTATTACTTCAACCAAATGCAATAGAACAAAATTCCTACTTCAGTCAGGAAATGTTGCAAAAATACCATAATTTCAAATTATGAGCAAATTTCATGGACTTCTTTCTTAATTCGCATTAGTAGATAGAGTAGTCTGACCGGTAGTTGGTTTGTTTGTCGCTGAACGCCATTTTTTTAACACTCGAGATCTTATTATACTGAAATCAGCAGTTAAAAGTGGATTCCAAATAATTCAGTGCTACCACACCCGAGATGGAATTCGAATTGATGAAACTCTTACAAGTAAAAATGTCGCTTTCGAGTTTGAAAATTACCGGAATCAATATTGATTCAGCTGAAAATCATCATGTCGAAAGGTTCTATTCAAGCTATAATATCCCAAGAATACAATAACGGTATATCTTGAAAAAGAGAATGCCACTTCGGGTGTCGATTTTAAAGTGAGGCGAGCCGACTATGTTTAACGGCCTTAATAGCACAAATAGTAAGCAAAAAGCATATATTAGTAAATCAATCTAACTCAAAATATTATATTTTATCGTAATTGCTTCTTCAAAAAGGGGTCCTCTTTCATTTAAAAATAAAACTATGCCAATATTTCTTGAGCTTTGTAAGAGATTTTCCAAAATTATTTTTAATATGTTGACTTTTTTCTGAAATATTTGACTTCTCGCCTATAATATTTATTCTACAACACTCTACGTGATGCTTCCATACACCTGAACTGCAAACAAAGCGTCACACACGGTATTATTTTTCACAAAATCTCGGCAAACTTAATTACTATTCTAATCCACCACTAAACATAATTGGAACTGAACGCGAAATAACCAATAGTTAGATTTAGGGGCAGTCAGAACAAAGATACGATATTGATTAATATCTTGAGATTCAAAAGTAAACCAATAAAATAGGAAGGAAAACATTGACCATCTTGAAGCACGGGAAATAATGAGAGTTTAGAAAATGACTTCTTTTAACTTTCATTTATGTAAACCACGTAATTAATACAAAGAGATTTTAACTTTTTCCAACACGAGGTTTTTTGAAGGTACAGGGTTAACATACAATATTTTCAATATTTACTTATCCAATATACATTATACAAGTATTATCTGTGTACAAGTATTACTTGTATCCAAATGAGAAACAGTAGAAAAGATTTCACCGAGTTTGTACAGTGTATTCCTGTTTAGAGGACTAATATATTCTCTTTCCGATCGGATGAAGCAATATAATGCTAGTACATGATGAGAAAAGCAAGAAAAAACTTTTATAAGCTCATTGTTCCTAAATGATAGCTGTGTAATTCGCATTCAGAAGAGAACATGGATACAAATTAGTAGTACATATGCGTTTTGTAGTGGTAATAAGAGGATCTTGGTTGTTTTCTACAAAATGCATGGAATGAGTTCCATTATCGTCTAGATGTGTGTCGTGTCACCGAAGGTGATGCATATGAAAGATTTTTAGAGCGTGTAAAAACTTGGTGAGTGTGGCTCTTTATGTAAAAGATATAAAAAATGTATACGTGTGATATTTTTGAAAATATAAACTAAATTAAGGAACTCAGTGAAAGGAAAACTCACATGGGTGCCAAAAACTACAGTGCCCATGCCTGTTTAAATGACCGAGGGCCCTGGGATGTGAAGCATATGTCTCATTTAAGTGGTTAGCCTAACGCAAAAACCTCAGTGCTTAGTTCCCAAACATGGTTGGTACCAGTTTAATCGACATATTGAAAGGATGAAAAGCTGAATCAACCTTGCCCAACCCGTGTATCGAACCTGTTCTACTCGTGCTCGGACTACGCCCATGTGAGCCATCATTGTGCAGATGAATCAGGCTTGATAATTATTACAAATTATCAAGCCTGATTCAGATCAGGCTTATAAACTCTAGGCAAATGGAAATTTAGACATAAAAATAATGTCTAAATTTGTTGCATATCAGAAATTTTTATAAGAAAATTCAAAAAGCATCCTAACATTTAAATCAAAACGCCCGTGTAAATGCAGCATTCCTTATCTGCAGTTTTACTTATGATAAAATCTACATATAATTCGCTTAACGCAGAGCAACCTTAAAAATCAAGAATTCTGAATGATCAAGCGGTATAAGATGAAGTTCACATTGTGTAATGAAATCAGTTTTGGATTTATTTCTAAGGAGTTTTTGTCAGCGATCAAATGGCCTTTATGCTTAACACGATTGACTGGGTAAATAAAACTTTTAAAAGACCACTAAAAATATAAAATTGTAAATACTCCTACTTATTTATTTTATCTACTTTTTTTGCATCAAAAAGCATTTATCATATATATATATGCATATTTTTTAATAATATCACTTCAAAATAAACATTTGATAATCTTAAGTCTTGAATTCAAATTCTATTGCACTTTTTCATCCTGAGTATTAAATTAACAAAAATAGATCTTAAAAATATTGATCACCCAAATAAGCACGTTATCAGTCAACACCAGAAACTAAAGATCGATCCTAAAACAGTTTTAAAGCCAAGTAAACAAAGCGAAATCCGGAACATGCTAAATAAAACCCTGAAGTTCAAGTAAAAATAATAGATTTCTTTTTCTCCAATGCACGTGTGTATATGTGTGTGTTGTCCAGTGGTTACTAGCATGTACCCTTTCATTCAATATATATAAAAAAAAGTGAAGCCTACAATAAAGTCTATTTTGGGACAAGAAGCTATAATATTTTTTATTCTATCCACAAAAAAACTCCCATCAGCAGCGTCTTAAGGAAAAAGTAAGCTATTTAACTAGGAAAAGTTGATGAAGGTCATTCAAAGAGTTTGTCATACACTTGTCATCTCTCGACGTTGGAAGAAAAAGTGTGATTTCATCTCGTTAAACATTTATCCATTTAATTGCCATTTAATAAGACATTCAATAATCGGATTTTTTATTCAGCATTAAATGTTCCCCCTGTTTTCCTGTAGAATTATTTTTGATGTATTCAAAGATGACTACATACTGAACCAATAAAAATTTATTATTTTCAATGTTCCATCACCTTGATCACATATAAGTTTTCCTGTAGGCATATTTCCTTTAAATAGTAAAATAAATTACTTGTACAGTGTAATTTTATATATCTGAGTAAATGTTTTTGTTGTTAAGTATATTTAAGAATTTTTTTTAACCATTTATTCTTGTTCCCTCATTTATATAAGACTACTTGAAAAGACACCCAATAAGTGTATCCCTGTTGCCATTTCTAAACAAGTTTTCAAAATCTATACTCCACTTAATATATGTAAATCCATCTACCATTTTCAGAAAATATTTGAAACAGTTATATCTCTCATTAAATATTTTCCCTATTACAAGTTCTAACGAATTTTCATATATTTTAACCCTTAAATAAAGTATACATTCATGACTTCTCAACCTTCAAATTCATTCCATATCACTATTATCAGACGATTATTTTATATTGCTTTATTCTATACAAATCATATTTATTTACTTCAACTATTTTCACATGGTAATTGAACTACTTATAAATATTCATTTTAAGTATTTATTCACTATTTCAATTTTCAGACGATAACTGATAAAACCGTAGCATCCCTCAAGAATATAATATTCGTTCCCCACTATCATTTTCATACTATAACTAAAATATATAAATACAGTCTAACATTTTTGTTTTTAATTATCTTAGTTATTATAATCTCTGTAATATATATATTTATATTATCAGCTCAGTCGTGTATCATATACTTAAAATTCCCTGACAGATAACAGTTGTTACAGAATTTCTATTTTATTTACCCGTATCTTTTTTTTCAGAATAGTATAAATTACATTATTATTTCTAAGCCCTTTTAAGTGTAATGAAAAATAACATATCCTCTTTTAGCAATTTGATGAATATGTATTCCAAATTCTAACTGAAGATATTGCTAAGTTTTTCTGTTCACAGATAAATCCAATGATAAATTTTTCTTATATATATACACAAAATAAAATCAATAATAAAATAAACATGGTATTGATACTTTTAAAACCTTTGCTAATTGCTATTGATTGGTAGTTTCATATAAATAAAAGTCAGTACAAATAAAGGAATTGGAGACCTTTATTGTACTGAAATAACCTACAATGGATTCTTTCGTACAATGAGCCTCTATATGCACGTCTGTTATGTGCGATTCTGAGGACATGAAGAAATTCAATAAATGTGAAAATTTTGATTGGACATTGGAAATTTAATCGGTTACTCTTGAATTTTATGAAATGTCCTTGGAATGCTTGATATACTATTTTAAATTCTTATTCGAAAATTTCTTTTAGAATTCTATTTGAAAATTTCTTTTAGATTCTGATGTAAAATATCTATTAGAATTTTATTCGAAAATTTCTACCAGCATTTTATTCGAACATGTCTATTAGAATTCTGTTCAAAAATTTCTTTTAGATTTCTGTAGTAAAATTTCTTTTAGAATTTTATTTGAAAATTTCTCTTGGCATTTTGTTTCAAAATTTCTTTTAGAACTTTGTTTAGATATTCAGCTTTAATTTCTATTTTCAATATTTAAAATCCAAAATTATTTTAAATTTCAAAATTTTGGATATTAAAGTCGTGTTGGCGAAAGCTTTACAGCGATTGGCAACGAATTAAATATCTTACCAAACCAAAAGTAAATAATAGGATTTTACCAAAATATTTTACAAAAAGTCATTTTTCATTCCTTTTTATTAACAAGCAATTAAAAGGTGTGTCAAAAAATTTTAAATTTTTATTACAAAGTATATAATTACTTTAGTCTATACTTAACATCAACTTGTGCAAAAAGGGAATTTGAAACCACGACGAGTGAGGCTTCCTTAATGTAAAACAAAACACAAAAATAAAATTTCTAGAAAACAAAATGTCAATAACAAGTATGAATAAGCCCGCCAACACAAATCCATTCTATTAAATTCTGCATTTCGCCATTAAAAGACAAGAAAATGAAAACGATCATTTTTCAAAACCAATTTCCAGAGTTTCCATTTACACCAAATCCAGTTGAAAGTCCAATTAAGTATTCTGCCAGTGTACACCCTCCTACTCGAAGAGGTTGTTACTCATTTTTTCAAGTGGTGTTCACCTTATATTGCCAAAGCCGCTGGACGACCCTTTGTATAACACCGTAAATGTTTAGAATCGTGCTATCGCCTGCCTACGCCTTTTGGCACAATCTTTTTCGTGCAACTGATAGTTTTCTTTCTTTTAAGAGCTATTTCTCCTTTGTTAGCTTCGAAAGGGATTTTAATGGAGCAAACATTTAAAAAGAACCTACTTAATTTATTAGTTATCTGAAAGGGATTCAAAGTAAATCGAAAGTCATGCATATACCATGAGAGCGTTGTGATACATTGTAAAATATAAGATATTATGAAAATGAAATAGAAAGTATTTAATGCATTAAACCATGTATTGTGTATTTGGTATGGAGAATAAACACGCTTAATTCTATGATTCTGAAAAACACTTGTAGTGACTGCAATTCGTATCACATTTCATAAATATGAATCATGTTATATTCTTTTTTTAAATAAGATCCAATAAAATAATAAAGTAAACTATATGTATGCAAGTAAGAAGCATTTTGAATGATACCGTATTAAATATTTGCTATTTTAATAAGGATTATGATTTCCAAAAACCGAATTCAAATATAAAATGAGTGAAATATTTCTGTCTAGTATGATTATTGCAGAGGGTGCTTTATCTTTCACAAATCCACGTGCATTATTAATTAGAGCATTTTTTATTTAAACTTCTCCTCCAATCCTTTTTTAAAACAAAGCGTAAAAAATATCATTTTTATTAGCGTCGTTTATAAAAATAATATTATATATAAATATATAGTTTATATCTAAATTTATATATAAATTAGTTATATACAAAGATATATAAAAATCTTTTATACATATTTATATAGAACTCAGGCTTTTAAAATTACATTAGTGAAAATGTATTTGTGTGACTGATAGAATACAGAAATTAATAATTTTATATATATATATATATATATATATATATATATATATATATATGTGTGTGTGTGTGTGTGTGTTCAACGGGGAGACCAATATACTACTCCCTCCCCACACAGCATCATGGTATAAATAGTAAATGACGAGCTTTTAAATTTAAATATATTTTTATTCATGTATGTACCACATGATAGAGACATTCATGTGTGTGATGTTTTCGATAATTCATGTGATGATTTTAAATATATTATTACTGGCCAGGAATTTTTTAGGGTCTTTTATGGTTTTAATCTTGTAAAAATCTTCACTAGTTAATCCGTTAACCGTAGATTTCTTCATCAAATTTCATCATCAGTCCATACATTGTTAATCAAAGAAAATATTCTCTGTTGATGCCCTTGGTAAGCACAAGGTGTACTCAACAATCTTGATCAGATTGGTGGCTTCTATGTGATTGAAATGACCAAGCAACCTAAGCCATTTTTCTTCACATGAAATAATCATATCTTTAGAAGTTCTTATTTTCACTGTTCCTAATTAGACTCCAAATATTCTTTAGTTAACATATCTTTGCGCATTATCACGATTGGCGAGTTATGATAATACGATGACTATATTATGTATTAACAGATCACTTTTCTATGATCTGTTAATCACTCTATCTCTATGATCACCATATTGTTCTTTTACGGTTTTTACTTTTCAAACAGAATAAAAATAAACATCAAATTATTCACTGTTAATTATTTTTACACTTTTTGATCATCTATTCAATCACATTGATTTTGTACCGAGACGTTAAGTAAACCGGCAGATTAACCTGGATTTTGTCTAGATTAGATTATTCTTCTCACAGCCATCATCGCGAAAATTTTTAACAATTATAATAAATTAACCATAAGTTTAATGCCTAAGATGTTTTATCACATTCTTTAGAAGTAATTTCATCACTTTTTAAGAATGAAAGAAGATCTAAAAAAAAGAAAAAGAAAGAAAGAAGAAGAAATTTACGAAATTGTTTTGAAATATTTCATTTTAGGTTGGATTTCAACCGCCGCTTTACGTTTGTGAAAACGCAATAAAATGTTCCATTCCGAAGCGCGTGTTGCATCTGAAATATGGATCAAGGACGTGTTTATTACTTTCTCTGTTGCGAAGTCTCTCCAAAACAGAAAGAAAAATTTGATGCTTGAACTTCTAAGACTAACCCCCCTCCCCTCCCTTGTCTGCTAAATTTAGATCTTCTCTCTCTTTCTTTTTTTTTTTTTTTTTTTTTTTTTAATCAGAAGTAGCTTTATGAAGAGTGAGAGAGGCTATGCTGTTAAAAAATAATAAGATTTCTTTTTTCTTATCACATTCTTCTTATTTCCTAGATTCTTATTCTTATTCCTAGATTAAAATATACTTCCAGTTTCTAGCTATTTTTTCATAAAAAAAAAAGTTCTTAAAAGTTTGAACTAAAAAATTTTTGGGTTCTCATGATTTATTCATTTTAACTTAATGAAGATAAGGTTGAATAAAAGTAAATGGATTTCGCATTTCTTGTTTTTGAATGCAATTTACTAAGTGAGTGCTTTGGAGTTTTCTGGATTTCATTTCTAGTTACACAAACTTTGGCTCCCTCTCTAAGCAAAATTTTGCCGGAAAGCAAAATGTGGCAATTATTATAGATAACTTTACACTGAAATACTAAACATATGAAACAAAATGAAAGATTCTAAAACTACTACACACTCTACAAACACCCACCAACTGAAAGACACTCTATTTTTTTCCAAAAAACAAACTACAAACGAGATTTTTGTGTTTATGCTTTCTTCATGTAATATTACACGGTGGATGCTTGAGAGTTTTCTGTACTTGTTCCATTGCATTCCTTGAGAATTTGGGTTACTATCCAATAAAATCTTCTTTTGCGACACCAAATGGGGAGAATTAACAAATAACTTCACAACATTGTTTAAGTTTGAAACTTATAAACTTTAAAATAATGAAGTATTGCATTTCCATTATTTATTTCTCACGACGACCGAAACCTGTAAATACAATCAATCATTGTAATTTTAAACCGACTGTCAATATATATACTTCGTGCTTAAGTCATACTTCCAGTACATATATCGAATACATATACTGGAAATATGACTTAAGCATGAACCATGAGTTGAACATACATCTGAAATTGACCTTTAAAAGGCACTAATAGATTCAAATTCGTGAGAGATACAACAGGAGTTAAGTTTGCCGCCGTCTGAAGAAATAACTGCCAGTCAGCAAACTAGGAATATAAGTATCACAGAATAAATATCTCGTGTTAATCGCCTTAAGACTACTTTCTTGGATAAAATTTTTAGGCGGAATCATAACAGACGATAACGGCTGATGAAAATACCCTCCAAAAGAGACAGCGGCTAAGGATCGGTTATGTTTATTGGATTTGAAAGCAAACAATCATGGAAGGAAAGACTTAATTGCATGTGCGCTGGGGTTATCGAGATATTCCTTGCATCACGAATGCATAAATTTTGTGGTATACGAAGAAAGAAATAAAATCTCTGAGTGGAGATTTCTATTCCGTCAAATTAACAAAAAATTAGATAAAATCTCCTTTCTGTTAAATTTCATTACTTGTATTACTTACTCCCACTTTATTCTCTAGACAGCTTAGCACCTCTGTTGCTCTCCATTAAGTATTTTCATTTCTTTTTTATTCTGCAGAAACAATTCAGTTAAAGTACATAAAATTTCCGCCAGTCCAGTCTAATTACATTTTACAAGGAAAGAATTAATAAGCTGCTGGGAAGATCATACATAAATGGGATAAACACATAATATGTTTATATAAATGCCTTCCTTATAAAAAAAGAGAATTTATTTATAACATCAATGTATAAATAGCAAATTAGAAGAATTGATTACATACTTTCCTTGGTCAATTTAAAAGATGTATTGAATTTTGATAATCATATTTGGTTAACAGGTCAAGTACCACACATATCTTTAAGCACCTTGTCATTTTGTGCTCCTTCACTGATGAACTCGATCCCTGAACTGGCACTCTAATCTCGCCACCACACTAGCGTCAAAGAAAATTAAAAAAGATCGATTTTCACGATGATTCAGATATTTGACCATCGTTTTCGATCTTGATAAAAAAAATTCATGAGCATTCGCGGGAATATTTCTTCATTATTAGCTTTTCGTACGGCATTATTTTCATTGTGCCAGGTAACTTTTTCTGTTTTTAGCATCATGTTTACGCATCATTTCACCACACTTGATTTCGCGAAAATAATCTAGCATAGGCTGTAACTTAATTAATGATATCAGATTGTCATCCTCTTAATTACCTAAATAAATAAAATCTTTATTCTGTTGGTGACACTAATTTTTCTCGCATTAAATCGAGAATGTCTTCATAACTTAGAAGGATATTTACATTAGGTTGGTCTCTAATCAGTTTAAAATAGATTATGTTTCATTTTGAATTTTTGATAATGTTTATAATTAACTTAAATGGTAATGAATTCTGATTTGAATTCACTATAAAACTGCTTATGTCATGATGCAAAACTCTCTGGAACTCAGGTCGCTTCGAGAATAGATACAAATTCTTCTTTTCTCCATTTTAAAATTATCATCTATGCGGAACAGCTAAAGACAGAGAAGAATGTGTGCGGCATCAAATCCCGACCTTTTTCTACATTCCCAGAAGTATAGTTTTTTTTAAGTGACGACATTTACTTTATTTTTTTCATATTGCTTTATTTTCTACAGCGAAGGTGTTTTCGTCTTTCCCAATTATCCAGAAATCAGAAATGCATTGAAACATTTTTTAACAAAAATCAGAATTCTATATTTAATAACTTCCTAATTAAAGAAAAAAATTTCAAGAGTAATACACCTTATTTTGTTTTTTCTGATCTATCTGAGACCTTACTTCGCGACGAAAAACATTGTTTTAAATATAACCAATTAAATTGCAAATGCCCTTAAAAAGTAGTGAATATCGTTACTTTACGAAATCGCAATTTCCTCCAAAAACTTCATAGTGTTTTCTTCTAGAAGAAATAACCAATTAGTTCAGCATTAAAAATGCAGTAATTTTTTTATGATACTGGGCATTAACATTAAATAAAAACAAGCAACAAAATACACATTGTGCTGCTATTTTCGTAATTCATCATTCCCCTGTTTTTCGAACAGGCTGAACAGTGATCTCATTGCTTTATAGTTACAACACAACTGTTTTTCCTCGCTTTCAACGGGATCGCTCTGCATTCATTCTCTTATCCGCAGTTCTCGTCACTTAGCACATGTAGATGAGAGCGGTTACGAATAAATTTTTTCACTTCTTCTGATGCCAATATTTTTTTTCTAATTTCCTGTGTTTACTTTCAGGTGTGTGTTTCGAAAGAAGAGGATTAGAGTCAAATTTTCCTAGCGAAGATTTGTCACGAACTGCAAAATGGCCTCCAGCCAGAGCTATCTAGGTACGATGGATTTGTTTTTCTTTATTTAATTTTCTACTGATGATGAGAGATCTGGGAAAGATGGTGAGACATTCGCAGCTTCTTACCATCGAATTTTTTGGTTTTGAAATTTACAAGATAAACTAATTTAGGAATCAGCAGTATTTTATTCTTTATTGATGTCAGATTCTGTGAAAAACACTTAGAAAACAAATGAAAAGGTAAATTATTATTAATAAGTAAAAGAGTAAAAGTGAGAGCAAATAAAGTACCACGCTTGTGATAGAACATAAAAGTATCATGATCATAAAAAACAAGGAAAATAATCAAGATTAATTTATCAATCAAAAAGCTTTGCGCTAAAAAAACTTGATAGCGATTAGACTAATTACTAAGAGCTTTTGTTCTGCACTTGTACATCAGCCAAGAGATTAGCTCTGTTCCTTGATTAAAAAAATTCATGGGTTCGATTTCCACTTCAGGTTTAGATGTTTGTAGTGCACTAAACCGCGTGTTATAGTCGAATTAGCCATCATGTACAAAAAGTGGCCTGAGAGCGAAAACCAATCTAAACCAAATTTGTAAAGAAACAGCGTGTTTACTTTCTTGAACCTTTTTATTGGTTGCAAGGGAGGAAACATATAAAAACTCCTAGAAATCTACCCTACATTAGCCATTGTTTGACAACGAGAGATGACTATTGAGCTGCTACGTACTCACATGTGGGGGTGAATATTTTTGAAATTTCCGGATTTCTTCCATTTGAGACGCATGATTACAACTTGCTATATTGAAGAAGCTCTCCTAGAAGACTAACTTTGCTAGTAGAATCCTCGAAACTACTCTTAAGCTGTCTACTATGTGGTATCTCCAGCAGATGTGCATGCAAGAAGAAATGCAACATTAATTTTAATGGCTTTCCGCTCTGTAAATAACGTGGTTCTGACACTTTTTTGGAAAATATTATCAGAAAAATTCTGATTACTTAACGAATAGAAGAAAGAGCCATCTTGAACATTTTTTTCGAAATATTATCTTCAATTTAATATCCTACTTCATCCAAAACAGATTAAAACTTATGTTTTAAAAATTTTTAATTTCAATTTCATAAATACAAATTTTTAGAAATAAAATCAGTTTTAGTAGGTAGATTGACAAAATAATAGTTGCATGTAATCAGAATTTCTATATCTTTAAAAAGAGCAAACACAAATATGAATATAAGATTATGGGAAATTAGTTGGTAGGTAAAGTAAAGCAAATACTTATTTTGTAGATTTATGCTTAAAGCTTATACTTTATTGATGCAGAAGATATTTTTACTCATTGATTCAATCAATTGAAATATTTGAAAGTGCTTGAATCTTTATAATTTACGATCAAGGGTTGAGCAGACGACTCCCCAGGCTAGAAGCCAACACATGGGTTTTATTTCAAATAGCTGACGTTGCAATCACGGCCTATTTGAAGTGCCACAAATTTGTTGGTACATTAAAAAATTCATAAAATTTTAACTAAATATTTTTAAAACATAAGAATATTAAAAAATAATGTTTACAAGTTAAATATCAGTAGTAATAGAATTAATATAAACCATGGTGTACGGCTTATAACTTTACGTTTAACTGTTTCAACCTTTCAGTTCATACTTTATAATAATTCATATATCTTGGGTTCAATTCTTACGAAGAATCATCAGTCAACAATGTGAAATTCTTATTGATCGTAGAATTCGTGTCATCTTTCTTTATATTGAAAATTCAAATAGCGATTAGTGAATAATAAGCATTCTAAAAAGGGCAGTAGTATGATTCAAATTGGCATTAATTCAAATAGTGATGGGGGATTATAAGGTATTCTAGAGGACAGAAATAGGATTCAAGTTATCATTCTTCATAATAGTGACAATAAATAATAAGTATTTTAGAAAACAGTTAAAATTCAACTTACTTTAAGTACATTAAGCTTTTTGTCATACTTAATAATAATTCAAATATTCATAGCGGATCATAAATCTTCAAGAGGACATTTGTAATATTCAAGTTACTCTATAATATTGTTGTCGTAACAGTGATTTGATATAAGGATACAATGCAAATGCTTCCAAACAGCGGCGATTTGTTTTGATAGACTTAGTATTTTGCTGTTTGTAAAGCTATTTTAGCACCATTTGGAGAATTGAGCCTGTTATTTTTATGCAATATATCATATAACTGTTTATATATTTAGCTTTTGAAATATTTATTTTTTATATATATTTGAACTTTCCTGCATTTTAAACTTATGTTATCTAAATATATTTTTTATGGGGAATTTATATAAGATGGCTGTATAGTTTCAATAATATGTACCTAAACTTATAAATGAAAAAAAAATTCATTTCAATAATAGGTTCTTTTATTTTTAAACTTTCATTTCATAGAAATATCAATTTTTATAATAAATTCTTGATCGATTGTTAAGTATATATGAGATTTTTTTTAATGTTCAAAAGTTCAATGATAAAAATTTTAAACTTTTTTTTATTTAAAGTAGAGGAATGCAGTTACAAGTTTACATTAAAAAATTTTTATTTGTTGTAGCAGTATTAAGTAGAATGGTTTCGTAAAGGGAGTTGATTGTTTTAAAGGAAAAAGGGAAAAGAATGATTTAAAACTGTGTTTGACAAACTTTTTTTCTTACCTTGTTGTGTCAAAAAAAAAGGGGGCTTATAAAAGCGAAACCCTTTTATAGTCAAAAACTTGTCACCGTACACCCAAGTAAAAAAGCTACATAAAGGCATAGTATAAAATTAAAAATTAAAAAAATAGTTGAATTATTTATTGGAAGTATAATTTTTGCTTAAAATAAAATAAAAAGTAATTAATGACTTGGATGAACTTAATGAGATGTTATGAATGTATATATGGCAGACTCAAACTTTGTGGTACCTAATTTCAAGCCGGTTTCTTTTTCTTTCTTTTTTTTTTCCCCTCTCTCCTTTTTTTTATGAAATTTATAACATCACAATTTATAACACCACATTCTACCAAATGGGAAGATAAGAAAGCAGTCAACCATTTCTATACAAGAACCCATAAAGGAGGATATAATATAGAAGTTTGCTTTTGGAATCAGAATTTGTGGGATCGTTGTTCAAACATTAGTTAACTTCCTCATTTGTGGATATTTTAATAAGTTGCTTCTGTATTAGTATGTATTCATTTGAGTTTGTCAATGAGTAAAGATTTCAACACCAGTCGAAAATATGCAAGTGAAAAATGTTTTCATATCTTTTATTTAGGTCTGCAAGAAGAGGGATTAGGTGTTGACAGTAGCAAGGAAATTTTATTCCTATTTTGCACAATTTGAAACTGGGAACATTTTCCTCTTTCCAAATTTTGTTGTATAGAAAGAATTTTGCTACAAAAGCAGATACGATTTTAGATTTGATTAAATATAATTGATCATCTTGTAGTTTATAATTGGTCACGACTCATATCGATTATGTTTATAATGTAGACAAGTTAGTGCAAATAACCCATTACTCTGTTCCTTTATAAATTTGATTTCGGCCGTCTGACTCACATTGTGCCATTCTTGTTATAACTAAAATAGTTGGCATCGTCTAGAACTATCAAATCATAGGCGTGTGCCTGCGGATTTTTTTATTTTAGTTCTTCAAGGATTATCTCAGTGGGTTTCTTTTTTTCTCTTTTTTTAATTATTTATATTGGTTTTTATCATATTGTAGATGAAAACTGAAAACTTATATATATTGAAGTAAATTGCAAAATAAGTCTTAGCAAAAACATCAAACTAAGTTATACGCTGTTAAGTGACTAATTAGAATTTAACTGTTAAGTGACAAATTAGATGAAATTCGTTTTGTTAATGTGCATTCACAAAAGGTGCAATATAACTCTCAATATTTAAGTAGAATATTGCGTATATATTTTAAACACACTCACCTGTATTTATATTCTACGTAGAATTTAAGAATAGCTATTATTTTATTTATTATTTAAATTTCCATAATAATAAACATGGAGCACAATTTTATTATTTTACATTAAACCTTTGATGGAACCCCTAGCGCTGTTTAGGGACACCCAAACCAATTTTAATTTTCCTCAGACCACATGAATTATACCAGGGATCCATAGAAATCACTTTGGGAATCCCTACTTTAAAGTAGCAAATAAACAATTTATCAAATAAAGATTATATTTCTTAATAGTTGAGAAAGATTAAAACTGAAAATTTTAAAGGTAGGTATAATAGTTACTCTCTAAATTTTATCAAAACCTTTTTAGGAACAATTTCATAAGATAAATAATCAATCTTATTAAAGAGTGATTGATTTTTACAGAGTAATTTCTTATGGTCTTATTGATTCTTCTTTTCGAAAAATTTTATTTACAGAAAAAGAGGCTTAGATTATTATTCAAATACCAGATCTTTTTCTGGAGTTTTTTAAGTCCATTCATTTTTAAATTCAAGTGGCATGGGATTAAAATTTAGGATTAGTTCTATTTTAGTGAAAAATTTAAGATTCAGCAAGTGTATTTGTCATTCAGGAAATCTCCGATTCGACCTTAGCCCTCGACCTTGCCAGTTCTGAGCCACTTCCTGCTAATATTTATGGCATTTTGTGGAATAAAAATAAATAGTATCTGAAATCTGGCAACTCTTTTCCTCAGGTGAGTCGAATGTAGAGGGCGGCAAGGTATTCGAGTCCCACAAAAAAAAAAGAAATTGCTGAATGTAATTCGGCGTTTGGCAAAGCTTTCTAAACCACTGAAATAAACCTTTTACACCGATGATCAAAAAAAATGTAAACTATAAACACGGCGTCCACATATAAATAGAAAAGACGCTTTTAAAAGAGGATTCATCAAGAATACTGATGATAAATCGAGGAAAGATATCATAAATATAAATTATCAACTGTTTTATATACAAATTTAAGATTGCTTTTTGGCAATAATTCTTCCTTCACAAGTTAAGAGACAAGTTTGCAAATTTTTTTATAAATAGAACAAATTTATTCATCTTCGTGCAATTTCCGTTGAGCAATGTAATATGCTTCGAATTATATAAAGAAATCTTCACTATAGTTTTTAACAATTTCTTCACTAATAAAATTCCAATTTTTCACATCACATTAAACTTGTATCTTTCTTTCGTTTGGAAGAGAATTATTCTGCAGTTTTTATTAAAACTAAATATAATCAGCGACCATAACGTGATACTAATATAAATAAGATAAAAATCAAGGTAGAAATTATAGAAGTCCCTTAAATAAGTGCTATAAAAGACATTTACTGTAATGAATATTAAATGCTTTATTTTGATCTTTCTCAAAAATTTATCATTAGACTCCCGAAAATCTAGTATTAGTTCTTATAGGAGGCTAAAATTGTTATCACACCTCTAATGTCCTCGTATTTAAAAAAAACAGTATAATGTACCTCTATATTTCAGAATACTTTATATTCAAGACTTTACAATAGCCTCAGGGACTGGCTACATTTCTTTGAAATGGAAAGTCCGGTACTCAATCGCAGTCATTGTTGAACAACAGGAAATGAACGTTGTGCTTCGGCTTTCCGCTAACATGTTCTCCAATTCGATTTAATTTGCTTAACCCTCAACAGTCTTTCTTTTGCACGCAAAGGCTAGTTAGACATGGATATATGATTTTAAGTGGATTTCGAACCATCGCAAATACTCACACTCAATTTAGGGATCAAATCCATGAGCTTTGAACCGAAGGCCAAAAAAACTAATTATTCGATTACACAAATGCCGAAAAGGGTGTTTGATGGTTTTCTGGATTCCTCTTCTTATGACACATGAATATAACTCACTATCTACGAAAATTACGCTCAAAAGACATTTTTCTGTGAATATACAAATATCTTACAACAGTTTTCAGCTGTTATATTATCCGCGTTGCAGCAGCAAAATCCTTTACATCCAACAAATACTGTCAGATAAAATGATTTTTAAACTTTATATAATTACAATTAAAGTTTTTAAATTCTTTTGATATCGCCTTAAAAGAAAAATATTTACAAATTGTTTTTTCAAAAAATAAATTCTGCAAATATTATTTTGAATATGACAAAACAAACTTCTAGACTAAATAAGAAACAGTTAAATAAGCCCATATTTTAATGCATAATGAAATGACATTTTCAAAAATTTAATGTAATGCTCATTTCTTTTTAGTGATAAAATTCGCATTTTCTATAACCGGAGGTAATATATAACTCTTAACGACATAGCATTGAACTTCTTTTATACTTCAAAATACAAAAACTTCTATATACTACTCCAAAATATATACTGTGTTAATCCTCTCCGAACTTCCATAAAGTATTGAAATTTTTCCTTTTAGTATTGAAATATATATGATAAATTATTTTTACAACTATGTTTGTTCTTAATATTCAATAATATAATTCCTTTTTATTGCAGAATTTAAGATTTTACCAGACACATTCATATCCCACACTAAAGAAAAAAGAAAATAATTACAAACTTGGAAACTTTGATTTTTCATCAACATAGAAATAAAAACACTCTAAGTTATATTTGTAATTTCATTTTCATTTCTAGAATTAATTTTACCTTAAATCAGATTAAGAAAAAAAATTACTTACAGTATCAAAATATGACATGGGGATTTAAAGATTTACAATTTGCATTTGAATATTTTTTATTGTTAATTTTTTACATCATTGAAACATTCAATTAAATGCAAATTCAATGTTCTAAAGCAACTTCTAAAAATAGTAGTCAGTATATTTGCAAGAAGTCTTGATATGGATATAGTTTTGGAGCAACTATAAGCTATTTGCTTAAGTGTTTCTTCATTAAGAAATATAAGTATGCAAAACGGTATTATAATTTCAATTTAATTCATGAGTTAGTTCGGGAATTCTTAATGAATATTGTGAAAATAATATAATATATATATGAAAATAATAAGATACAGCTAGATAAAAAAAAAAATACAAAGGCAAATTGTACTTAAAAAAAAATCAGTTATTAAGAAATTTCTTTTTGTATACGAATTTGTAAATTTTCTTAAAGTTCGGCCATTTTTTTAATATAAATGACAAAAATAATTATTATATAAAAAATGGGACATTTCTAGTATGAGTATAAAAAAAATGGTTAAGTAAACTGGGGACACAAACCTCTTCAATTATAATAAACTCCTTTATGAACCTATCCTTATTGAAATTCCACTCCTGTACGTTACACCAGTTCATGAAATTTTGAAAGTATTTGATTTTTGTAATTGTTGTTTAAGTTATATTTAAAAGTATCTCTGTACTAAATTTTCTACTAACCATAATACAAATTTGCCATAGTTAGCGTTAGTGACCCCCTAAGAGCGATCCTAAAAAATACACCGATGCCACAATCGCCTTATTCCATGCCAAATTCTTTTTTTTTCTTAAAATCATTATCGTGTTGAAGCAATCGCAACGTTGGCGGAAAACTTTTTTTTTTTCTTATAAGAATCTATTAGTTTGGTTTATTGGTTGCTCTATGATAACTTTTTGAGCATTTTTTAAAATGGATTAAAAAAATCGACAAATGGTGTCTGCGAAATTAACAATTTTTTTTCTATTTTATAAATTTCGTAAAATATGTATTTTGTATAGTATACGAATTTATTTATTTACAGAGTGTTTGAAAAAGTTAAGTACAATTTGCACTGTTTTTATATTCTAAATTCAGATCTATACTGGAAGAATAAACTAAATATATTATCTTGCCCTCCCATTTCTCTGAGTCACGAAATATTAAATTGGCAAAAATGCCACTCATTTCTCTAGGCGAGAATGTATTGCCCAGGTTATAGATTTCTCACTTCCGGTTGCTCTCAGCTCGTTAATTTGTTGGTACAAGCCTTTCTGGTCATTAAAATCACAATATGTGAAGTATTACGATCTTTTCTTTTAGGCATAAATAATATTTTAAAAAATGACAAATGTTTAACGATTTAAAAACAAAATGTGAACTTTTACCACTATTTCGTCCATGAATTTTGTTTGATTAATGTCACTGGAATTTATAGTACGTTTCTAATTGCTAAAATAATATTTCGGGATTTTAAAATAGAATTCTAACAAAGTGTTTCGCTTGCAAATATGAACGAACATTCTAATAAGAATCCTTCTTTTGTTACAGGGACGTGTGCCAAATGTCTGGGAGTCATCTCGGAAAAGGGGTGTACTGCCGAGAAGCTCAACTACCACCAGAAATGCTTCGTTTGCGCCCTCTGTTGTAGGTATTATCTGTTACAACTCCTACTGATAAGTCTACAAGATAAAGTCTTATCTTAAAAACAAAGAACATCATCTATCTTATATAGTGCACTGCCTATCAAATAAAACAATGCGTTGAGCGTGAAATGATGAGGCTTTAGATAAAAGATTGACATAAGAAATCAATTTATATACCATTGAATAAAAACAAAGTTCTGAAACTTCAATATTTTAAGTAATTTAAAAAAAAAATTTATGAGATTCTTTTCTTATTAAATGCGTAGTAATAATAAACAGCAAGAAATAGCTGTGGTTTATCAAGCTGAAGCATTATCGAACATTTTACACGTTCGTTAATCTCAACGAAAGTACTCGTGGTGGATAAACTAAAATCCACTTGCCTCATACGAGATAACTCGTTATTAAGCACATTATCTAAATCATCGAGTAGGAAGAGTGCCCTTCCAAATTTATGTAATATTAAGCTATTTGTGTGACGCGTGCAGGTATATAACGTACACATAGTGAACAAATAATTCATTTTGCAAAATGTTGATACAATTATTCACATTTACATAAATGCTTGAGTTCATTTTAATTGAATATTTTTTACCCTTGGTTGCAGTTAATTCTTGAGAAATATTTTAAATGAATTGCATGATTCTTGTTCTGTAATAAGTGTAAATCTCATGGAATGCATTACAAGTAAAGACGTTTAGCATGAACGCGCTAACAATTGAGCTCTGTATTTTCTTATTACAAATTATTTTGTTCCCAGATCAGTGAGAGGTATAATGTACGAAATAATATCAGAAGATATTATTTCGTACATTATATATTCTTGTGAATTCTACCATAGCTAAAAGTAATATATTATTTCTACATTGGAAGAATAAAACTGGAAATAATTTGAAAGTATAATACAATTTGGATCATTGTTAATATGGTCTCGTAAGAATAGTTCATAAAATAGAAAAATAATGCATTATATATTATTTATATCTGTTTTACCACAAATTATTTTTTCTTTACAAATAAAATACGATATTAGAAATATTTTTAAAATACACTATAAAAACATACAAAATATAAGATTCCTATTTAAAAATAGTACTTACTTTCATTTTATTAATAAGATGTTTTTTTTCAAATTTTAGTTCGTAAATAGGAGTTAAAATTATGATTGTATATATATATATATATATATATATATATTATCTAACAATTTATTGCATTTCAGTTCGCAATATTTATCTTATCGCTGCGTAAAATATTTTTTTTTTTTTTTACATTATTTAGAAGTATTCAAACAGATATTACACATGAATAATTATCTTCGGAGTATAATCTTCAGTAAATTATGAAGTTAAATTAGAGTATCCAAAAGTTGCCAAAGTATACGTAAAAATTTATGGCATGTTTTCAAATTTTGAGATTTTTAAATTACATATTGAAAAAAAATAATAATCTGAAACCAAAAAAAAAAGGAGAAACTTAGTTCAACATTGAACTTAACAAAACATGAGTTTTCATATTATGAAATTTGTCCGTCAGTGTTTCCATACGGGAATTTTAAGCAAATTCCTGTATGGAAACATGATGGACATGGTATGGTATAGAAGTTTGAGCGAAAGCTGTTTAAGCTTGTACTCAAGGTATTATTACAATATATAGTCTAGGTAAAATGTAATTAATTTTTTGTTATGAGATAGCTTTAAAATTTTTTCAACATAGATAGAATCGTTGCTTGTTAAATTGAGCCCATCTACAAATGGGATTACTGGGTAGAAGCTGTAAGAATTGAGTTTGGAATTGATGATTCCTCTTCCGTGCATAACCCCTTTTAAACTGCAGTTATCTTACTTTTTCTATTGAAATATTCACAATCCATAAGGGATATTAAGAAAGATTACTATTTGAACTTTCAACCAACTGATTTACTTTTACAAAAGCTGCCTAATGATTATCTGAAGTTTTTACCTACCTAAGAATTTTGGGGACTTTGGGATTATTATCCACATTATACTTTTACCAAAAATGCACATTTGAAATATACATATTAAATGGCGAGAAATTTTGTTTATGTCTCGTATATATCTCATCATTATTATGCCATGCGAAAAATAGTTTACAAACTGCTTTTTACAAATTATTATAATTAACCTGGAAAACATTATTTTGCAATCTTGATATACCCGCCTACACGCTATTCTTTTAAGTGTTTATCTTACGTTAAGTCTCATTCAACAATTATCAGTCTTATCTATTGTTACTAAATAAGTAATTTTACTCCTTCTTATCAGTTATAATGACAGTTTTATTCTTTTTATTCCAGGCAAAGAGCTATATGGAAATCCTTATTATACAATGAACGGGAAACCTTATTGTGAAGAAGATTATTTGGTAAGCAGCCTTTTCGCTATCAATAAAATAAGGATCAAAGTTTCAAGGCACATCTGCAATAAAAACAATAGATATAAAGAAGTCACATTTATATCTCTGACATTTAATGATAAAAATTGTTTTTCAAGTAAAAATATTCAAAAAATTTTGAAAGTACTTCACTACTTCAAATTGATGAATTCGATATAATTCTTTTTTAAGTTTTTTTTTTTTTTTTTTTTTTTTTATATAAAATCAAACAATTTTCACGCTTCTTGAATTAATGAAAATTCATCTTGTCAAGTCTTCCTGAACATTATCGAATAAGTTAAGTGTATTTTTAAAGCGAAAGAAGTCATTACATTTTTTTTTATTTAAAATTTTGGATGTGTTCCACTTTTTCTTATCTCTTAAAGTCTCGCTTATTTATCTTCCTTCATGAGAGAGAAGGAAATGAAATTTTTGTGTGTGCGTGATAAACAGCGTTTAAATAAACATTAAATCCACGCCAAGTACGCTGATAACTTTACTTTGTCTGTTATGTAAAATAAATTGATTTATCTTGCAGCCGCAATAATTTTTTCGATATGATGTCTGTAAACTTCTTTATTATAAATGAGCACAACTCAGCGAAACTTTATTCTGCTAAGCAAGAACTGAAAACGAAAGTAAACAATCAGATAGCTATGTTATCTTCAAGTGCGTTCATTTTCTTTTCAAGCGAAGCAACGTAATATTTCATATTTTATTTTATAAACTGTAAACCACCTTAATAAAAGTAAAATATACCGATCCTGCTTCATCGAGCTAAGTCACATTGATCGACAATCATCGCGTAATATTGTTCATTTTCATTATCAGCTCTCGTTAAATAACTTCTGCGCCCACAACACATATTACCCTATGTTTAATTAAAATTTTACGGTAAAAAAGCTCGCTTATCTTTTTATTTTAAATTATAAATACCTTACCTTCACTTTTAAATTCACCTATTCTACAGATATTTTATTTTTTTATTAATATTTCTACTATCACAATAACAGTTTGTTTTTCACAAGTTTTTTTTTTTTTTTTTAATTGACTGTTATTTAATTGATGAAGAATATTCTTACTGTCTTCACTAAAAGCCTTCTCGTCTTCTGTTTTTTTTTTTTTTTTTTTTTTTTTTTTTTAAATTTTATCTGACGTTGAAAAGAAAACAACTTTGCAGCAACTTTTAGGATTATAGACTATCTACAATACAATATTAAACTCTATATCATAAATATCTATCGTTTAGTTTTTGTTCCGTTCTAAAAATACTTGCAGGAAACTTAAATGCATTTGGATATTTACTTGTAATCCCTGGGCTTCGGTTTTGGTGATTCCGCTTGTAATTTATTATTTGAAACTAAATCAAAATATATCATTTCATATTTTGAAACATACTTACTTAACTGTACGCTAGTTTTCTTTAACCAATTGAGTTTTGAAATCAGTGGCTACGATTCTTCCTGCATCAATTGGAGATATTTATAATTATAACGTGTGTTTAATTGGTCATTATCATTAACCCAAAACATGATGGCAATCTGTTACATGTACATGAACCGATTGTCAAAGCCATTAATCAGATTACGGTTACCTATAATCAAAAAAAGCTAAATATGGTGAAGCCTTATCCTTTCTTTAATTGAAAAATATAAATGTTTTTTTTTTTTTTTATTTTTTATTTTTTATTATTATTATTTGGAAGGATTGTAACCTTCTGGAATACTTCAGATTTGAGAAGGTTACAATCTATAATTACGTTCAAAGTATGAGATCTTCCAAAATAGCTAATCGTGATTAATCATACTTGTTTCTTTTCTTAATATTCTCGATGGTGTTTTATTAAATCTTTCTTTCTTTGTATTTTTTAGAACAAGTTAGACAAATGTGCCACTTGCAATAGGCCGATACTAGAAAAGGTGAGTCAGATTGCAGCAATAGCTTGTTATCAAATCCACTGTTCTGAGTTATTGTGAATTTAATCACTTTAACTCAGAACCTTTATTTTTTTGTCATTTTACTATGGTTTAATAAATAAATATTTAGCAGTTATTTTGCAATATTTTTAAAACTAAACTTGCAATAAAACGTTAAGTTTAAATTCATTATCAATGTTTTTAAAGCATTCCAAAAAATGTAATGTCAATCTACAAATGCAATATCACTTTTTTCTTGTCATAATTTAAAAATAAATACAAATATGAATATCATTTATTTTTTGTTATATTTTTAGTATTAAATTTTAATTCATTATTATTGTTTCCATTAAAAAAAAGTGAAATCAAAGCACAAATGTTGAAACATTTACTATCTTTCAAAACAAATATTGTATCTATCCATATTCTTTATCACAGAGATAATTCTCGAAATTCGAATGTGCAAACGTTATCATAGAATTTTCTTCGATAAATGGCAAATGATATAAGAGAAGAAAATGATCACATGATTATATTCTATTTCATTTCCTATACTCACGTTTTCAATTATCTACAGTTCTTCATTATCTAATATTGATTCCATTCGTCGCTTTTAGATTATTTTTTCTAAATGAAGACTGATTCAATCAGTATTAAAATTTTAAATTGAATTCAAAACCATTTCAAGTAACCACGAATGAAGTAAATAATTTTGTTCGGTTTCTTTATTACTATGCAATCATTTTCTTGTTCTTGATGGCTAATTCTAAAACCTATAGAACCCTTACAGATATACATCGTACTCACGAACTGTTGAACTGAAAGCCAATATTCTTACCGTTCAACTAATAGCTCAACGTACTAAAGGAGGAAATCGAACTCATGAAGTTTAGATTAAAAAACTTATGCAGCTAGTAGCTAGATTCATTACGTCAAGGAAAATTAATGTGCCACCAAATATTACATAGTATAAAGTTTATGCTTTTTTATTACGATTAAAGTTTGCTTATATCAAAAAAAAGTACACTGTAAAAGAAAACTTGTTATTACAGTTAAGTACCATATTTTTTACAGTTGAAAACTGTTTTTATTTTCGAAAAGCGTAACCTTTGATAAAGTGAAATATTTATCCCTTGTGAAAAAAATTTCAAGTGTTCCTAATCTCTCCAATTGCAAATTTCTACATCTTATTTGTATGAAACCGGATTCCTAGTATTAACCTACACAAAAACGACAAAAAAAAAAGTTCGAGACTGTTAATTGTAGGAAACGATATGAGAGTAGCGTTGTCATTTTAACGACCAAATATAAATGAAATTGTCAAAAAACGTCTCAAATTTCTTAATGCTCTAATATCACTTTTAACAAATTGAAATTTAAAGAAATTTTTGTATTTCTAAATAGAGACAAACATTGCTTTCCAAGTGCATTTAGAATATAGAAATAATTTGCCTGATACAGAAAGAAATTTTTGTAAGAACATTATTTTTAAATTTGATTCATAATAAATTTTAATTTTAAAGAAATTCCATTATTTCAAAATAATGTCAAATATTCTTTTCTTAGTCAATCATTTTTTATATCTTGAATAATGTAGTGAAAACTGTACTGTTTTTAATATTAAAAGCATTGTTTTTTAAGTTTCATTTACAACGAATTCTAATTTAAAGAAAATCCTTTATTTAAAAGAAAGTCGAACTTTATTTTCTTATGACATTTGAAATAATGTAATGAAAATTTCTCTAATGCTTATTTATATTCATCAAGAATAGTTATTTATAATATTTATTGGTGTATATGTTAACCGTTAAAGGATGTGAAATCCTTTATTTTCTAGAATAACAAGGTATTTTTCATAACATAACCAAACGACTATTACAATATGTAAAATTAATAAATTCAACATTTAACTAGGTATTCTATAGTGATTACGTGATCGTTACAGTGCGAAATAAGCATTCGAAAGCTCTTTGAACCGGTTCTAGCTGCTTTTAGTCAGTTGTAAACTGTTTATAGCTACTTATCCATAGTATAAGCGTGTGCACTTCTTTCCATTCCTTTCAGACGTAGAAATTTAGATTTTTTATTTAGGTTAGCGTTTTATATTTTGGATTATTAATAAACAGTTTCGCAACATGTTTTCAAGCAATGATTTCTACGTGAATGGGAGACCAACTTGTAAATAAGAAGGATGTATGATTTACATCCTTCAAGAAAAACTTTAATCGTTATACATATGCGTGGGAGAAAAAAATAAACTGTGCGCTTACTCGTAAAAAATTATTAACTTTTACACCAGAGGTAAAAAGTTCTGAAAAACAGCACACACAAAAAAAACTACCAGTAGATTATTGGTTTCTCCACTTATGATATCATTAAAATTAATAAGCTTTCAGATATCCTTGACATTCCAGGAACAGAAAAGTTAACTGTGCTAGGTGAAACACTTGATGTAATACTTGAACTTCATTGCTCAAAAGACTACTCTTTGATATTTTATGTGAAAGTTTTACTACTGGTTTTCCTTATTTATCAATTAATCATCCGCAATAGGATGAAATATATTAGTCGAGAAATTTTAGCTATTTATAATCACTTAATTTATATAAAATAATTAAATTATGTGTTTTTCTATTCAACGGTCTATTATTAGTTATTGCATAGAACAACTAGTTATTTCACAGAATAACTAGGTAAAGTATGAAATGTTTCGTATATATTTTAATTCAATAGTCTAATTATTTCATGAAATACCTAGTTATTCTATGAAATAACTGAATTATACACTTTAAAGGTAATATATATTAGATTATTTAGAATATAACAATTTATAACCTAGTAAAAAGAAGCAGCCTCAAGTTGTGTAGAAAGCAATGCAAGACACAGATAATCTACAAAAATCATTATATGTAAAGAATAGTTGAAATGTCCATCGTTAGTATATATATACGATCCTCATCTTGGTTAGTTATCTTACTATTTCTTATTGAAGAGGCCTTATAAAGAGGGAGCTATGAGGCTGTTAAAAACATAAGAAAAAACATTTGAGATTTTAGACCAGTACTTGGCTTCAGTATATGGTTAAAATAGGGAAATATTCATAAACTTGAAAAAATATTAAATAAGTTATATCTAACAAAATACTTATTCTATTATTTTAACTTAGCCTAAGTTTAATATTACATATATATAAGCATTCATCTTGTTTCCTATGATGATTCGTAAGCAAAGTCATGCAAATGGTTCTTTTTTATTTAATAGATATGAGTCAGTTTCATTTTTGTGACAACTAAATCGCCTTCCACAATTCCTTTTTCTAAGAGACTTCGATAAAAATAAAAATAAAAAAAAAAAACAGTATCTAAAAAGGTAATATGAAGTGGATATCCAAAATGTGTTACAGCACCTTTTAGGTTTTAGGTTAAATTTTTAAGATTTACGTTTCAACATTTAGAGCTATTTTATTTCTAAATGAACTCGTGAGATCAATTTTTTTTTTTTAACTATCGACCCTTACTATCAGATTTATTTCCGATGATGACTATTCTTGCTGAAGGATTTAATTATTTGATTTATTAATTTGTATTTACTTTTCATTGTGTTGATTATTTCGAAAGGGAAAAAGATTTGTAATAGAATCAAAAAAAAAAAAAATAGTCAATGGGAATTTCTCAGAAATTTGGGAACTATTAAAATATACTGAGAGTGTTTCTTGTAAAAGAATTTATGATATGCATAAAATAATAGTAAATGTGCTGAAATTTATATTGTTTCATATAAAATTCTTTCAATATATACACTGTACTCGCTACAGATACTGAAGGCAGAGGGACACAAGTTCCACCCTGAGTGCTTCAAGTGCACAGTGTGCAAGAAGTGTTTGGATGGGGTTCCATTTAGCGTCGACCCCGACACCAAGAATGTCCTCTGCATGGACGACTACAAGAAGTAAGTTGAAAAGAATTAGCACTATTATGTACTTAAGTGTATAATTTATTCAAAATAATAAGAACGTTTCATGTCGTTTTTATTCTTTTTTAAAACTTTTGTTCCTGGAAATGTAAATTTTCAGTTGAAATTGCCAGTTTAATAATTTTATTATGACCGATGTGCCTATAAAAACGCACAGGTACTCCACACATTATTCTCGAGGGTGCAATATTTGAAATAACATTTTACATTTGGCTAATGATAAAATACATTTATGACAAGATTTGTTGCAAAAGGCAGTACAGCAATCGCACCATGTCGTAGCGACAGTCAAGATTGGTTAGTTCATTTGGTTTGCTTATATAGCGCAACGAAATGTTTTGCTCACGAAAAAAATACTTAGACAGGTATCTACAATTTAAAATGGCTTCTGAACCATTATCATCACTCGAGATGAACTTACAAATTGTTGAACCGAAAGCTGCATAATCGACATTGTGATAATCAAAAAGAAAATCTCAAAATATTTTGTACAAGAGTTTTAGGTTATTAGGCTACAACCCTTACGATCTGAAATAAATCAACATTAAAAGATCAGAGATTTAGCATTGCAATCTCAAACTACAAGTCATTTATTATCCACTTTAGTTTTTGAATTTTACTTCTTAATTTAAACGCGTTAATTAATTATTTATATTTTTAAATTGAAATATTTGAAAAATAGCCTTAAAGAATATCATCTATTTGAATGCATTAAAAATAAACGGCTTCAAACTTTTGTGAATTTAAAGTATTTGTGCTTTACAGGAAAGTTGCTCCACAGTGTGCCCGGTGCAAGAAGCCCATTGCTCCGCCCTCCTACACGAACGAGGTGACTCGGGTCCTCGCCATGGGCAACAGCTACCACACCACTTGCTACAGATGCGAGGTGAGTAGTCCTTTCCTCACATGAAAGTTCACCAATAACCCGAACCACTTTTTGTCACTTAAAGAATCTTCTTAGAGCCTTGTCATTCCATTAAATCAAATATACATTACAATAATATATATATATTTATATATATATATATATATATATATATATATATATGTGTGTGTGTGTGTGTGTGTGTATATAAGACACTTATTAGACATAAACTAGCATTTATATAGTTGAGTTTCATGCCCAGTTGTCCGTTTCAGACACTGAAGCCATTAAATCATAAACATTTTATTCATTTCTTTTGAACTACTGTCAAGTGACGAGGTCGACATAGGAGTTGACAAATTCCTCTCTAAATTTATGCACTTTACCATCAAAGAAACACCTCTGAAATATCTTACGCATTTTATACATACATTTTTGTTAGTATATTTAGTATTTAATTATATGCCAATATAAAATCTAGCATTGGATACCGCAAATAAAATTTATAACTTTTGAGGCAGCTTGTTTGATATATGTGCCACCTAACTGTCTAGAGGTTAGCGTAACTGACTACGGATGGGGAGGACCTGGGTTCGAATCCTGGCTCGGGCATGGTTGTAATTTCTCTTTCTCTCTCTGTATTTCTTGTCCTTTCCTCAGATGATGGATGAATGTGGCCCGCCCTATAGACGGGTTTATGGTGGTGGGGCTACTCGTACCTCCGTGATTTGGTTCACAGGTGCCCACCGGGTAAAGATAAAATGAGTAGCAGTTTCGGCCTTGTTGCGGTAAATGGGCTAATGCACTTACTGGCTCAAGGGTGCTCGCCATTAGAAATAAAAAAAAAAATGTTTGATATATGTTTCCGATATGTATTTCTGTTGGTTGGAAAACAGCTAAACAAAGCCAATCACCCTGTGATTTTGAACCACGGTTAGGTGACGAGATCGATGCCTGCGCTGGTACTTTTCTCTCCACACTACATCATACCAATTGAAAGATAGGAACGCCACTTTTCATTTCACTCTACATATATATTTTTATTTTCTGTACAGTGGATTGAAATTTTTATCGAACCACAAATTAAATTTATTTTCTCTTTAGGATTGTGGATTGCCGTTATCCTCCAACAGCAATGGCAGAGGCTGTTATCCCCTGAACGAAAGACTTTTCTGCTTTGACTGCCACAAAAGAAGAGCTCCTAATGTGGCCAAAATGCAAGGGAAAAGTAAATAATTGCCAACAAAACCTTGCGAATAACAACAATCGGAAACTGAGGCCATAGTTTCAGCTCCAGTTTGCAGAAGCAAACTATGACAACGAAAATCGGAGTAGTTTACATATTCACCACTTGAGGTCGTAGCTCGTGTCTAAATATTGACATTAAAATATTGACTTCAATCTATACAAAATTTGATTAATGTATACAAGTTTTTAAATAGTTCATAACTTGATATTTATTACACTTATATAATTAAATTATTATTATATAATTACTTGTTTAATTACTTGTTTAATACACTTATATAATTACTTGTTTTTCCTATAATTAAAATGATTATTTTAACAGAAAATATATTTAAATAACTCGTTTAGTTTAATAAAACTTGTAATTTGTTATATTTGTTTAAAACTGAAGTATTTATAAATTGTTTTTTGGAATTGTATTAAAAAATATGTATTTACACTAAACTGTTAATGGTAATACATAAAATATGAAAAAATGTTCTTTGTTACTTTATAATACACTTAAATAAGTTATTCGAGGAAAATTCAAATGGAATATCTGATTATGAAATGGAACATTTAATAGAAGCAATAGAATCCAAACAAAAAACAGGATTGGTTTTTTGTTTAATCAGTTTGATTCGCTGATCGATGTTAATTCAATTCAACTATCAAACAAATAAATGAATTTTCCAAACTATTTGACCTACAAACTTTAAAAATTTTATAGTCTATATCCATTTTAATCATTTTACTATCACAGAATTTGTAAATTTCAATTTAATTAAAACAAATATTCCGCGTTTATTTTATATTTAATTTTAACTATTTCAGTCCATACCATAAAATAGAAATGCATTTCCTTATAACTATTAAATTCAAATTATGTAGAAAAATTTGTAGAGTAGCTTGTAGAATCCAAATTCAGTGCATATAGTAGCCAACCACATGTAAAAAAAGAGGATTTTTCTCGCCTTATTTCCAATACTGTACCCAATTTGTAGAAAAATGTGCTCGCCATTCTAATTATGCTTAATTAAGCGTCTTAATATATTTTAATCTGATCCCCATTTTGATCTTAATTATTTCTCTCAAAATTAAATTTTGAGAATTTGATTACTTCGCGAGAAATCATTAAACAGTGATTGATCATGTAAGTAATATACCAGGTTGTTATAATTAAACTTTCCCTATAAACGGCATCCTACGGCGAAAATGGGTGAACGGAATGCAATGAAAATTAATATATGGATTAAACAGGAGATGCACTTACGGGATTTTGGAAAAAACTTAGTCATAAAATGTCACCAGAGAGTATTTTTTGTGGAACATTTAACAGAATAAAAGACCAAAACGGAATACAGAAACCATATTAATATTTATTGGCTAATTTCTGATTGCTTTATCTTTGAATCACATTAAGTTAAGGTATGGGAGAAACAAAAACAGTTCAGTTTGCAGAAACAATAACAAATTAGGACGAAATACCTCAAGCTTAGCAGTTGTTAATGTGTCCTGGACTATGTAGGGAAGGTGTTCCCCGTGACCACCGTCATTAACCTACAAAATTTCAAGTCGATAAACAGTGTATTTAGCAACATATTGTAACTTATCAGTTGTGAGGCTTCGCATAAGAAGCGTTTGTAGTTCAACATCGCAACATCTTGAAGATAAAAAGAGTTTTTAAATAGCCATATAATCAGACAGAGCTAGATCTGGCGAACGTGGTAGCCATGTATTAGGAAAGGAGTGACCAATAACACGTTCCTGTGTAAAGTGTTGGAGCAATAGCATCTTCACGGACCTAAGGATATGTAGGGGCACACCATCCTGCATAAATAGCTGATGTAAGGACCAGCCTTTGCTGTAGTAGCGGGACAACAAATGTCTGCAATGTCATGGTACTGGCGGCCTGTAACATGTAATAAGTCCACAATTCACGAATTTCCTCAAAGAAGAATGACACATGGATGAATGTTGCCGTGAATCCATGCAAGGCAGTGAAATAGTGGGATAATTTCAGTGTGGATCCGCGGATCTTTCTTAACCTAAAAGCAACATTTCTTTGTGTTGACTGTCATTGAAGCAGAAATGAGCCTCGTCACTTTATAGAATGTTCCAAGCCCAAGACAAATCAACAATTATTCTGTTAAAAAAAACTGACTGAAAATGAAGAACATGGTGGCTTGTACACCGGTACCTGTTGATCCTATAAACCTTGTAAATCAAGCAGCGCCTAGTAAGGCGGATTTTGTATAACGCACGTTCAACTAAACAATCCGTCATTAGTACAACCAGATACATCGACTTACGCATGACAACGTCTGAAAATATTTTATAAACCCTAATTTGTTTTCTGTAAAGCTTTCTTTCTTTCCCAAGCATGCAAATCTCGATATTTTTCTCCTACAACTGACAGCCTTTCCCGATTTTGCATTTCATTTCTCATAATTCTTGTTATAGATCGTTAATATCGTTTCTGCATTCTATTTCGGCCTTTTTCTGTTAAATTTCACGGATTCCCGAAAAGGTGACGGTGACCACTGGTGGACATTTTGGAACTTCTTTTCTTCCGAAATTCCGTGAGCTCATATCGTGTGTAGCCCATATACAAAATTTTGTTCCATTCCGTTTTCACTGTAGGATGCCGTTTATAAGAGAAGTTTAATTATAACCAACAGTTCGACGATAATCAATGAATTCGTTTTAAATAAGTTTTAAAAATAATCCTGGAAAATGCAGTTCAGTATCTATTCAACTTTTAGCGATTCTTCATGTTTTTTCCAATTCAGAAATTTTTTTTAATTTCAGTACTTCATTAACACGTGTAGTTTTAAATATTTAAAAATATAATTAGAATTTTTATATATTAAAATAATATAAAAATTCTAATTATATTACTTCCTATTTATAAGTCATAGTTAATAAATAGGAAGTAATTAAAGGAACTGTTATTTGATAATCTTCTTTTTTAATTAGCATTTTATAGTAAACATCCATTTCCACACATTCACTCTATAAAAAAAGATAGTTACACCAAATACTTAAAACGACTTTTGACTTTCAAAATATTAATTTATAATACTGAAATACCGTACAACAAAATATTCTGTTGTACTACAATTACAAGAGAAGTTGAATTATATAAAATTCAAATATTTGGTTTATTTTATTAAATTAAGATGTGGTTAGTCTTACTTAATAACACTAATTATATTTTTTAATGAAACCAAAAAACTAATTTTGAATTATATGAGGAATTAAGAAAAATGACTCACAACATAGAAAATTTTCGCTCTTGAAAGAGGTTAAGAAAACAAACATTTAAATAATGCATGTTTAATCTATTCTTACAATTAAATGAACAGAAAAATATTTTGCTTTCATGAAAAAATTTCCTTGTTGATACATACTCTATTAAGAAACTAAGTTACTATGATAGGGATGAAAAAAATTACTTCCTTTGAAAGAAAACTTTCGCCTTTGAAAGTAAAACATTCAAATAACTTCAATATATTTGAATATATTACTTATAATTAAATTAAATTAATTACATAAAATTGATATTATAATGATGGTTTACATTACATATTCGATAAAATTAATGTTTATTTATTAATAAACTAAGAACCAAAAATTAACTCCCATTAATTTTTTCGATTTTAAGCTTAACAAAATATTTTTCCAACATTCAAATAATGAAAATTTCATTTTGTACTTCATATTATTAAATGAAAATAGAAATGTTATTTTTGTGATGGATACTTTTCATAATAAATAAACTTAGAAATTATCCTTCAGTAAAAAACAAAAACTACTTCTATTAGAAGAAAATATTATTCAAAGGATTGAAAAAGATATATTTTCTTTATAAATAAATTGAAAAAGTAAAATTTTTTGAATGAATGGCTTTTCATTATGTTGGAAAAGATAATGTGTTGGGTTTTGTGGCGCAAGGTCCAAAAATGGACAAGCTGCATGTTGGAAAAGATAACAACATTTAGTCTTTATCATAAGTTGCATAACAATCAGCACATAAGCATAAAATGATTTCTGATTGTAATTTAGGACTCAAATTATTATTAGTCATTATGATCCTTACAATAGAGTGAAGTTATATTTTTATTTTTAACCCAGCAAAGTGACTATCTGTCATCAAGTAGTGATTTATTCACTCTCATACAGAAAGCCTTTAACTGTTCTTACATTTCAGTAAATACTTAATTTGAATTTAAATACTACAATTTTAGCTAAAATATAAAATTAACAAATATGACCTACAATGTTTAGAATAGTTCAAATTTATTCATTAAATATTTCAGTTTTAAATATAATCACCAGTAATAAATATAATCCAGTAAAAGATTATCATTTTACAGAAATATGACTGAATATCTTTTCCATGTTTATGCAACAGTAAAGATATCAATATTGTTTCCAGAGAAATTATTTTTGAGGGGAAGAGAAATGTTTCACATAACGATTCTTAGTATATTATTAGTTTTTGAATCATGCCCTTAAGAATTTTATATACATATTTTTGAATACATGTATATAACTACTTCTGAATCTATTGTTATTATTTTATTAATTTTTATAACTAATTAGTTGTTATAAACTGTAATTAAGAATATGTACTAGATTAGGCCTTTATTTAAGATAAATTGTATCAACAAAATACATTATTGCTAATTTTTTTTTTTAAATGGCAGCATTATTAAGCAGCTATAAATTTCTACTTGGGGGAAATAAGTCTGATTTTTTTAATTTTTTGATCATCTTGAGGTTATTTCATCCATCTAAAGGCATTAATTAAAAACAACTAAAAAGGAAATCTGAACTATTACTGAGATAGGAGACAAACCTATGGCCAAAATGCTAATCATTCAGCTGGCAGGTCAGCTAGGTTTCCATGTAGTGAATTAACCAAATAGAGATTACATTTAGTTAAAAACAAAACTTCTACTCCATTTACTCTCTGGCTGTCAGCCCTATCACAGCATACAGCATTTATTAATTCCATGATAAAACAATTTTATTTTATGGTTTTGAGATAAAATATTTTTGAGTGTTCTGAAAAAAATAACAATTAAAATAGGAAGAGGCAATTAAAAAAAAGTGCAGACAGTTTTAAAAGCCTAAACATAAACGAGACAAAAAAAAATGCTTAAATAACATAAACATTACATAAGTAACAAGTTTGAAGCAAGTGCAAGTAACTTTGCAGCAA
>JAPDSC010137412.1:6245-17659 GCA_026290005.1 Latrodectus geometricus
AAAAAGTTAAAAGACAACTTACACTCCATAACTTGGATATCTTGATTTGAGTTTTTGTAACAATTTTTCATATGTACCTTTAGCCTGTAAAAAATATCCACTGAATGATAAACAAGTATATAAATGATAAGTGTTTTAATGAAATTGTTAAAAAGAAATTCACAGTAACTTATGAATTGGAAAATTACCTTGATTGAGGTTGAAGGAAGTGAACTGCTTATTGCCAATTCATCTTTTTTTACATTGTACTAAATAAAATAAAAATAAGGATGGGCAAATTAAATAATTACAAAAAGAAAAAGTATGAATCTAAAATAATTTTTACTACTTACACCAAGTTCTAAAGAAGGATTATCACAGTTATTTGACTCACCAACTAAAATACATAATAATCATTAGAATTTTTAATAATTAATCAAAAATGTAATTTGCTTATAATAAACATTAAAAACTGGTTCTCAATACATAGTAAATGCAGCAAAAACACTTATCTTTTGCAAAAGATGCATGCAAAATTTTTCAAATGAATAATATAAATTTTACTAAACTAAATTATTATAAAAGCAACTAAGTAAAAATATCAATAAGCACAAACACGATATAATTAATTTGCTAACTAAAATAAAAACCAACTTTGTCTTCTCTTTCCATTAAAAAATAGATTGTATTTTACAACTCTTAATTCTTATTAAATAAAGACAAAGAATTTTGAAGAACATTAAGACCTTCATATTTGTATTTTAATATAAATATGAAGATCTTATCAAATATCAATTATCAATTTTTTATTGTATTACTCTCTTAATCAAAGTGTATTTAACATTTTAAAAAAAGATGAAGAAAAATTTTTATATTACTTCTAATTTAAAAATTTAAATTTTAAGTAAAAATCTGTAAATAATTTGAGCCTCAAGCAAATTAATTAAAAAATCAAAATAACAAATATCAAAAACTATGAATGTCAGAAAGTTGCTACAAATGAGTTTTCAGAAAAATAAATATTTAAAAAAAATTACTTCAGTTATTATTTCCTTTCATTGCGTATTGCTATTACCTTTTGCCGACTAAATAGACATCGTCAAAAATGTATTTTGCAACATATTTTTTTGCATAATTTGTCTTAGAAACTAAAATGTTTTTTAACTAATGAGTAATTATATTTTAGCCTTTTAAATTGGAAAAATAGTTTTTTCATCATATTATCAAGGAATAAACTTCGCAATCCTCATTCAAATAAAAAACAATGACTGCTCAATCAAATATATATTATTTTTAGATAGCATTTTTTCCTTCAAAACATGTATTTCATTTTCAAATGTACTCTTAAATAATATTATATTCCCTATTTGTAAATATAGTACCAAAATAATTAATTTACTAACTATGAACTTAATTTATAAAAGTAATTTAACAACATTTGCAGAATGAAGTTAATCATGGTAACTGTCATAAAATTAAAATAAAAATGTATATAGATAAAAAAAACTTAGTATACATACTTAAATATGTGTAATAAGTTAATATAAAATTTGTAATAATTAAAAAAAAAAATGTAACTTATAATATTTTTTTTGAAATAGACATTTCATATTGAGATTTTAAATATTAAATTTTTTAACCAATTTAATAAAACCAAAATACGAGTGTTAAACTACTTTTACATTACTCTGAATGAAACTGAAATGAATTTATATAAATTCATTAAAAAAACAATATATATCAGCATTCTAGCTTTATAAATAAAATGGCTTATTATACTGGATATACAACATTTTACACTCTTTACTGTATAAAAAATAGAAATAAGTTTTGTAATTTATCCTTTACAAATAAGTACTGATTAATAATGAGGTAACTTTTCCCTCCCTAAAAATACATTACTTAATAGAAAAATGTTTTTTGTGATAGGAATACTTAGAAATTTTATATAAGAAATAAACAATGAGCAGAATCAGTAACTCAAAAGTACTTTTGGAAATAAAATATTTTAATTAAAGATAAAAAAAAAAAGAAGCTTACCATTATCATTTATGGTAGAAGAGCTTGAGGCTAAGGATGTTGCTTGATCAAAAGATTTTTTAGGATCTTTAATTGTGGCAGTAGTTATATTTTTGATATCTTCAGTTTGAGAGGAACATGCAGCTGAAACTTGATTGGACGTTGCACTTGAGTTGACAGGTGGTATAGAATTTGATACTGAAGTGGCACTGGATGTCTTACATTCATCATTCTTCTCTTTGGTATCATTTGCTGCACTTGTAGATACATTTAAATTCTTTATACCAGGTGGAAGCTTTGATTTAGTTATTCCAGATTTTGAAGTTTGCACATTTTGTTTCGTAGTATTATCTAGTATTTTTTGATACTGAGAGAATGACATAGTCTGTGAAGACATAGGTATAGAAGGATTTGAGAGATTAACTCCACTATTAGCACTAATTGGGTTTGATGGAAAGTTACAAGCTGAGTTCCATAAATTAATCATCTGATCATTATACATTGCATTCTGTGCATTACTGGGCTTTAAAAGAAAATACAAAATATAAATTAAAGAAAGCATTGAAAATATAAAAACTGCAAAACATATACATTAAAACTAGGAGTGGTAATCTAACCTGGTAAATGGCTTACAAATACTTAAAAGATTAACTATGTAATGGTGCATAATAGTAACATGTAAGAAATGTTTATATTTAATATTACTTAAGATTACATATTTTAATTAGTTTATTTCTGCTATTATAGAATTTCTAAAGTTGGGGAGGGGGAAGTGTAATATATTAAATTAATGTCATAAAATAATAATTAAAAATTTAAGTTGTCAAAACATCAATATAGTAGATGGATATAACAATTGCAGAAAATAAAAATTTCTCAGAATACAATATCTAACTCTAATGGATAAAAAAATATCATTTACTGCAATAAAAGAAAAATTATTTTGTTTCTGACACAATATTCAACCTACATCTGGCAATGAAATTTGAATGGTAGTGTTATCTAGTTTTATATCAGGACTTTCAAAACTGTAATTTAGTATTAGATTTTGGGGGAAAAATCCTCCCTTATTTAACGTATGCTAATAATTGTATTTTTTTTATTTGCAATCACCAACCTTCAAAAATAATAATTCATTTGGTAAGTGCTAGAGAAAAGCAATCAGAAAAGTTCATAATCAGAGATCAATGACACATTTCTGTCAATCTAAAGATGTCAACTTCAGAACAAGAAAGTACATAAAGTAAAACAATTTTATTTGTTAGTATAATGCTAAACAATTTTATTTGCGAGTATAGCTTATAGCACAAAAATTACTAAAAATGTAGTTCTTTTAAGAGAAATATTATTGGGTTCTCCAGTAAGTTCGTGCTGATATTTTAGGACAATTAAAACACAGCTCATTTAAATATTGATATACATTTATTAAATTATATAAGTACCATTCTGCTCCACAACCTTTCTCCATCTTTCGTGTAGCATGAGAATTCCATCCTTCGAGAACTTCTCAGCAAAAAATTTCTCCAATGGGTTTTGATATCAATCAAAGATTCAAAATTTCTCCTATTAAGGGAAATCCTTCATCCAGTATCCTCGCCATAAACAACGCATATCTTATTTACCGCTTGTGGGGCATTTTTGCCCTTATGAGAAAAGCATTAAATGTCTATAATGCATTTTATTCCCCACCATAGTCTAAGGTGTACAAAACTGATAAAAATTAACGAATCTTAACCAAACTTTTTTCCAAATACGGCTGCTGAAGCTATCTCTTTTAGAATATGTACAAGTCATTTATTTTCAATAATTGTGATATATTCAGTCAGGTCTCTCGCGCTACCTACCGAAGATCGGCACGAACTTTACGGACAACCCACTAATATTCACTGCGGTGAATATTATTGAAGAGTTCTTTGTTGGTAGAAGCAACATGATTCCCCCACTATGACACAAAAATTCTTCTAATTAGCAATTAACCTTATTAAAACAGTAAATGTTTCTGCTAATTTCACACATCTTTGTTAGACTTAATAAATAGAAGTAAAAAATTTTGAAGTTTTTACTTTCAAAATTTATTAATACTCTAAAATATAAAGAAATATATGTGAATTGAAACTGATAACTTCTGCTTTATTTTAGAAATTAAAACTTTTGGATTATTATAAAACTAAAAATTGAAAAACTGGTGAAAAACATGAATAAAATTTAAGAAAATTTTTTTTTTTACATGACAGTTGAAAAATATTTTCAGATTATCTTGGTCAATATCTTGGAAGACTTTAACTTGATATTAAATTAATGAAACAAAGATATCAAGGTAGGCGTAGTATATAAAAGATTTACAAGAATTTCAAACGTAAAATTTCTATCACACATAACAAAGCATATGAGTATTTTTATCAACTAATTACAAATTAATTTTATTAGATTCAATTAAAAATCTTTTTGTTCTTTTAATAGTTTCAATACCCACATATTTATAGTTACTATTGTTTTAATTTTATTCCTACCATTCATTTTATGTAGATTTTATATAGTTTCAGTAATTGCTTATTTTTTAATTATATATTCATCAATCTTTAGATTAGAATTAACTTAATCAAATCAAATAACTTAAGCAAATCATAAAATAATTAAAACCAAAGAGAATATTGACCACACATAGATACAAATTCACCAATATCTTTTAAATAATTCAAAGTACTGAAGAAATCCATAATTTTTAAAAAGTACACTATTAGCATTAAAATTGCTACACCAAGAAGGCGATATGCTACAGACGTGAAATTTATACGAAAGGAAGAAGGTGCTGTGATATGCAAATGATTAGCTTTTCAGCGCATTCAGACAAAGCAGGCACCAGTAGCGACACCTACATTGTGTTTAAATGAGGAAATTGTTCAGCCGGTTCCTCATACATAAATTGCATTTGAATGCTGTTGCCTGGTGAAAAGTTGTTATGATGCCTCGTGTAAGAAGGAGAAATGCGTACCAGCACGTTTCTGACTTTGATAAAGGACGAATTGTAGCGTACCGGGATTGCGGTTTATCTTATTGCAGTATTGCTGCTCGCATCGGTCGAAATCCAATGACTGTTAGTAGAATATGGAATCGATGGGTTCAGGACGGTAATACGGAACGCCATGCGGGATCTCAACGGCCACTTATCACCAGCCGTGAGTCAAGAAACAGGGTCGTTCGGAAGACAACAAGTGTCTGCACGAACAATTCGAGGATGTTTGCAGCAGCATGGACTCTCAGCTCGGAGACCATGGCTGCGGCTTCCTTTGACACTGCAGCATAGACAAGAGCGCCTTCAATGGTGTGATCAACGACAGACATGGGCGCACGAATGGGGAGATGTCATCTTTTCAGATGAATCCAGGTTCTGTGTACAGCATTATGATGGTCACATCCGTGTTTGGCGGCATCGTGGTGAACGAACACTGGCAGCATGCATTGGTCATCGTCATACTAGCCCATCACCTGGCGTGATGGAATGGGGTGCCATTGGACACACGCCTCACTCACCTCTTGTTCACATTGACGGTGCTTTGAACAGCGCACGTTACATTTCTGGTGTGTTACAACCCGTAGCTCTACCCTTTATTCGAGCCCTGCGAAACCCTACGTTTCAGCAGGATAATGCCCGACCGCATGTTGCCGGGCTGCATGGGCATCTGTACCTGTACATGCAATCCAATCTCTGTTTGACTCAATCCCCAGGCGTATAACTGCCAGGCGGAACATGTTCAACTGTTGCCCTGGCCAGCACGTTCTCCAGATCTTTCACCAATAGAAAACGTCTTGTCAATGGTTGCCGAACGACTGGCTAGTCACCAAACGCCAGTCGCTACGGTTGATGAACTGTGTCATCGTGTTGAAGCTGCATGGGCATCTGTACCTGTACATGCAATCCAATCTCTGTTTGACTCAATGCCCAGGCGTATAACTGCTGTTACTACTGCCAGAGGTGGTTGTTCTGGGTACTGATTTCTCAGGATCTATCCAGCCAAATTTTTTGAAAATTTAATCACTTTTTATTTCTAGTATAATAAATTTGTTCAATAAATCTCATTTTGTTATCTGCATTTCTTCCTGGTGTAGCAATTATAATGGCCAGTAGTGTATATTCATCATTAAAATATGCAGTAAAGAAAATTGAATATTGAGACCTTGGAATTCGGATAAAACGACAATTAAAAATGTCAAAATTTCAATTTTGTTTTGTAAATTCAAAAATACGTAATTCTTTATACACTTTTTAAAAACTATAGCAAGAAAATGTTAATTAAAATGAATCAATCATTCCTTATAACACTGCTAAGAATAAGTTTCCACTTTGAACTTAATAAAATATATTTGCATTTCTTTGCAGTCTAATGAAAGCAGTTTCTATGCAGAGAAATCAGATCAAATTCATTAAAATAATGACTTTTCAGTAAAATTTATGTGAACAAAATATTTATCATAACATGATAACAAAAAACATTTTACTTACATTAGATGGCTTCAAAACATTTTCTAAGGTTGGAATTTCAGGCAAAGCAATTACTTCAATGGGTATTAAAGTTTTCAATGAATCCTTATTATTATTAACTGCCTCTATTTGTTCATCAATGCGAGACTATAATTAAAAATATTGAGAAAATAAATAAATTATAACAGGACAAATATATACAATAAAAATAAGTATCAATAATACTGTTTCATAAGAACTTATATGGAAAAATGGTATAAAATTTGATTAACATTTTATTTCTTTTCAATATTTAGAACCAATCAAAAATATTTTCATATTTTAAATAATTGCAAATTAATCGTTGATATAACTTTATACATGAGAATTTTTTTTTTTTTTCATTTAGCAAAGATTAATATCACATTTTAGATATTCTTTTAACATAATTTATAGCATTCACTTTAAAGAATTATGTTATTCATAGACTATTTCTTACAGAATATTTTTGTCTTAGAATTTTATACATTCAGTTCATTTTATCTTTTCACAATCAAAAAAATGACAATTTTTTTTATTATAAAAGTAAATAATTAATCACATAATTGCAAAGAAAATTTGAAAATTTTTCTTTTTGACATGTTTAACGGTATAATTTTATGGAAATGAGCAAGAAATATGACATTAGTATATATTAATACTATATTTGTTATAAATAATATATAATTTGATTAAATAATAAAGTTTTTATACATTAAACTTTTAAAATCCATTTTTTTAAATCAATTTAAATAAATTGAAACAAGAAATAAACAGCATTAAACAATGCTCTGTTTATCTATTTAGAAGAACAAATGAAACAATCTTCAATGATTCATTTGGAAATTTCAAAAAAATATTTCTTAGTCATTTAATACTTCAAATATATCACAATAAATAAATAAAATAAAATTCTGTAAAAATTTATTCTAGAGCAAATGTTTACTAATATCAATAAAACCTTTGCTTTTATGTCATATATTTAATATTACTGAATAAACTCACAATATTTTTTTTAAAAAAAATTTAACCCTTTAAAGCATAAAGAGTTATAATTTTTTATTTATTTATTTTTTTTTAATTTAGCATAAAGCAATAATTATAGGCTTAAAAGAAAATATTACATAAATTAAAAAATCCATTGTTTTAACAATACTATATAATTTAAATAAAATTTTTTTAAATATATTTTACTCAATTAAGTAAATGTGCTATGTAATTACATATTTGAATAGCAGCAAATAGGATTAAAAACATCCATATCATCTATGATGACTACGACGTGCCACAGTAAATTATATGTTAAGCACTTTAAAATAATTAACCAAATTATGATTTTAAAATAATTATATATGCTTTAAATTAACCAAAATAAAAATCATTTAACACATTTTATATAAAAAAATTAGCGATCATCTTAAAAATAATTTTGAAATATCACAAATAAAGGACAAATGATTCATTTAATTCAAATAATTAAACCACACAAATTTACATATATATTAGACATAAAATATAAATCTTATGATTTTTTCATAATAAAAATTTTATTTTATATCCCGAAAATGACTATTTGAAAACTGGTGTTCAAACAAAATGAGTATATATATATATATATAGGAAATAAACACTTAAAATATGAACTAAAAATATTTGCAATAAAAATTGTGTGAATGAAAATATGTAAATAATGTTGATATTACAACACAAACTTAACAAAGCAATGTATATTTTAGAAATTTTTTTTAAAAAAGTAACAAAAGATAGATGGAAATGGAGAACAAAATGTGAAAATTTCATTTTGTTAAGTAATAAAAATATAGTTTAAAATAAATATATAATTTAATTATTTTAATTTTTTTCTGTATCAAATAAGTTTGAAAACATAATTTTATGAAATATTAATCTATTATTTGATCAATGTTATGGCTCCACGAATAAGGCAAATATACAATATTATGTTAATAGTTAAAATTATACATTTGGAGCACTGTAAGAATACTTTCTAAAAAAGGAATCCAAATAATTTTTTAGCTCACTGATAACAGCTCATTTTCTGTCGATTTTAAGATGCTTTTCAAGATCCAGGATCTTATGGAGAATTGCAAAATTAGTTCAGGACATCAAAAACGCAAGAATTACAGCCAAAGAAGTCTTTTTTTTTTTCTAATCTTAAAATATCTAATTAAGTATCAAAATACCTGCTTTAGAAATATACACTAATTTTCTATTTTATTTATTTACTTTAAAAAAAATCATGTTTTCTTTCTTTCTTCCTTTTTCCAAAATTCCAACTTTCCTATTTCCTCAGTGCTTATTCCTTAGTCATAAGCACATATATCACTTTTTTTTTTCACATAAATGGCCGATTTTATCATAATTATTGTTTTCATTATAAAATTATTCAGCATTGGTTTATCATCTCACAATAGCATAATTTACTGAAAAACCATGTTTTGCATTGCTCTTCAAATTGCTCAAAGTCTACATTTCCATGCAGTAAAGTTAATGCTCTTTTTATTACTTTTGGCAAATATAAATATCTAATTTTTGCATCAATTTTATTTTCAAAACTATATTTCCATTATTAAAATTTTATATTCCAAAGGAATTGAATTGAACTGTTTTGTTTCAGTTTTTTAATAAAATCTAGATCCATTACAAAATTTAGAAGTCCTGCTTGTTTTTTCACATTATGATGGCCTTTTAGTTGGAAAAATGAATTATTCAAACTGCTGAATTCTCCGTAAACTATGCAATTTGTAATATACAGTACACATTCAAGGTAGAACACCGTTTTCTAACTAGAACTCTATCCAATTTTTTAGAAAGTCACGATTGTTGGAGCTTGATTAACCCTCCAGGCATTTCTTCACAATTGTCAAATTAAATTTTAAAAAATAATAATAAATAAATAAATAATTCGTCCCTGCAATCTTAAATATTATTTTAAAAAGAGTGTGGACAAAATTATTGAAGTTTCATTCTACAATCACTTGAATTTTATTTCACACAATCAGTTGAATCTTGTTGCTTTACCAAATCAATAATCTGTTTTGCATATGCACCAAACTTTTAAAGATGTCACTATATTAAACAATTCAGTTTCTCATCACACTTAGCCTAGCATAGCTCTTCAGGATAGGTAAATTTTTGAGATCACATGACCTGTTACCCCATACAAGCTAAATTTATATATCCTGTGCTTTTAAGTAAGCTTTTAGTTTAGTACAATCAATATAATTTTTTTTAATCTATATTTATTATTCATTTAAAATATTGATATTATTTTCTTTAACCCCTTAAGGCATTTGCCCGTGTCTGACACGGGCGAATGTCATTGCCACACGCTTGTCTCACACGGGCGCTTTTGTTATTTCTAATGCCCGTCTCAGACCCGTTCCAGTAAAACTAGATAGGCTAAATTATATGCCATCTATATTAATATTAAATTATAATTAAACTTTCAACATAAATGGCATATGGATAATTTTTGGAAGTTTTTTGGAAAAAAACTCGTGCTTTAAGGGGTTAAATTCACTTTTCTGCTATGCCTTACCTACTACTTTACTTTTGACTTCATTATTTCGTTTTTGAATTTTATTATTTTACTGATCTGATCTATATTCAAATCAATTAATTATATTTAACTGCTTTTAATTATATATGCATGACACTTCATCAAAGACAACGTATCACAGGTATTTAAAAAGCAGCAATTTAGAGTATAAAAAAAGTAGGTGAGAGAATTTATACAACTCTGGTGTCTGATAGTTTTAGTTAAAGTGTAATGCCTTGATATTATAATTTATTTTTGATAGTAATATGACAATGAATTATTTAACTTAAAAATATTTTTATTTTATCTGCAATCAAATTTTAAATTTAATTTATATTATGAAATTATTTTATTATGTTTGATATCAATGAGCTAAACTTGTCATTTTTATTAACATTTAATTATTGATTGTATTAGTTCTTAAATCAGATTTTATTAATAAAATGAAATACTTTAAAAATACTTAAATAGCTAGTTTTTTTTTTTTTTTTTTTTTTTTTTTGCTGCAATAAACACTTAATAATATCTAAACTCTGTAGCATGACAGTTCATCAAGACTAAGATCTACAGTGGTCATTTCTGTTTACTTGACTGAGAGGCTCTATGGAGCAAAGCAATGTCTCAGTCAGGTGGTCAGCCTAATGTGAAAGCCCCAGTGTTTAATTTCGAAGCATACTTGGTATTAGTTTTATCGACTTGGGATGAAATTCTGAGTTTACCACTTCCAACCCGAGGATAGAACCTCAGACGTGTTTGTTGGGAGCACAAAATGCTACGACTATACCACCAGGCTTTACTTAATAATTATAACTCTGCTTATAGTTACAACTCCTAGGCACTCACTGTAGGTATTAGTAGCAGGACACTATCCCACAGACACTAAAAGCCTGTTATACGGAAAAACATGGTGCCATTTGTTATCAGTTTTATATCTTATTACAAGAGAAAAACTAGGCAGAGCATGTTAAAACTTTTAGTCCCCCCCCAAAATGTGATTTGAATTTACTTTTACAGGAAACCTCATTTTATAGTTTTAAAGGAATTCAAGGAACCTATTGAAAAAATAAAGAATTTTAGGACTGTGCTCTCTACAACATTCTACAATGTAAGATCAGGAGTTGCCCCTGTTAAACAATGGGTCATAAATGTTGTGTTTCTGCATACACATTTGTTGGAGTGGGTGTCTGGGAGTTTTCGGGCATCTTCTTTACCAACTTATGGCTCATTATCTATGTAAAAAATTTTCTAGGAGGCAATTTATGAGGTAAATAATAAGTTCTCAACAACAGCCTTAGGTTGTCCTTGTGCTGCATCAAAAGTAGAGCTTTGCAAAATGTGTACCTGGAGATTCTTTGTAGA
>JAPDSC010137412.1:17669-30677 GCA_026290005.1 Latrodectus geometricus
CTAATACACACATCAGTGATGGAGCACTCAGGTACACTTAGAATTATATCATAATAAATATGGCATCAGACAGTAATTGGCTATTCGAACCATACATTATTGATTGCAGTACGTATTGTGTATTGACTTTACAAGAGTTTACTTTTATTAATTATCATACTTCAATAAAACATGATCTTAATAATTTAAAAATCTGTGAATATTGTGCTTTATCCATATTAATTATATATAATTAACATAAAATATAAATGATGCTTGCATGTAGAAATATTTCCTTATAAATTAAGACATGAAATTTCAAAAGAGTCTTAACCTCTAAAAGAACACAAAGAGAATAAAGGGGCCTTACTTATTTTAAGTTTTTGTTCCATGCATGATTATAATGAATCATTTTAATGACTCATTATAATCATGCATCATAAATAACTGTTTAAAATAAATTTATCTGATTTTATTTTTCATAAAATGCAAAATTTTAAACAATATAGTATTAGGAACGTAGTACATAATCTACATTACTCATAGATTATGTATTATTTTCTTAAATATTTCAATTTGTGCATTATGAGTACATGATCTACTCATAAAATTAATCAACTAAGAATCAATATTATAAAAAAAAATTTTAAGGAAATATATTTAAAAAATTTAAAATTTGAAAACTTACTTGAAAATCCAGACGAATTTCAGCTAATTTGTTGATATGTTTGTGAATTTGATTCATTAAAGCTTCAAGGGAATTTTTAAATAATGGTATAGAGGTGCTTCTGTAAATATAAAACAAAATAAACAAAACAGCATCAGCAAATTTAAAGATTGTTTTACACAATTTAAAAATATAAAAAAATTCATTTTTATAGAATTTTATAACAAATAAAATTAATAAATATTTAAACTTTATAGAAGAATTTCAACAAAATATCAAATTAGACTATATTATTTCAGTAAAAATTCAATTGAAGAAAGATCATTAATGTTTATTAAAAGTTGAATAAAATAATAAATGTAATAAGAAAATAAAATAGCAATGGTTGCAATATTTTGTATAGCTAAGTGATTGATGCCAAGAATTGTTAGAAAAAGCTCCAGATAATGAAAACATGGAATTCAGAGTAGCTTTTATTATAAAAATTATCAGATAACAAAAGTATAATTAACATGATGAAATATGAACTGGAATATTTTCGTATTTTCAGAATGAAACAGTTCAGATCAAAATAAAATGTAAAGTGATGACAGACAAAAATGATATCCATTTTAGGAAACAAATTCATTCTAGAATATAATTGGACAAAACTGGTTATAGTTAAGGGATGTTTGATGAGACATGAAAGTTTTCATGGCATCTATTATTTATTTTACAAAACATTAATGATAATTCTTTCATAGCTTTATTCTAAAATTTTCTGATGAAGAATGTTTTTTTTTTTTTTTTTTTTTTTTTTTTTTTAAAAATCAGATTACCCATGGTGGTATATAATATGTGTAACAAAATTTGAAATTTTTAACTCGTAATCCATAGATTATATATAGGAAAATATGATAATATGATATAAAATATGATAATGCTGAGGGGTGTGAACTTATTTTTGCAAATAGGGGGACAGTGAAAATATTTTGGTAAGTAGGGAGCAATGAACATGTTTTGAAATACAAACTTTTGGCTTCAAAACTTCATAAAAAAAGTTTAATCTACTGTCCAATTTAAAGAATTTGGTCTCAAGAATAAAAAAACTTCTAATGGTTAAACGAATTTGTATTCAAAGGAGATTCGTTTTGAAGAGCTAAACACTAGTTTTTACCATTCTCAAACACCACAGCATATGCATCAATGTTTTCATGAGTGTTTAAAAGCAACACATACATTGAGCACTTTCAATAACAATGATTTGACTAATGCTACTGATATTACATATCACTAGCTTCATTCATGCTGCTAAATAGCCATAAGTGATAGTAAGTATGATTATCAATTTTTCAATGTGATCACAAAATATTTTGAGAGAGAGTTCTCATATTTTTGATGAATATATTTCGAGAAAGAATATATTAATGAATATATTTCGAGAAAGAGTTCTCATATTATTGACATGGTTGGCTGCAGCCAACCATGTCAATTAAAGATCTCACTAACAAAACTACACACACTTGCTAGGATTTATTTCTTCACCGTCACTTAGTTTAGTTTTAGGTTACTTTACACTCACTTTTTGCACATGAGGGCAAATCTGACCTACATCCACAATTAAAAGTGTATTTAGAGCTATAATAAAAATGAGATTCAAATTTGCAAAATGTTGAATCAAAAGGCCAAAGTCCAAGCCATTTTGATACCAGTTCAGCTCCTTTGTTGTTGAACACAACAACCCATATGTTTCTTTTGTAACAGTTTTATTAACAAGACAGTGAAGCCATTTTGTTTGTCAAACATCTGCAAAAGATCATTCCAACAAAAAATTAAAGATTTGTCATTTTTCAGAACTTTTGAAGACAAATTTCTAAAGGCATGATTTGTCTTAGGCATATCTCATATTTACTAGAGCTTATTAAAAGTATGACAATAAATTATTAGCCACTTATTAATCATTATCTAATACTCTTACTTAATTTTCTTTTATATTGTGGCAGGCTCAAACTATCCATTTATATTGTTAGTTGTTAAGTTTTAGAAATGCTTTTATACAGTCCCTCCAAATCCCATGTCATAGAAATTTTGTATTAAGCAATAAAACTCAAAAAACTCATGGAATGACTGAAAATCTTGAAGCTTCTTCATGTGAACTTTTGATTAACACATGCATGTACACATACACAAATCAAGTTTTTACTTCAGGCTGTTCAATGATTTTTGCTATGTACTAGTGAGGCTACTACCTGAATTTTGAAGACATAAAAGAGATGATTTCAAAAAATGCTTGTATACAGATGCTAAAGGAATCTATGTTTAATACACAAATTTTAAAATGAAAAATATTAACCAATATTTTTATTTATTACCATTGATGGAGAGCTTACAATGTTTGGCAGTCAACATAGGTAATTCACAATTTTAAAGAAAGGTATAACCATTATTTTAATGACCATGGTAGCTTAGAGTTGGTCAGGAAGTCAGTATTGCAAGGTTGTGGGTACGATTCCTGGAGGATTAAAAACTGTCGTGTTCACTAATGCCGACTGGTGCATGTACAATAAGTAGAGAGCTCAATGTCTTCCATGCCTTGGGCCTTCTCTGGCTTCCTAGCTCTAAAATTGGAAGACACAGATGGTGCTGCCATCTTGAGTCAAAGTTGTACCTACACCTTTGTGGGGGAGGGAGCACTGTTCAAAAACGGAAGGTGCTCTTTCTGACTTCATTAACTTTGTCTCTGACGGGTGGGCTTGACTTCGGCGAATGTCTTAAGTAAAAACAGCAGCGATATATATTTTAACTGTCACCTGTGTGATTCATATACAACATACAACGACACAAAAAAAGCAACAGTTAGCAATAGTCATTATAATATATCATGTTGGGCAATGAACAGAATTTCCTGTAATGCTTTCAACAACTGATTATTCTAATTTTCTAGAAGGTGCTTAAGGACAATGATGAAGTCGGTCACTTGCTTCCACATAGCAAGATCTGTTAACTCACCTTAGGTACTTGTCTCAATAAACTCTAGACTCTTTTTAAATTTACCTTGAGGACATTTTAAAAAATTACTAATTTAATGGAAACAAAATTTTGGTCACCACACATTCAGCCAGTTATTAATTTTGTCTGGTTTTTATAAGAGCAATGAAATCTTTAATAAAACACATGCATTTTCAACACCTCAAATCTATACACAATGAGTTTCCAAAGTGTTTCGAGGATATTTTGTAACTATCAATGAGTCCTGAACCATTACATGAGTATTGCAGTAGAAAAGTTAAGAGCCAGAAGAAATTGGTCAAATTTTCAAATAATAAATTCTTGAAAGTCAAATTGGGAATTACTGATTTTATTTGATTCTTGTGAGAATTACCAATGATCAATACATACATAGAGTGGGAGGTCCAATCTTGGACAAACACACAATATGTAAGGTTTAAAATTAGAAGTAGAAACTGATAAATAGCTAGTTAAATTTATAAGAGAGGGAATGTATTAAAAATTCAATAAAAAATTATGAAAAAATATTTTAAATAAAAGTTTAATTAGAATTTAAAAAATTAATTGCACATATAAAAATGTAAACAAATTTATGTGTAATTTAATCCCAAATTTATTTAAATTAAATTTAAATTAAATGATTATATAGACAAAAGGCGTGTTGTTAAAAACACCAAGCATAAATTATTGAAATTAGGGCAGACAATTAAAGTATAATGTACAGTATATGGTACATTATAAGTGCTACAAATTGAAGGACCGAGACAAGAATAAATGCTTGTGTATAAATTGAGTAAGTCCTATGTAAAGGCAGGTAAATTTTGCATCAACTCTTCACATGAGAATAACTGGAAATGGAATAATATGAAAGGATATATTATAATTTGTTGCTTGTCTGCAAATCCCAAATCTTTTGCCAGTAGAAGAAAAGAAATATTTGATTAATTATTCAATGCCAAAAAACACTGATCCTTTATACAAAAAGAAAGGGGCAACTTTAACAAAATTATCTTAAAGCTCATTATCAACAATGCTGACCTGATTATAAAACATGTAAAATCCTTTGCTCTTCAGTATATTTAACATATTTAATATTTCCAAAGCAACTGCATAACCTTTGACATTAAAATTGTCTAATTACATGGTTACATTCATTTATTTACAAAGAGGAAATACTTTCAATGAAAGTTGGATTGTATTAATTTTAAAGCATGTACAATTGCAACAGCCTCAGCTGTGTAAATAAAACATGATGCAGGAAGTTATAATTGTAAACTGTATTTCCAACAACATCACAGCTAACCAAAATAATCACTTGACTTTCAGCCATCTGTAGATATAAGAGGAATAATAACAGGTGTATTGAGAACAACTGCTGTAAAATAAGGGGGATGTGATTGAATTACTACATCCAGTGATGGGAATGACCACATCAGCTGAAGGCATGTTCCAAAGAGAAAATGTCAAAGTCAAATATCAGTCACTTGGATGAAGACAAAATTCAGCTTGTACACTAATAAAAAGATAATATATTATGTGACGGTGCTTGATAATACCCACTTTAGAGAGAAGCAGAAATCAGATCTCAAAACGTGTGATGCAGACAACATTTTAAAGTAATAATTTTGATTGGCTGGTTGTGTTTTATGGCGCAAGGTCCAAAAAAGGACATGCTGCGCCAAGTAATAATTTTGAGACAATTGCTTAGTTCTAAGATCAGAGCTCACATAAAAGCTCTGAACAGAAGTTCAGAATGTTCTAAAACAAATTTGTAACAGAGTCATGCACAGGGATTAATTTGCATAACATAGATGATCTGGATGATTCATAAATTGCACTAACAATAATCAATTTCAGATAGAATAACAAATTGATGTACATGGAATGTTGTTTTATGATCTGCACTCTAAGAGAACCCTGAGAATATTCAGTTACCTTTCACAAGTTTTGCATAAATCTAGGATGAGTAATTTTTTTCCTCAAATGTTATCTCAAGAAGATATCTGATTGACTTCAGCAATATTTGTGCCAGATACTTTAATTTCCAGATCAGAAAAACGTTCAGTTTTTCTACAAAATTGGATACAATTATTTAAGATAAAAATGTGCTGTTTTTCATTACACCCAAAAAAAGATAATTAACTATTTGTTTTTGCCATTCCATCAGTCACATACTAGAACCCTGGCAAGAGATTTGTGAAGATTATTAAATCTATTCCATGAATAGATGGTTGTAATACATGTCAAATGTTGCTAATAAAATTACTCTAATAAAGGGAATATTTAAGGTGCTTCCCTGAGGAACATCTTGAGATTGGATGGAGCAGATTCTATATGGACAATAAGGACACAAGATTTTAAAATTTCTGAATAAAAATTGGTAAATTTCCTTTGAAATTGAAATTTTTAGATATATAATATTGTCAACAGTGGATCATCCTTTTCAGAATCTACTTTGATAAGGTGGTACATATTGAATATCTTTAAGTACATAAACAAGATGTTTGTTTATCATATGCTAGTAAGTTTTAGCAAGGCAGCAGTTTGTGAGTGCAACTGGATGGTAGTTAGATAGTTTATTGGACCTTTCACAGATTCCAATATTAGAATAACCATTGCTTTACCCTAGAATTTAAGATTAACATGTTCATAGCTAAGTTTCATTTGTTTGTTGCTAAATAGTCATTTTTTGAACATAAATGGACTCGGATCCTTAAGTTTCGAAAGTCATGTCTGAGGTGACAAAACATGCATGAGATAAGCCATTGGTACCAGATTAATATTTTTACTTTCAGACAGTGCTTTCTACTGTAATAGAATAGAGGAATTACAGTTATATCTCTGACTATATTAGGAAACTTCATAGGTTCCTATTCAGCTTGCTTTGTGAACTTGAGAAATTAAGAATCTAGACAAGATACTCTAGAAATATTTTTACCTAAAAGATTGACAATATCATATTGAGAAGAGTATCAGCACCTGTTCAAAAGATGGTGTAAAGAAATCTTGGTATAAACCATTAGCTGTTCTCATTTCCTTTCACAACTTTTTGCTGGAAATTGGTGTGATGAAAAAGACCAGCCTTATCCAAGACTCTTTTTGACAAGTAAAGAGTTTAGCTTTTTTTGAAAGCTATTAGGTTTTCTGTGGTGGGATACCTAGGTAAAATAATCCACAACTTTTTCTGTTTCCTGTTCAATACTTGACAGTAACTGTTCTACCATGATTTATCACATTTGCATGGAATTAGGGACCACTTTGGAATAATACTATCTGCAGCATTTTGAATTGCATCAATGACAGTTCATACTCAGTATCAATGTTCTCATTTTTAACTATGCTATCAATAATCACAGATAATTGAGTTTTGCATGACAAATCTGCATGATTGAAAGAGTAAAAAAAAATGGTAGACTTGTGATTCACTTATAACAGTTTGGGTTATAATTAGAGGAAAATGATTACTGTTATATAAACCACTTTCAATACTAACATTTAATGAAAGCAAAATTGCTGGAGAACAAATAGCCAAATCTAACGAATGGAAAATTCTTGAAGTTTGATGGAATAATAATTCTGTGGAATTTAATAGGGAAACAGTGTTCAATTATATGCAAATGAGAATTTATATTATCAAAATCCTATCAGATGTTATGCTCATTAAGGTTACTAAGCAATATAAAGGGTGTAGGTAGTCAATCCAATAAATTGTTCAAGTCACTTTCATGAACAACAGCACGAGGAGGAAAGAAAATGATACAAATAGTAGAAAGGTTGTATGTATGTGTACAACAACAGCCAGTAGTGGTGTGTTAAAGAGTTGTATAGCACTAGAGAAGTCACAAAACACAAGAATGCATAGACCTCTGGATACAGTATGATGATTAATGTTCTCCTACAGTTATAACAATGCAATTCATAACACAAAGCTTTAAGAAAGCTTCTTGAATGCAAAACACATTGAATTATATAAGTTAATTGTTTTGATATCTTTTACATGTATGTGAAAACTTTGGCAGTTTCAAGAAACTAAAATAAAATCATTCAGGAAAACTAAATGCTACATCTTGGAGCAAGCCATATGGGATTCAAACAAATCTTCACTTAGAAGTGTTTAAATCATATGAAGGGTCTACCTTAGCAGCACCGTTTTGGGAGAAACTATAATTCATTTTTTTTTTATTCATAAAAAGATTTACAGGGCCCTTCTCCAACATTCTCCTATTTCTGAGATCTTTGGGACTTAGGTTTTGTGAAATTTTAAAGTATGTTTCAGAATTAGTGAGTCGTTCGTTTCAGAAATACTTGAGAATAGCTTTGCAATCAGAAAACTTAATTAATCTGATTAAGTACTACATTTTTGACTTTTTAACAATTTGTGATTAACTAGAACATTGTTAAAGGGTACAGAATGACACAGCACATGTGGTTTCATGGAAGATTTGTTTTATTTTCACAGTCGTAATTTATATTTCTTATTTCCATGTTGGGCCTGATTGAGAGTAAGAAGCATGTTTAATACTGTAGCTAACATATTTGTTTTAATGGAAGCATACTACTGTCATGCCCAATTGAAGCACATTGAAGGGGATTCAAGGGTGCATTACAAGTAGTTTTTGTTAGTCAAGACATTGACATTTAAAGCATTGTAAAAGCTAATAAGGTCAAATATTGAAATTTAGATAACTAGCTCTAATAAGTGGATGTAATGTGGGAATTGCAGGAGATGTTAAGTTTTTATAGTTGTGCCCTCTCTCCCGATTGTAATGCGTTGTACGTGACATACATTTTGGTTGGCACGATTATCCAAAATTTCTTCCCCTGAAACATTTAACAAATCTTCATCCTTAATTACTTTCCATATAGAATTTACATCAATTCTCACACAGGTGGTTTATGTAACATCAAGACATTTTAAGTTTTAGCATGGTTTTGGCTTTTTAATTAATAATATTTTAATCAAAAAATCATCAGATTTTCTCTTGTGAACATTTTCACATTTTTAACAATACCAAATAAAACATTAATTACAAATGGGAAACATATCAAAATGGTCTTTGTTCTTCATGACAAAATATTTCTACCATACAATTTGTGGCTCCATAAGTAGGAAAATAGTAGAAATACACTCCTTAAAGAAAACTGATTATTTCAGAGCCCTGACTGCACAACCTACAATGGACCCCTACAAAGGAATACAAGATAACTGTAACAGTACAAACCAGGCACTACATGCTTTTGATACATCCCTGAAGTGGCCTCAATCAAAATATATATGATAATTAGAACGATGGAAGTCGATTGCTGCTCTCAACCTAGCTGACTTTTCATTCACCTGAAGTAGATGCCAAAGTAATGCATTGGTCTCTGGGAGCCTCAATTAACAGGATTCTCCTTTCCAGGGACACAGGTCTTCATGAATGACAAATGAGGGTGATTCACTACCAAGAAACTAATAACAAACAGGGGAGTGTTGGCTACTCAAGGGAAACCTTTTTATAAGGCAGCAAAAGGCAGAAAAAGAAAAGGAGGACAAATCATTGGGGTACCTCAGAATTGTGACACCCATATTTACTTAAAGTAATAAACTTCTGAAAAGTCAAGAATGGCGATAGTCTCACGAAATTTTGGTTTAACTTTCAGAGTATAAAAAATGTGTTTAAATACTTTTCCTTCCTTGTATGATGTCAAAAAAGTACGCAGAATCATGATTAATATGACTGTTAAATGAAATGGATTACAACTTTTGCTGTCACCTCTCAAAAAATATTGAATTAAACATTTGAAAAGTGATTCTGAACCATCAAGCACAAGCATCTCATTACTATACTAGATTGTTGAAATAATATTCTATCAGTGAATTTATTGTAGTAATTAGGTAATTAGAATTCTTTTCAATCAGTAATCAAAAAATGCTAAGACATTATTCCATATCCAAAAGAACAGTTAGGACTTTTTTCTTTCATATCTGACTTTAATTTTCACAAAATAAATATAAATTCAATAGACCTAATAAATTTAGTGTAATCTTGCTGAAAAGAACTACTTAAAAGTTTTGCCTTTTATGATAACTTCTCTTTTTAAAGCCAAATTACAGAAAAATTTTCATAAGGGGTCATAGAATTTTGACTCTCAAGCGCAAGATATTTTTAAAATATTATTGAAAAAACACTTGTATAAATCAATAGTAAAGTCAATAATATATTTTTTTACAAGTTTTTTGATAAATTCTAGTTAATTCCATAATGCAAAAAATGAATTTACAATTACTCATAAGCAACATGTATAAACTGACAAAAAATAAAAGAATACATTAAATAACAGAATGCTGGATTTTAACTAGCATATTGACTAGCAATTGTGACAGCAAAAATTCTAAGCACTGACAAAGAATATAAATAAAATTTTGTTATGTAATATATATAATAAACATATCAATATCAATAGAAGTGAATATGAATAAAACTTCAAATGTACTTAAAATCATTTATAAATAATGTTGCAAAGTTAACATTAAATACAGAGTAAACAAAATTGTGAAAAGCTTTAGGAAAAAGCATATTTTTCAGATTCGAAGGCTAGTATCAATAACATTTTATGAACTATTGCAAAAAAATTGAGTCATCGGAAAGATAATTTATTTGAGAATATAATGCATTAAAGTTATCCTCACTATGTATACAAAAGTTAATGGCATGTAGCATTAAACAAAAGAAATCACTAACCTAGTTTGATTTTTAGTACCCTTTGTTTTTTTCAATTAAACAATGATCTTGAATTTTAGAGAGACAATCAGATATTCTGTTTTGAAATTAAAAAAAAATGTTATTAAATGCAGCTTTTAATATCACTAATTGGTGTTCACAGGAGGACATTTGTGTGATCTCAAGTGCACTAGATAATGCTTCATAAATTTTTATAAAACGTTATAAAATTATAGATACATTGTAAAATGTAGGCTAATTTTGCTACTAAGTGATAATGGCTACTTATAAAAAAATTAAAAGAAATTGATATACATTTAATCAAAAATAGCAATTTCTAAATTTTTGAAAAGATAAGATTCTAAAAACAAAACCAATAAAGGAAAATAAATTATATAACATTAAGTAATGATTACAGAAATGATAACTGAGGTCATGTGATAGAAAATTATCTTTGGTTTGGTTTTTAGTATAGTTCGTCTTCAATGGTCAATTTTGGCATTTGAATGCTAACTACACAGAGACTTAATTTAAAGTGGATTATGAACCATTACAGAATCTAAGAATGAGATAAAACTGAACCAACTATTGTAGCAAATGCCAGAGAGCTTAGCATTTGTATTTCAACAGGATTAAACTTCATAGCATCAATTACTATGCTAACAAAACAATTGAAAGATAATTTTTTTATACCCTTACTGGAATAGCTGGAAACAGTCCAGTTTATAATCCTATTAAAAATTTTTAGAAATAAAGAAATTAGTGAGTGATAAACAACCCAACAATAAAATTTTTTTTATTGTAACAGCTGATGAGCTTACAAAGTTTGTTCATGCTAAAGTAAAGTGTTATAAGGTTATGATTAAAACTGAATGTCATCAATTAAGTATTAGCAATTACAAATTGTTTGCAATTCACTATTTTCTCTTTTATATTTAATGTCACAAAATTTCTTTTATAAAAATTAATCTGTTATTATCTTAACTATCTTTCCTAACACATATAATTCTTTATTTCAGTGTGTCAAAACCTCAAACATCATAACATGATTTTTTCCAAAGATTTTCACAATTTTAACCACTACTGTATCGAAAAAATTGTATTCCAATATTTAATGCAAATATAAGAATAGGCTAAAAGATTGACAGAATTTTATTTAATTTAAAACTTATCAACAGCTGCTTAGTAAATAGAAAGCACATTTTATTTCTAACAAGCAGAAATTTAAAATTAAAAACATAATGTACTTGATTATGTCAAGGATTGAAGTGGATATAAAAAGATTTGATATTTTTGAAGATCAAGTAATTAAATTCTTAATATTTTTGATATTTAAAATATTTTTCATTAAAAAAATTTTTTATCAGTTATTCTGAAAAGAAATTCAAAATGAAATAATTATTTAAATGTTGATTTAATAAGCATGATTATAAATTTAATCAAATTAGAATTTATCAAAACTGGTTTTTTTTAAAGTAATCAAAATATTCTATATTTCTAAGCAACTTTTATTGAAACAATTAGAACAATAAAGTAAAAAAATATCAAATCAGAATTAGTAAATGTATACAGAATTTGTAAATGTTCATGCATAAGAAATGTTATTAATTCATACTGTTTTCTGTTTGTACTTACAATGGGCTTTGAAGAAAACTATTAACAGATTTCAAGTTTTGAGCTGCTTCATTGGTTTTACTATCAATTTTGTTTAAAATCAACTCCTTCTTCATTTTAAGAAATTTTAACTAAAATAACAAAGTATGACATTAATGGAAATTTCATAACAATTAAATTCGATATTTGTTTGATAGCAATTTTAAGTTTCACACGAGAAGTCATGATGAAATGAAGGACAATAACATAGCTAAGTTACACACAGAATTCGTTTTGCGAGATTTTTATTACATGCTCTCAGCAATCTAGAAAAGAATAGCAAAGAAAATAATATGGAGAAAGAAATTCATTATAATTTGAACCAAGAATAATTTAAACACATTTAAATCTTGTTAAGCCGAAAGGCAGTTTATAGGAAACACAGCTAATTTTCAAAATAGAGTTGAATATTTTCAAAAAGTTGCTTATTTTATGTATTCTATTTTCAAATGTGACATCATAAGTGATCATAATGGAACATCACTTACTAAACAACTTGTAGCAATAAAAATTAAAAATTTATATTTATAATTTGGACAAAGTGCAAAAATTCCACTGAAACAACTTTGAAATATTAGGATACATAAAGAGAATTTTTTTAATTTATCATCTCAGAAATAATACCGTATTTTCCTGTATATAATCCGCAGGCCACATGACCTTTTTTTGAGTAGAAGAAAAAAAGTGTTGCATAATTTGCGGCAATTTTTTTTGGCGAATAGTCTAAAATATGTACTACTGATAGTATTGGTGTCACAGAAAATAATAAAATGCACAGTATGATTAAAAGTATAATAAAATGCACAGAAAAAAAAGCATTTACTATGAAAAAGATCTGTCTGGATACACCTCATCGCAAAGTGCGATAAACTTGAGATGAAAGCATGAGATCGATCAAGAGTGATAATTTCGAGAAGATTCTAGTAAAACGTATCGATATTTAGCTTCTAATAACTTTTAAAACGATGTTATACATATTCAATATATATATATATATATATATATATATATATATAT
>JAPDSC010137412.1:40749-59544 GCA_026290005.1 Latrodectus geometricus
TTGTGATACAGGTAATTAATATACAGCTAAGTTATATAGAAAAAGTATCCACTCTAAATCGCTTGCCTGACTATCTTGAGAATTATCAAGCAAAGTAGAATCTGCAGTACCATTTGTTTTATCACGGAGGAAGTGAAAGAAAATATTCATTTTTATAAGCATTTTGCAAAGTTTTGTTGCAGAGCTTTGAAATTGTTTTGGGAGATCGTGATTCTAGATATCACAGATAATGGATTAATAACGTATAAAGACTGACAATTACATTGAAAAAATAAAATAATGGCAATGTGTCAAGATAATGAAAGCGATGGTTTTTTAGTTAGTGATTATGAAGAGATGGACAGTGTAAGTAGTGGAAATGATTCTTTAGAAATAAAATAGCTTTACAGAATACTATAAATCAAGTGATTCAGAATCAGACTCGCTGGCAGCTGGTTAATTGTATGAAATTCAAAAGGCAAAGTTGCTTCCTGTACCTGCTCGTTTTACTTTCATTGCCAAATCATGAATTTCAATATTGATGCATCTAAGGCTTTGAAAATTTTCTATAATTAATGAATTGTAGATAATATTACGACTGAAACATTCAAATACAAAACATGATTTTAGATTGCACTCAAAACCATGGTGTTCTATTTCTCCAAAAGATTTTTTTACAATTATTCTTCAAGGTGTAATAAAGAAACCAGGTCTGAAAGATTATAGGAGTAAAAATTAGTTGCTATTTTGCAAAAACAATATCATAGAAACGACTTTATCAGATAAGGCAAAACTTGTACTTCAGCCACGATGATGCATATGATGGAAACGCACATCCTTGTACAATATTGAATAAGATATGGCCAATTCACAACATTTACTTGAGAATTTTCAGGATTCGATTATACAAGAGCGAGAGATTAAAGTTTATTTCTTTAGAGAATCAAACTTAGATGTGTTCAGTATCTTCCTTTGAAAAGAGCGCAATTTGTAACAAAGAGTTTCTTGTGTGAATCTAAGTGTGAGCATGTGTGAAATGTGGTAATATATAATGGAATAGGAACTACTTTTGATAACTCACTCCATGATCTTCTTATGTCAGTCTGAGTTGTGATTATTTGCAAAACAACTATTGGATAAGAATTTTTATAACTTGCCAGATACATTAAAGATTGATGTGTCCTTAATGCATCTGCCAATGATTAATGTTCTTTCTCACACAGTTACAACAATACAATTCATAACACTGAAGCTTCAAGAATGCCTTCTTGAATGCAAAACACATTGGATTATATACGTTAATTGTTTTGATATCTTTTACATGTGTGTGAAAACTTTGGCAGTTCCAAGAAACTTAAATAAAAACATTAAGGAAAACTAAATGCTACATGTTGGAGCAAGCCATATGGGATTCAGACAAATCTTCACTTAGAAGTGTTTAAATCATATGAAGGATCTACCTTAACAGCACCGTTTAAAAAAAAACTAGTTTTTTTTTTTTTTAAATTCATAAAAGGATTTACAGGGCCTTTCTCTCACATTCTTCAATTTTTGAGATCTTTAGGACTTAGGTTTTGTGAAATTTTAAAGTATGTTTTAGAATTAGTGAGACGTTCGTTTTAGAAATACTTGAGAATAGCTTTGCAATCAGAAAACTTAAGTAATCTGATTAAGTACTACATGACTTTGACTTTTTAACAATTTGTGATTAACTAGAACATTCTTTAAGGGTACAGAATGACACAGCACATGTTTCACGGAAGATTTGTTTTAATTTCACAGTTGCAATTTATATTTCTTATTTCCATGTTGGGCCTGATCGAGAGTAAGAAGCATGTTTAATACTGTAGCTAATATATTTGTTTTAAGTGAAACATACCACTATCATGCCCAATTGAAGCACATTGTTGTGGTTCAGTGGGATTCAAAGGTGCTTTACAAGTAGTTTTTGCTAGGCCAAGGCATTGTAAAAGCTTTGGAATATGAGGTCAAAGAATGAAATTTAGGTAACCAACTCTAATAAATTGAGGTACACAAACCTGAGTATAAGGTGTTTAGCTTTTATAACTATGCTTTCTCTCCTGATTATAATGTGTTATACATGGCATACATTTGATAAGCAAATTATTTAAAATTTCTTCCTTTGAAACATTTAATAAATCATCATGCTTAATTACTTCTTGTACAGAATTTAACCTACTATAAATAGATTATGTAACATCAATATTACCTAGACATTACAGTTTTAGAGTTGCTTTGGTATGTTTAATATTTCAATAAAGAGATCACCAGATTTCATCTTGCAAACAGTTTTGATATTTCCAACTCTACCAATGAGCATTTTACTATGATATGAGAAACAATATCAAAATTACCCTTTATTTTAGAAATGACAAAATATTTCTAATCACATATCATTTGTGACTCCATAGTGAGTAAAGAATTAGAGTACAGTCCATAAGTAAAGTTTATTAATTCAGAGCCTAACTGCACTATCTACCACAGATCGTACAAGGGACCAAAGAGGGAAAGAAATTGTAATGAAATGAAAAGATAAGAAGGATGTTAGTCGAATTTCAACAATACATACTATTGAAATACCAGATGTAACAAACGGAAAGAACATTTCCTAAATATGTAATTGATTACAATAACAAAATAGGAGGTATAATAAAGTTGACCAACATTTAGCTGATATCTACACTAAAGAGGGAGAAAAAAAAGAAAAAAAGAGGAAAAATATAAGATTTCCTTCCATTTATTAAATTTGGCTTATTAGGATTACTATATTTTGTACCACTAATCTGAAGGTTCAACATCACTTTAACAATTTAGAATAGAATTTGTTTCAAAACTTATTTCAGGAAAGCATCTTTACTTTTCTACTACATCAGGAAAAGCCAGCCTCAGTTCTTCACTACTCAATTTAAAACTTGAAGACACTGTCCAAATGTTATCTTTACAGCTGAAAAAAGTCAAATCCAACAAGACAATGTGCTTTATGCTTCTGTTAAAGAGATACCACATGAGCCAGTCAGGAAAGAGGTCAGATATCAATGTATAGAATACCAAGTATCAAATTGTGTTGTCCACTGCTTAAAAAACTATCATAAAAAGACTGCCATTTAGCCTTTTCTATTTGTCCGAGATAACTAGGAATAGCAATGTAATTTTAACTTAAAATTGACATATTTTGTTTGTTTTATTTCCTATTATTAAATAATGGAGTAAAAAAAATGATTTTTTGCTATTTTTCAAAAATAAAAAATATTAATAAAAAATAAAGACAGTTAATATAAGTTGATTATAATAAGTAAAATTTCTAAATAACTTACATATACAGATTACTTTTAATTGCATCCAAGTTACTAATTTCATCAAATCCATTTTCATCTTCTCCAGCAGTTGAATTAAAGTTTGAAACATTTGGTTCATTATTAACTAAACAAGATGGCAAAACTGGATGCACATTCCTTATCAAGGATAAAATTTTGATATTAGAATGATATTTAAAACAATACACAGAGAAATGTAAAAAAATGCTTATGTGATCCATTCAACTTCATACATTATCACAAAGGAGAGTCTCACATCAAAATTTTGAAAACTTTAAAAATTTACAGTTAAAATTTGGAATAAAAATCAGATTACAATTCAATAATAGATTTCATTAGTTTAATTATGCTAAACACAAATCTTTCAAAATAATAATTTAGAAATGCTAATAGTTATAAATAACTAATTCTATAATTATAAACCAAATTTAAATTATAGACCAATAAAAGTAAAGTACTAACATTTGATTACATGTAGGCCATTCATCTTGAATACATTGATTCTTTTGTGGTGTAAAAATCGGTTCTTTATATTCATTGCTAGAAAATATTTAAAAAGAATAAAATAAACATTTTCAGAGATACGGTTAGACTATACTTTAGGGTGCCCTTTTGATTCTCGCCAAGTTGTGATCGCGATTGATCGCCAGCAAAACCCAATCGTATTCTGATAGCAACAGAGCAATTGATTGTTCTGTGCTAACAAAAATCACCAATAAAATCGATAGCCAAACAAAATTCACCATGTTTTCCAAGGGGGCACCCTAAAATATAGTTTTACCCAGAGATATGTATAAAAAAGTAATCTTCAATCATTTAAAGTTCAAACATAAAAAATGAAAAGAAATTATTACCTATAAGTTTTGTTTTCATTATGAAATTCTTCCAAGCTAAGTATGTTGTCTTTAATTTTTTTCAACTCTTTTACAAGTGGCATACTTTTATTGGAAGATTCCTGCAAATTACAACAAAATCTTAATTTGAGTCCAATACCACAAATAAACATTGTTAGTAATTTACAACATGAGAATTATAATATTTTACAACACTCCTGGGCTGTTAAATTGTTAGAATACACATAAAAAGCACAATATTTTATATTCTGTGGCCTAAAGTAACACAGTTCTCTTAAGAATAAAAGGTTACAAATTTGATTCCAGCCAGTGCTAAATAATGAAGAATGCATATTACATTTCTGTCATGTTTGTAAGCACATCTCTCAGGGTAAGTGCTAGGAAGCTTTTTTGTGTTTCCTCACATGCAATATAGCAATTCAACCAATGAAAAATCTTAGAGGAAAACTTTCTAAAATATTTTATTTAAATCAAAAATATTACTATCAAAATTATTTTAGCTGATTTATAAAATATTTATGCACATAAATCAAAAAATATTTTAGTTCATTTACAGGTACAGGACAAAATAGTAAGAACATCCATTTGAAAATGAATCGCTTTGACCATTCAATAAATGGCTATCTCATATCACAATAGTGATGGTGAAATAGAAGATATCAGTCGTGGACAAGGCAGTGTGAGAGTTGCATGAGAAAATTCTGTTTGTAGCAAAGAAAAGATTATGCCCGACTTTTCCGACATGAAAAGAGGCATTGTTTCACAAGAGCATCTGTGTCCAGAGCAATCAATCTTATGGGCGTTCTAAAGATCACTGTATCATGGGTTATGAAAGCCTTCACAAACCTAGGTAAGGTATCTTCGGTAAAGCACAACAATGGGCAAAAGTTAAAGTTGAAAGAATTTGATAGATGGGTATTGAAGATCATAGTAGCCTGAAATCTGAAGACTAACTGATGCAGATAACACCAGAAATAAACATTCGCCTTAATCTTGTATTTATGAAAGCTATTTAACCAAAGTCGCATGCTGTGAACATTCACGTCAGAGTAGTTATTCCAAAACAGCTAGTATGGCACAAAATGCCTTGAAGAAACTACAATGGTGCCGAAACCAACTAATTTGGACAAAACTACAATGGGATCAAGTCACCTGGTTTGATAAAACCTCATTCACATTATTCTATACCAATGAGCATGTATCTGGCAAACACATGTAGAAGCATTTGATGTTGACTGCCTGGTTCCAAATGTGAAACATGGAGAGATTCTGCGATGGTACGAGGAGCATTATCTTTTGGTGGATTGGGGCTTCTTGTTTGGGAGAATCACAGGAGATCATTATCGAACCATTATCACACATCATCTTCACTCTATTCTTCAGACTGTCTTTTTGAGAAAACATCTTGCATTCCAAGATGACAATCCCACTAATCACATGTCTCGTCGTGTTTAAACATGGTTTCATAAGCATGATGATGAAGTGGAACATCTAACTTGGGGACTCCAGTCCCCTTCTCTCAATATCATTGAGTATTTGTGTGGTTTCCTTAAAGAAAAAATTTATGTTTGGTTTCCTCCTCCCCATATACTGTCTGAATTTGAGGCAGCCCTGAATGGGGAAATGAGTGTAAATTCCAATGAATTTTGTTCGATGCTTTTATTTGTCAATCTCACATGGAATGAAAGCTATCATTCAAATGAAAGGCGACCAAACCCTTTATTATTTAAAATATTTTCATTTTTTTACCTATATTCTTATAATGTTGCCCTATAGTAGACAAATTCAAAGACAAAAATAGCATGATTTTTGCATATTAAGCACAACACAGTACTTTCACTTTTTTTAGGGTGCCAAGTACAAATGATTCAATAAAAAAAATTCTTTACTTTGATATATTCTTAAAAAATATATAGAGATCCTCTACTAATTAAAAAAGAATGCTATTTACAAATAAATATATTACAGATATATTTTTCTGAATATTGATTAATCTTTCAATAAGTAAAAAATAATATAATATACAACTGGTTAAAACCACTAATTAAAATTTTTGCCCAAGTATTTCTAAGATTTATATTTTAATATGAAAATTATATTGGTATGATATAAATATAAAATAACAATATTTCAAAAATACTTACAGTGTATAATTTTTCTTTCTTGAATATTATATAAGGTTCACCATGAACTAAAAAAAAATATCCACAAATCTATACTCATTAAATTCTTTCATTATTTATAAATTGTTATATAAATCCAAAAAATCTTAAAAATGCTATACCTCATTAAATATCAATAAAAATGATTAATGATAATTAATGCTTAAAAGCTAATTTTTACAATGAGTTTTTATAAAATACTCAGTATAAATTAAGTAATATAAATATTTTCATTATAATATTCATTAAAATATTTTCATATTAAAAAATATTTTCATTAAATTTTAAAAAATATTAGAAAAATAAAAATTTTTAGAAGAAACACCACAGAAATATTTTCTCATTCCCAGGAATATTTTAATTGAAAAAAGCAATGAAATTAACACACAAACCACAAAAATGAATCTGCTTAACAATAGTAAAAACTAAAATAATACAATGAAAAATTATTAGCTCATTTGATTAACAGAGGTAAGTTTTTCAGTTATTTATAAAATTATGTACCCATAAAAACAGTTCACAACTAATAGTTTACAAAGCTTTAATTAGTAGTAAAAACTTTAAAAAATAGGAACATCTACCTATAATATCATGACATACAGATTCCGAATAACATAAATTAGCATAAGACAATTTTCTTTTACAATACCTAATGATTTATCACTTCTAAAATTATTTTAGTAATTTGCAATCAATCAATACAATCAGAATTAAAAGAATTCATGAATTTTTTAATAAATGAACAAATTTAGATAAATTTTAATATGAAACTAATTTAATGCTTCTAGCCCAAACAGCCATAAGTTAGAATAGTAGATACAACTTCTCAGACAATGAACAAATTTAAACTCTTTTCTTATCTCATAGATATGTAAATGAGAATTTAATCAACTAAAGGAATAGACAATATTTTTTCACTAATAAATTTCACTCTAGGATGAAAAAGATTTTTCTTTTACTCAGGTAAAATGCAATTAATAAATAAATTTTTATACAAAGTGCAGCATTCAAAACCAGCCTTTGCTAATATTACAGAATATAGCGTTTTTTACAATTACTTGTTAATTACGTTTTTGGCAACAAAATCCATGTCTGTGTAGAAGCGGCAGAGAACAGTGAATTCAATATAGGAATCCTAGGAGTTTCATTTAAACTTTAAGCTTCAGTTACATTATTTTCAGAAGATGCCAGAGATCAGATCATAATTGTCCCATGTGCACTTAAAGATGATCAACAAAGTCTTGTGCTTTTCTCAGTCACTTCTTAATTGTAGGGACTGTTAAAGGGAAAAGTATATGAAACAAATCCTCACAACTCAGGAAGTCATCAAAGCGTCTTAACACAAGAGCTAACATGAGTATACATAAATCTCCTCAAACATGCTCATGTGTATGGTATATTGCTTTCAACACCAAAAGCGAAGGGAATCATATTTAATACATTTTATTTTATGCATGGACTTTACATGCTGGTTTTTATGTGCCACATTTTTTATTTCCTCCATAACTTCTAAAAATGTAACTTGAGTAAAAAAATTTGTTCCAATATTCTACTATTATTTTTCCAATATAATTTGAATGGAAATGAATTTCTTAGTTAAAAACAGTAAATCTTTGGTGAAAATCTATAAAAGGAGTCTTTACACAAATATAATTAAGATTACATTAACTATCATGAAGATTTACTTATATATTGCAATATGCCTTCATTATTTTGAAAGGTTTGATTCACATAATAAACATATATTAATAACATTAACAAAAAGATAACAATTTGTATAAAATTGGAGACATAAAATTGTTAATTACTAGAGAAACACAATGTTTCTCTGCTTCACATACCATTTTTTATTCACGGAAAAATTAATTTAATAGATCTGTATGTTTCCTACCAAAGTTCAAATATTCATTTGCAATTTGAGTTTCATTAAAAATAGAATAATAGTTTTTTTTTATTTCAATAATGCAATTATTGAAATAAAAAAATGCTACATAATTTTTTTTTTTTGCTTAATACATTACCTGGAGGCAATGTGTTTTCTTTAGCTGGCTCATGAGGTTTTGTTGTGAGACTATTTGGTACACTTTCATTTTCTGATTTTTGAGAACAATTTTCATTTGCAGCAAAATTATTGCTAGAGTTTTCACTCAATTCATTGGAAGAAACTGAAGATCCCATCAAACCTCTATTCTTATCAGTTTCCACATCCCTACTATTTTGACGTTTCTTTTTCTTTTCCTCTTTTAAATCTATTTTCTTAAATAACCTGTTCATGGAATATAAAAAAATAAAAATTTAATTAAAGTAAATAATAGGAAAAAATTAACAAAAATTATTCATAATTTTAAAACTTCAAAAATAATAGTGAAATAAAGTTTTTTTTTTTATTTCCTTATTATTTTGAACACTTTTATAACATTAGAAGAATTTATTTAAATTGCTTAAAATTTAACACTTATTTCAGTGCCTTAAAATTTAAAAATAAAAGATTAAATATTCATGCACCATTGAGTGATTTTTATGACACTAGCCCAATAGTTTATGAACTGCAAAACTAAAATACAAAACATTGATTATTCAACTATCAGTCAGCAATTTTATTAAAGAAAGAAAAATGGAATATTTATAAAGTTACAAAAAGTACAATAATATTGTTCTCAATAAATGTTGGCGCAAGCGTAGAAACTCGAAGCGCCCTCTATGTAGATGAGATCATTCCGCCTCTGACCACGGAGGAGAAGGGAGCTTGACTGACTGTCAGCTTATTACTTTAACACTTACTTGTTATTGCTACTTTTACTTGTTATTGTTTTATGTAATAAAATTAATAAAAATCTACATGAGGTCCGTCAGTACTTTAAACAATTTACAACACCAAAAACGTTTTGAATTTATGGACTAACAATAAATGTTTTACTGTGTAGCAAAGATGAATTTGAAATTATATATATTGAATTATAATGAATTTAAAGAAGCAAATTTAGGAATAAATTTAGCAAATTTAGAATACCAAATATGACTTCTATCCTTCCCATAAGTAATAACATAGAAAAGGGAAACATTTTTTCCTCTCCCCCCCCCATATGTTAGAGCAAAGACGGGTTCAACTTTGACAAAGAACCACTTTGCTGCCAACACTTTCTTTTGAGGATATTTTTAATATAGATTTAAGCGTGAGATGTCAGATATAAATATAGTATGATGAAAGTATTGAGAAAATAAGCAATGAGAACCCAAAAAGCATTCAGATACCAAACAAGAAAATGATGTGCTACAAAGTCCCCCCCCCTCTCTCTCTCTCTCTCTCTCTCTCTCTCTATATATATATATATATATATATATATATATATATATATATATCATTGATTTTAATCTATGAAGTGGAAATAAGTACTGTTTTTAAAGTATGTCTCTTATTTTGCATGTGATTCTTACAGTGAATTTAAATATTTTTTTATATTATATTTTTTATTCATAAAGAAAGTTTATTAACATAGAAGTTTGGAGAAAATAATAATCTAATATATTTTTCTAATTTGTGGATTCCCTATGATTAATTAATTCACTAGTCTCTACAAGTTCATAAAAACAAGTATCTACTAAACATTGGCAAACATTCAACTTTTCTATGTTTAAACTTTTCATATCCTTGTATAAATTTTTATTTTTCATAATTACAATTATGACAATTAGTATAATGATACTGAAAGCAGTAGATTAAAATGATTAACAATAACAGATAAAGTACAATAGTATGATTAAAAAATGAGAAAAACAGAAAATATCAGTTTTGGTAACACTTATAATTATAATATAATATTTATTACCTGCCAAGGAAAACTTTTGAGATTCACAACCTAGTGCCACCAGTTTTCAAACAGGCGCACATAGTTATGCGGTGTTTCGGTGGAAAAGAAGAAACACGCTTTCTATTCTAATTGTTTACTTTCACAAAATAAAAATAAAAAAAAAAAACAATGGAAGCGAAAGAATAAAAAGTTACAAACTACTCAAAAAGAAGCACAAATAATAACTGCAACATATGGAACAAAAGCAACAGCTTTCACACACACAAGAAATATTCCCCTCTCCAAATCACCCCTTCTTAGAAATATATGTAACATCATCACAGCATATATTTTAAAGAATGTCAAGGACATTCTATAGCATTCCAAAGATATGGGTCTAGCTTTATTGATAGCAAAGCATTGCAGAGAAGTGTATTTTGGAAAGCCGTATATATACACACGTGGCAGACAAGGGGTATTAAACACTAAATTAAAAATTAATGTTATTTCATAGATTCATGATATTTTTATATATTTTGATTAAAACTCATTGCACATTTTCGATTGAAAAGCAATTTTAATTAGTCCAATGGCAAGTTTCAAGAAAAATTACAAAGAATCTGCAATAGAATTAATAAAATTTTATATTTCTTTTTTTTATTATAATTTTTGTTTATTAATAATTTTTAAATTTATTTTAACATTTTTAAATGAATTTGTAAAAGTATTTGAGAATATCTAATCTACATAAAATATTTTGGGCTATGGAGATTTTTTATTCATATCTATTTGCATCATAGTTTTCTTTGAAAATATTTTCACTTAAAATTATTGATTAATATTTGAAAACAGATAGTTTTTCAACATTTAACTCACTAAATATTGATGTGGGATGAAAATTTATAGAACTTTAGCTTCAAAATATCAATACAAAACATTGTGCTAAAAATAAAAAATGTTAAATGAAACGGATCTAAATAATTAAGAGATTAATTTGCTTTTTGAATAATAAATAAAACATGTAATTTTAAATATGAAATATATGAAGCATAAAGAACATTTACAATTACAAAAAAAATTCTTTTAATTGATTTGCAAAAATTAAAATAAAAGAATAATCTATCTTAGAATCTGCATTTTTTTCTAACTAATAACTAAAAGAAAATTATTTCATTTTTTAAATGAATGGCTTTTAATTGCAAAAATTAATTAATCTTAAAAAAAAAAAAAAAAAAAAAGTAGTCAGAAAAGTGGTTTAAAATTTAATTTTAAAGGAAAAGCAAAATTAGCAAATATAATATTGAAACACCTGAAAGAAAATGTTATTCTTAATTGTGGTAACTCAAATTATCATAAATACTGGTTTCAATAACTTTATTATCACTGAGATAACAATGCACAATAACTGTAATAATAATAATAATTAAAGTAACACAGAAAATTTAATAAGCAACAGCTAGTATAAAATTTAGTATCTTATTTATACTAACAAGATAAAAAATTAAAGCAATTTTAATTTCGTTCAAAATTTTCGTTCTAATTTTTACTACTAGAAAAGACGTTTTCTTCATTATTTGACTATATTTACATCAAACTCAGTTGTAGATTCAGCATAAAGATTATCTTTCTTTTTTTCAAAGCTAAAAAGACAAAAGTTTGCAAATATAATTTTTTCTTTTTAATCTTTTGGCCGCTAATATTGTAATTTCCATGGGCAATTTAATTATAGCAAAATTTGCTCACTCCACAATTTTCATATACATTTTTCTTTTTTTGCCTTTTCACCTTTTACCAGTGAAATAAATTCAAAATTGCCAAGATAAAAATGTCAAATATTTACTGTTCATTTTATGCAGTTTGACAATATAAAATTAATTTGTATAATAAATTTATTTTTTGATAAAAAATATTGTAATTTTTAATGGGAATTTTTCTTTTCTCAACTTTATTAGACTTAAAATGTGATGATGCTATGTTTTACTGTCCACAGATAATTTATGTTATGTCTGGACTTAAGAATTGCAATGTTAATGAACTATTTGACTGGAAAAAAGATTTCATTTTCTTTAAGCACAGTAAAATTCTATTCTAATGCTTGTGTCTTAAAGTTTTGACTTCCAAATAACACTGTGGATTGTTTTAACACACTCTTCTCTAATTTTCCACATTCAACATTGTTTTAGTCATTGATAATAACATCCATGATACTGAAAGAGACCTTTAATGCAAGGTCTTGAAAATTTAGTCATAACAGCTTTCATTAAAAGATTTTAATTTATATTTTTGAACATTTTCTAAAATTGTTTCAAAGAAAGGAGACCACCAATTTGAGTTAATTTTAGCTGTTTCATTTTCATAGTATCAATTAACACAATTCCTTTCATTTAATATTTCATGAACACTAACTTCTGACTTTCCAAATAGCCTGATTCTTCTTCGCAAATCAGAGAAGGTCTTGAGCTAAATTCATAAAAGCTGAGAAGCTTGTATATTTCTTTTAGGAATTTGAATCAATTGCAGAAATAAATTAAAACATTTATAACCCAGAAGTAAATCTTTCATCAAGTTTAAAGTTTTTTAACAAACTGTTTATAGAGATTTGCATAATTTAACCAGGAATATGATTCTTTTCCCCACCAATCTATCAGCAAGCAAATGCACTAACATGCTACTGTTATTGCACCAGCAGTTTTCGATGTACCTGGCCCAGAACAGGGCTCTACTAGATAGTGGAAGCAGCCAGTTGGGAGTCTTCATTATTTAAAAGCTGAGTCCAAGCAGAAGACTCTCTTACATTTGACCTGCCCCACCCCCAGAGGTATAATTTCACTTGGAACCACAACATGTTTAACATGCCCCAGCCATTATTAATGAACATGATAGATCTTCAGTTAAGCCAGGATTTGAATTCACTGTCTTCCAATAATGAAAATGATGCTCTAACCAAGCAGGTTACTGTAGCTCTGCACCAATATGTATAATTCTATATCACATTGCTTTCAGAATCATTAAAAAGTCAGTCTTAAAGACTGTAAATCAAATAAAGTAATGACAATGAAAATTTATGCACTGCTTAAGTTGTGTGTATATATATAAGAAGAAAGAATCTAGCATGTAAAAAAATTATAGAAGAATAAAAGTTTCATTAAGAGGAAATTTTACTAAATTTTTGTTATGTGTAGTAAAATACCTATACACAAATTCAAAAATAAGTTATTTTCTTATTGATCAAATTATAATATTAAAATACCATTATACCATATATTAAAATTATACATTTAATTCATGAAATCTTCTGAGCAAAGAAGCATTTGTATCTCTTTTTGATAGATCTAATAAATTAAATGTTTGAAAGTTCAAAAGTTACTTTGAAGTTTACAACACACAAATGCTCTATCAAATATTTCGTTAAAAATCTAAAGCAAAGCTTCAAAGAATTATGTCTATTTTAAATTTATCAACTATATTCCCCATTTTCCATAGAAATGTTTTTTACACTATTTTCTAATATTCCCATAGTTAGGTAAATATCAAACCAACATCTTATTATTTTTTTAAATATTAAGATTTATTTTTGCAGTTGTTAAACTTTCTTTTAGAACCTAAATGTGAAGTAATCCATTTATTCTCATTATCAAAAACATCAACCATATTATAATTTTATGTCCATTTTATATTTAGTTTTGTCAATATTTCTGGAAAAATATCCAATAGACACCCTACTGTTTTTAGTTCCACCACAAGTCATTATACATATTGCACAGAAGTTTTTCCCTATCTTTTAGTCTGGGCAAAAGTAATTTATTATTAGCTAATGTCTCTGTGAGCTCAATAAATTTTGGAACTAAAGTAAAAATGTTTCCATTCATAAGTGCAGTAATAATTGCTTTGTGTTAATTAGCTAAATTGAATACAAAAGGTTTTTAAATTTCTATTATTGATGCTACAATTATGCTTCATCACAATAGTATCTAGTTTGTGTAAGGAGAATGTTAAGCCACACTCTTGAGCCAGATACATTTTAAATAAAAAAGTCTCAAATGGTTCCTTGAACTGAATTATTTCCACACATTTATTAAAAAAAAAATTTTAGACTTAATTTTTTCTTAAAACAAAATTTTTGAATTGGAGTCTTGATTGATTGAGGGTCCACTTTTCCAACCTGTTACCAGGATGAAAAAGAAGACCCCTGTAAATTAAATACAACAGTATATCAAAGGTTTGATTTAGGTTTTGTCCAACAGATACGGTTAGTTGTCCCTTAAATTGTAGCATTTGAAGCATTGATACTTACTGTTTTAACTTCACTATTCTTAGTCTATCACAATTTGTCTGTGCCTGTCTACCGCCGTTGAAACAAGACATTTTAAATTTTCGACAGAAGTCAGAAAAAATACTATGTTTACTGAACTCCTTGTGAGAACAACATGGAATACTTCCCTAATTATTGCTAGTTCGCTTCTTCCTCAACCCATTTAAAATGTGTTTGACAGCATTCCTGATGATTTAAAAGGGAATGAGTTTTTTGTAATGAATTAATCAAAATGCCTCGAGTAAAAATGACAATAAAAATATTTGTAATTATTACTGAAATACGGAGTTAATTTGACATAATCTTATAATGCTTTTATATAAAATAATAAACACAAGAAAAATATAAAAATCAAAGTGTCATAATTAACTGCAATTTTTATTTAAAGGTTGATTATAAATTATTTCACGTAGGTACTTAAGAATGTCTAAAAACATTGCTACACTAAGTAATTCATACATTACTTACTTTTTCTTGTGCTTAGTTGCTTTCTTAGCTTGAGCTGTGCCAAACTAAACAAACAGAAATATAACATGTAATAAAAATGCATATATATTTAAACAAAATTCTTTTGCTACACACAAAAATAATAGAATATAAGATATCTGAAACTAAATTTACTCTCAAAAAGGAATAAAAACATATGAAATGGCTTAAAATTCCTCAGTTCATTTTTGATAAATACTGATATATCGCTAGATAGAAATGTTTGAGATTATAGAATCAAATCAATTCCTTTATAGCAGTTGAAATGCATTATATATATAAAATGAATTTCTAAAGAAATCAGTGTTATAAGAAATTTATGTCACTTAAAATTTGATGAGTGTACAAACTTTAGAAAAATTATGTTAATCATTACCATTCTTTAAATAAGTAAACAAAAAATTGTGGTTGGAAAAATAATTCATTTAGAATACAAAAATTAGATTAATTAAATACAAGAGATATAAGATATTTCTCTTTGTGGAAAATATAAATAACAAGTAAGTTAGTATTTACCACTTTTTCTACATTTCCTTCTTTACTAATGCTTTCTACCTTGATAAGAGTTCCCTCACAATCTGGTGTCAGGCAATTGTGACCTAAGAATTCCTAAAAGTATAAAAAATAAACAATTAACTTTCAACTGAATATTTCATTACCAATGACATGTATAAATTTTTTAATGTTAGTTTTAATTTTAACTAAATTAACATAACTTATTAAGTAATACTTCAATAAATAATAAAGTATTCAAAAGGTGTGATAATTGAATAATTACCTTATCTGTAAATTGTTTATGATTCTTCAAAATTTTGAAACAATGAGGATGATAGTGTAAAGAACAATGGTCAGAACACTGAAGACTGTAGAAACCTTTAAAATCTGGATCAGAAAAGTAAATCAATGGTTGTAATGTACATTCATTTAGCCTACAAACAGCATCAGGTGGTGGTGGAGCTTCACAGTCTCTGATTAAATCTTCAACTAAGCACTACAAAAATACATTTTCTTATTTTAAACAAAATATGCTTTATTTCAACAAGAGATAATCTCAGCACAACTAAATTGATAAGTATTAAATTAGAATGATTTCTGGGAAAATACTGCAGTGTCTACATCTTAAAAAGAAAAAACAATAAAAATGTGCTACTATGGATTCAAAAATGGGTTGGAAGTCCTTAGAAATAAGTGAAATTATAGGAGATATTTGGATTTAAAAATGAAATTTTAATTTGAGATAAAAAGATTTTGTACACCAAGAATATATGTGATAACATGAGAGATTTTAAATTTATGATTTATACATATATATGTTTTATTTGTCAATTATATGTATATAAAGTAAATCAATTATATATACATTCTTAGAACAGCACTTTATTCTTTATTAATTTGGATATTGAAAAATCGGATTTTGAAAGCTTTACATATGCAGTTTAATATAATTACTATTTATTGGCAAAAATAAAACAAAAATTTTTGTCAATCTTTTAATACCTAATTGTTACAACATCCTTTAAAATGTAACATGAGGATTATTCTTCTTATAGTGAGTAATAAGAAAATTTCTAAGTTAACAATAATTAATAGTGGATTAGGAATGTTGAAGTTTAATTTTTCACTTCGTTCAACTTTTTGGATTGTCTTATTAAAACATGGGTCAAAATTAAGCATATGTGATGCCATTCAAAATTTAATTTAGTGCAGTATCTATGCTAATGTAGTATTTCTGTGAAATTTTACATTTTTTATTTTATCAATGACATTTAAACTGATTTGGTATTTATTTCAGAAAAAATATTTATTTTTAAGTGGCATGAAACTCCAAAACTAATATCAAGTTGAAAGTTATAACTTGCTTGAAATTTATCACTTAATTTATTCTTATTAATTGAAGCATAACTTATTTCATTCAAATTATATTAAAACCATTATTTTTATTTTAGGTAAAGGTATTTTATTTAGGTTCCATACTTAGGAAATAAAACACACACACAAGTTTTATGGTATCATAAATAACTTCTAATTCCCTAAAATTTTATATTAAAAATATATCACTTTACCAACAAAAAGAGAAATGCTAATATCAGTGCATTTTTTTAAAATATCATTTTCTATTCAAATTAAAGTCTGAAAGTAAATTTTCTAAAACATTTTCTAAAATCTTATTTAAAGTATTTATATTTTTTAAAAAAAAAATTGAAAACCTCAGTTGTATTACAAATTAATTCAATAAAAATCTTTTTTTATAATCACTTAAGAAAAATACATATTTTTAGAGCTCATGAACACTTTTACAGTAATATAGTAACTGAAATGTTCTGTAACATAACTTCCAACAAGTATAAATGTTCTGCAAGATCCTAGATAGTTCAGATTTGGCAGAACCCAATAAAATTTAAAACAAATACACTAAGATAATCTTATATAACTTACACTCTGAATTCTGTTAATGAATTTGATTGGTTTAGTTTATTCAATGCTCGATGGAGCCTTTTTGAACACAAGATCTACAATTTAAAATGCAGATTCTAAACTACTAAAAATCTCACTCCGGTGGAAATTAAACCCAAACTGTTGATTCTAAAGCCAGTGTTTGAACAATTCAACTGCCATCTTTATTAATAACTTTAAAATTACATACATTACCACATTCAAATGATGTAATGATTTGCAAAATCTAGTGCATACATTGAATTACTGTCTGACTGCTTATAATATAAGCATGTATAAAATATGAATGTGTTAACATTTTCAAACTAAATTGAAACTTTGAAAAGTAAAACAGGAAAAAAATTGACTGTTTTAGTTATACCATCTATTAATTTTATTTTTTTCTAACAAATCTATTTGTAGATCTCTTTGATTGCAATTCATTTATGATAATGATTTGTGTATAATAATATTGTAATTAATTACAATATTGTTTTTGATTTGGATTTTCTACATTCAGTTCATTAATGATTTAAGTTATAGGGTGAAAAGCATAATTCGATTTTTACATCAAATTGTTAACAGTTAGTTTATATTTTTAGTTAATAAATGTTAGTTTCATAAAAGATAAAAACTTGTTTCAGAAAATTACAGAGAATAAATATAAAAAGATGCTTAATATTACTGTTAAACATACAATACTTATGAAACTAAGAGTACTTATATTTGGATTTTAAGTTTTCTTCATTTAATGCTTTTTTTTTTTTTTTTTTTTTTTTGTATATTATAATATTGTTCAACAAATTACTTTCTTCATTGCAGATAAACTTAGAATAGCAAGAAAAGAATCTCTTTTAATATAATTTAAATAATCAGCATTTTTTGTGTGGAAACCTATTATCTAACATCATTAGATGCTGAATACATTTAGAACTGTAAGACTGATTTTCAATATTTTTTAATATTACTAGAAGATTACTTTGACTAAATCAAGGGGAACAACTTATAATTTATAACTACAGTTTAGATTGGAATCTAGCATTCAAAATATTTTCAATTTATTTTGCTGATAATTGTTTCAGTTTTGAAATTAAAAATATCTACTTTAAATAAGGAAAATTTTAAAAAATATGTATAATTCTTGGATACTTTCAAGTGTAACCAATCACTTATTGCATAAACTAAAATGACAAATTCAGATAATAATAATAAAAAAAAGCTTCAAAAAAATTAGTATTATTCAATTTTAGAGATGATATATACAATTACTTTCAGGTTATCAGACTTTGTTTCATTTATCACAGTGCTCAATCCAGGCCATGCATACACTTTAAAACGTATACCTTTCATTAAAATATCATCTGCAGTCCTCAAATATTCTAATGCATCTTTAAATCTAGATCAATAAAATATTCACATTAAAAACAAATCAAAATTATTAATATA
>JAPDSC010137412.1:64544-103839 GCA_026290005.1 Latrodectus geometricus
TTTTTTTATAGGAGTCAAACAAAGGCTCTTTATCCAATGCATAATGCAATGATATATTTCTCTGCCAATATTAATTACATATTGCAAAACAGATAATTCCCCCCCCCCAATAAAATAACACTGATAATAGTTGAATACATTATGAATGCCTTTTCATAAAAATTGTAATGTCAGAGGTTAGTTTTGAAATATTTCTGCAAAATAATTGTCTTAAATCTAATTTCAATTGTAAACATCTAATCTGATTACAAACACCAGATCTAATTTCAAATGCAAAGAAAACATCACTGATACAGACATTAAGAGTCATTCCTAAATTAGGACAACACAGTTTTTTCCAAAAAGGGCTTTTCTGTCTCATAACAAGAAAAAATGATTTCCAAGTGTCAAACAAAACTTTTTCAATGGATATTGAAATCATTACATTAGATTAAATATTCTATCAGTCTTTTATTGATATATGAAACATTAAGACTATTTGTAATAAAACCATTCAATTCCATTTTTTACTAATGAATATATGCTATAGTAAAGGAAAACCAAAAAGGTTACACAAATTTAAATTAATATTACATTTAAAATAATGAATATAAAAAATGAGAAAAACAAAATAATAGTACTTCAAATTGAGGAATACAGTATAAATTTTTGTTAATAACTTAAAATGAAAAAATTATAACACCTAGAGATAAAGGACAATAAACTTATTACATACTATTTAAAAGTTATTCATAAAGTACTTATATATTTAAGGAGTCTATATTTCTCAATTTTGTAAATGATTATAATTGACTCCAACTTATCTGCTACATGAAAAAAAACTTTATTAGAAAAATATTTTCTTACTGATCTGAGTTTAAGTGTTCATGTTTTTCAATTTATCAATTTTTTTGCTTCATTGAAACTAAAAAGCTCGATAATTAAAATTCTTTTCTCAAATTAAAATCCATAAAAATGCATTTATTGTATATTATTACTGCATTTCTTGCATTAAATACATATGCTGCTTTTATTTACAAAGCCATTATTCTGTATGATTTTTGTAGCATTTTGCATTACCATGCAAATTCTTATTAAAGCTCCCAAATGACAACCATAATTGAAATTAATTTAATAACAATTGAATATCAAATTTAAAGTTTCATTTCTGTTTAAAAAGTTTTATAATGTAATATTTCAAATAAAAAAAAACCCCAGGAATTAAAATGACACAATGAGGATGGATTGTGTTTTTAACTCTTTCATGTAATAAATATAAATTTTTAAAATAATAAAATTATTTAAAATAATCCTTTGATAGCCTAAATTGATTGCACAAACAGCTACAGACAAAATCAAAAGAAAACAAAACTAGATGAAAATACATTTCAAAAACACAGATATTTATACAATTTTACAATATGACTGTCAGAGCTTAGTGTTAAATACCAGTTATTAGATCATAATGTTGGATAACACCGCATACATTACGAGGGGTAAATATATTAACTAGCAATTGGTTATCCTTTGTTTCTTAGTTAAAATCTGTTTACATTATTTTAACTTAGTAGTGTAGTTTACATTATGTTAGTTTTGTTTACATCTAGTAAGTATAATATAAATATTGTTTCTATTTTGTCCAATTTATTTTAAAATATCAAAAAAATTAATAAAATTTTAAATGAAGGAAATTGATACACTGTTCTAACAAGACTAATATCTAAAGAACAAAAATTTTCGAAGAGTTAATTAATATTTCAGTTGGATGAACCTTGACAAAGGAAAATATTATACAAATGATCCTCCGTAATTCATTCTATGAGGGATGTTTTTTCTATCATAAATTTTAATTTATGGTTAAGCCTTAAGAATATTTTACCAATATTTGTAGAAAAGTTAAGGTATAAAATTTTGTCCTATTAAATTGAAACTGAAAGTATGAAATAATCACTCAACTTCACATCAACATCTAAATCATATTGGCTTGGACTGTTTTAATTGCAACAATAATTGTAACAATAAAAAAAATTTTTATAAATGATAATGAAAAATAATTTAAATAAAAAGTAAGTAATTAAAAACTTTAATATTTTGAATTTATTAATTTGATATCCAAAATTTCTATAATAGTTCTGGAAATAGTATTGTGAAATTTAGTTTGTCACATTATGGTCACTTCTTACACGCTTAGGCTAAATTAAACGAATTTTAATTAAAAATAGTAAATGATTAAATGAGTAGAGTAACATTTTAAAAAGAAAAGCTTTTTCTGTGCCTAGCATTATTATAACTTAACTAATTACAACACTTTATAAATAATCAAATTACTTGCTAACTAATACTTGTTGTAATAAGTTATATTAAGAAAAAGAAAAATTTTCTGTTTAAAATGTTACCAAACTAATAATGCTAAACATAGAAAATAAAGAAATAACAGTTTACTTACAATTCACAACATTACATTAAAAGAAATATTTACATGTTGTAAAAATATATTGATGTAAATATAATTTTTTTTTTTATCAGTTATAATCTTTTACATCATTAAAAAACGAAAAATCCTCCCTTTTGAAAATTAAAAAATTGGCATTATGATGCAAAAATTCATAAAGTAAATTTAATTATAAAATTAAAAATCATTTCAAAATACTTTTTTACGTAAACTTGCATACATCAGTAGCTAGAAAAACTTCAATAAGATATTTCAAGTTTTTGATTGCAATAAAATGATGTTTAAGCAAAAACAATATTATAATAATATTCAATTTTTTGGTTAATATAACATAGAAACTTAATAATTTTAATTTAAATCATTATTTATCATAGTTAATTTAGTAAACTAATATATATATATATATAGTATGTTATTAATAATTAAAATACTTTTAGCGCTTTTAAAGTGATGAATTTTCTACTAAAATGCAATGTTTTACAAAAACTTTTTATAAAAAAGCATAAAATGTCATTTTTTTTAAAATTAAATATGCAATAATTTCAAATTTAACTTTTATAAAAATCAAAATATAATATATTTAAAGAAAGTAAATGAAAAACTTTGTTTCCTTTTTCCAAACTATTTCAATTTACAGACTGCTCTGACTAATAAAATTAAAAATTTGTTGCTTACCTATTTAATTTATAAAATGAAAGACCAATGGCATAATAGACAGCTGGAAAGGCAACATCTTTATAATTATTGATAATTTCTTTAAATACTGCAATACTCTTTTGTAAGTCCTAAAAGAAATAATAAAATGCTTTTCAACAAAATGAAAACTCATTATTTATATTGTTGAAAACATATTATTTTACTTACTTCAAATCCTCCAGATGTGCAATATGCAAAACCGTATGCATATTTGATACAAACTAATTCCCATTCTTCAAAATGGTAAATCTGAAAGAAAGAAATTTAATAAAAAAAAATTGCTACTTGAAATACATTTACAATTATTAAAAACCTAATTAGAAAACACCACTTGAACATTTAACTGTAGCTAAACAAGTTCTAAGCTTCTCCACTAATAAAATGTACATTAACTTTTAGAAATATTATCATTAGTTTAAGATGTTATTAGAATTAAACTAAGATTAGTAAATACCTATGTCAATTAATAGACATTTTGCATTAAACTTAAAATACAATAAAACTGTTGGAATTTGTTGTTGCTAATCTTCAACCAAGCCTGACAAAGTCAGACTAGATCCATGAATGCACTGACTTTTAAAAAGTTAAGGACCAGAGGGGAAGGATACATTTTTTCTAAAGGATATCAAACATTCCAAATGTGTTTAGCAGAGACCTGATGCAGCTAGCATTTTTGGCAGAGAACAGAATTTCTCTCTCAAAAATTGTAAGACATTTGAAACGGCAATTCAAATTTTTCAACATTTAAGTTGTTAGTACACATGCAAAATTTATAATTATTTGCAATATTTTTAAACTGAAGGGCCTGGCATATTGTCATAGCTTCAGCAATAAAGATGAAAACAGGAAGTATTGAAAATGGCCATGACTAGTATTGGCCAAAAATATACCAGACATGACCTACAATTTTTGATCCATACATTAATGCATGCGTAAATGATGCATACTGACATCAATGTAATGAATGTCTGTTAAAAAACTATTTTGAACCTATGACCGATTTTCTAAATTGAACAAATGTAATTACAAATACCTGTGGATCATACAAGGAGGATATGAAAGTAAATCTGTTTTGACAAAATGGTTATCCCATTAGTTTGTCAAAAAAAAGGGGGGATGAGATTTGGTTTGAATGCAAAAGGGTGGGATGCTGCACCATATAATCTCTGGAGTACAATGCATCATATAATCTATGGGGTACAAGAGTAGTGGCCATGAGGGTCAAACACAATTCTAGTATAATAGCTGAGAGATAGCTGCATCTGTCGCAGGTCCAAAGGCTATTGCTGACATCATACCGAATTCTCAACAGGTGATGTGCAGAAGGCACCTGAAGCAGAATAATGGAGAGCAACCAATCTGTGCAAAACAGATAACCCAGCAAATGCAAAGACACCCAGAGTCAAAAAAAGAAAAATTCAGTGATTGCAAGACTTGAAGCAGTGATATGTGATCAGTACCTTCAGATGTACTTGAAAGTACATTGAGAACACCAAGTGATCGTTTGCAAACCACCCCACAGATGCAAAAACATGAGGAAGAAAGGCTAACACTAGGTCAAACACTACTCAGAGAAATTTTGCAAATTATGCAAAGCTCAAATACTCAAAGTAATTTACACAGCCATACACTATTAAAAGGAATATATATAAATGTTTTGCCCAATTTATTGAAATGTTTGTTATATGATGTAGAATATATTTTGCATGAAATGAGAGAAAAAAAATTGCTATAAGACAAGATATGGCGATTATTTTAGTTTAAAGAGGCAAATGTGATCTTCTCTTTAATTTCGGTTATGTCAACATTAGTTTTTTAAAATAGAATATATAAGTATGATGCTTCCACTTAAATTTAAGAAGCCAAGGAATTTTAATGTTAACTATTTACTTGATTATATGATTAAATTTTCCTTGATAATAAATATCAAATTAAATACAATTCACTTAACTTTTAATGGGTTTTTTTTATATCTGTACAATAAATTAATTTAAATAACAAATTAATTTTAAATTAAAAGAAATAAAATACATTAGGCTCTTTATTTCTTAAATAAAAAGTAAAATTTTTTTTATCAAACTTTGAATGATATAAATAAGTAACAAATAATGCATACAAATAAAAAATACATTCTTACACAGACTAAAAAATCCTAAACATTAAGGAAATACTCATTACAGGTAATTCTAATTTCAGATAATATTAATAAAATTAAAAGGAGAAAATTACAAAAAGGAGCATATTTAAAATTAATTAAAGGAGCACAATCAATTTTAAAAATAATCTTAATCAATCTGAGAAGAGCTATGAAAAAAAACCAACATCTGGAAAATCTTTAATGATCTGTAAAGCAGCATCAAAATGACGAATAGCTAATGGACCACAACCATCCAGAAGTGTCTGTGAAGCTTCTTTTAGAGATGAGAACAATTCTGTGTATTTACTTTTTTCATCTTGCTATTGTAAAATATGAAATTATAAATATTAGGAAAAGTAACAAGAAATAGATAAAATATATTTAAATTTTTTTTTTATATCACAAATTTTTGTTAAAGTGTGTTTGCTTACATTTTTAAAAATAAGTTCCAAAAACCTATTTCATGAAATTTACTATATCTTCATACTACATGCATTAAAACAGTTAAAATGGGGAATATTTTTTTTAAAAAAAAAAAAGTAATGCAAGCAGAAAAAGTAATTATGCAAATATAATATCAGATATTAACTTAACTTTTTGCGGAATACACTCTGCCATTCAGAGGCATGTGGCATCATAAAAGAATGGCATTGTGATTATATTTGTGTAGAGATATTTCAACTACTCATCCAAGCTTGTAGCGCAAAGACATTTTGAAATATTGTAGAATAATTTGTTCCTTGCTAGCCTAATTACTTTGTTTACTCATTATTAGTATGGCATTGCCATCATCTTGACAATACCACAAGATGGAATAGTTGACAGATCAGATGCGGGCCCAATCACAGGCTTCCTGTTGTAAGAACTGCGAAGTTTCCAGAAATATGGTGCCCACTCAGTGGAAACAGTTTTTAGAGACAAGAACAGTAATCTGCCCACCTAGTCAAGGTTGCAAAAACAATACGGTTCAAAACCGTTATTTGAAACTACTAACAAAAAGGGATAAATCAGCGACAGTAACACAAATATCTCATAATCTGTATAATGCAACAGGAACATCCATTATAGGGATATGTGTCACTCAGACTTAATGAAGGTGGCTTATAAACCAGAGGCTGAGCAATCTACATTCCTCAGACTCTAAACCACAAAAAAAAAAGCCATCTAGCATGGTGCCTAGAAAACACTTGTTTAGGAATGAGAATGATTGGAAGCAAGTTCTTGAAGCAATAAAATACAAATTGGCTTTCCAGCTTTGCATTTTTCACAGATCTTCTGTCATATGAACTTGAATGTCAAAATGAAAGGGAAAATCTATTGATGATTGCTGAGACAATCTCTAAGCTTTTAAACAAAAACTATTTGCTGGAGAGTTAGCTTAGAATGACTTGTCTCATTTCTTGATGCAAAATTTTATAACCTCAGTAAATTGAAAAAGCTTAAGAATTATGAAAATGTCAAGAAAAACTGCATTTTAAGTTTAAACAAAGATTAAGATTTCAGTGCCCTTCAATATGAATTGGATATTTTTACTATGCATTTAAACTTAGAGGTGAAGCGGTGAAGTCAAATTTGAGTTGCAATCGAACAATCATATTAAGTAGTTGTTTCTGAATATTTCAAAGTTAAAATTTTAAAAATCATCATCATTTCCCAAATTTAATCTCTCACTCCCAAAAAATTAATGCTATGTTTTCTTCATCTTATATATGAACCTTAGAAAGAACTTTTCCAGAAGCAGACTGGCAGATGAGCATTCAATCTCATTCCTTTAAAATTAATACATCTCACTTTGAATCACAATATAAAGAACTTTTAAAATTGAAATTAAACTTTTATTCATCTTTAATGTACTTAAATTTTAATACTAGTATATTGCTTTTAAAATTTTAGAAAAATTTATCTTGGTCCACCAAACTTTTTTTATTTGTTTGTTTTGACTTGCAACAGAAAAAGTTTGCAAATCTCTGACAAAATTTAATAAACATGGTTTTCTTATTCATCTTTTTTTTTTTTTTCTCTCTTTCTGTTTACTTTTTGACTAGCAAGATGTCAGTTAGCTGCTATAATAGACCAGTCTCCTTCTTTAGAGTCCCGGTTGTGATCATTTCTCTTTTCTCATATATATTGTTTTTATATCAGTTTGCCTTAATTTGCTTAGTCAGTTTTCCTCTATTTGCTGAATAAGCCATTTGTCCTTTTAAATGTATTAATGTATTTACACATTAGTCTGTAGTAGTAAGTATTAAAAAATAACTAATTAAAAATTATTTCATTTACAATGAAATAATTTTTAATTGGTTATTTTTTAATTTAATAAATTAATTAAACAATTTAATTTTTCATCAGATATACGTAAGAATGTCAAAATTTCAAAGTAATATTTTTTAGAATTAATGAAACATTATGAATTAAACAATTAAGTTAGAATAATGAATTTTCGCAATTCGTTATTTTCATAATATTTTGAAAATTAATTTACAAATTACCTTATTTGGTTTTTGATTAAATTCCATGAAAATTTTGTCTTTTTCAGTATTTCCAGTCTGAAAATTAAAGTGACTTAAGTTACTTTGCATAAACTTCAATATTACTATTTTTAATAAAAGTTTCACTAACTTAACAAAAATTATTTCAGTGTAAATGTTTGATAAATTACATTGACAACTTAAGTAAACTCTTACTATTAAACTGGTTGAATTTTTTCGAGATCTTTTCCCTGAAGCTGATCTTTTCTTGTCATATTTAGTAAAAGGGACTTCACTTTTCTCTTCTTTTATCTAAAAAAATGTACCTTCTTTAGATAATGAGGAATATTAAAAGAGCTAAATATGCTTTTAAATGAGCAAGTAATATTATTAAATTAAAAATGAAGTCACAAAAGCACACATTTAAATGTCAACTTGAATAAATGAATGAAACCAAAGCAAAAGTCTTCATTCAAGAGGCTGATAAAAAATTTGGGATAGTTAATTTCTTGAACAGAAGTATCAACCCATTCATTTATAACAGTTTGAAGAGACAAAGTTTCTTTATTTGTATTCATTAATTTAGGAATATACTCATTATACTAATCTAAAACAACAAAAATGATTTTTACAAGATATCCACTTTAAATGAATTAAAACTTTAATTTCAGTTCAAATGGCCATAAGACAAAATTGTAGATTTATTAATTTTATTTTAAGCTAACTTCATCATAAAAAAGGTGACAATTTTGAGATACTGATTGAAAAAATAATGTGAGTTAATTTTTGTTGACACACTCACTTTTAATATGAGAGATAATTGGACTGCAACCTATGGTTTAAAGTTTACTCCAAATCATTATCAACATCCATGCCAAAGTAGGAATCAAATATACATTATATAAGAGGCCATGGACTTGACAAATAATGTGATAGATTTTGAAATACAAAATCATGGAATTGTGAAATAATTTCGTTGTGCAGCTAATTAGGCTATCACAATTTAAGGAAATCAGAAATTTTAAAATATTAATGGTTTTTCATGAGATAAACGAAAATAAAAATCAAGACCAAAATCTATTTTAATATCAATTTATTAATCTTCAATATTTAAAAAAATTTCATCATTTATAAATAAATATTTTAAAATTATATTTTCAGTTTGTCGATTGAATTTCCTTCATGGCACATTCTTCCTTTAGTGGAAGAATTTAATAGAGATTTACAATGTAAAACTTATTCTAAATCAATTAAAATTAGACCAAAATGATTTGGTTTTTTGTAGCTTTACCTTCACAATGTGTATGTACATAATGACTAATTTCTTCACAAGCATTACACCATGAATGGCATTTATTTAAAAACAAACTTTTATGTATGAAACATGCAAGTCCAATACAAAGAAATAGTCAAACGAACATCAGCCTTTCATAACAGTAAAATATATACTGGTTGGTAGGGTTTTGTGGCGCAAAGTCCAAAAAGGACAAGCTGCACTAAATAAAATTTTAAAGAGAATTTAGAAATTTTAGACAAAACCCCGACTCAACATTTAAAATTTAAAACACAAAAGTAAATGTATAATTTATATTAAAATCTGGAAAAGTATAAGTAAATGGGAGTAAAAGTAATATTCATAAAATTTAAATAAAATGAGGGAAACCAATTTGCCTTAAAATGGCAAAATGATTTCTGTGAGGTGACTCCCTCACTAAATCACACATGGTTAAAAAGTCAGTTGGAAAAAATATAAAACGGTAAATGTTAAAACTTGGACATGAAATTAAAATAGGAAAGACAGTATATGATTCATCACACATTTCACACCATGGATTAAATTACTTAAAAACAAATGTCTGTGTGTGAAACGTGTGTCCGATACGAAGGCAGGTTAAACGAACATCCGCTCTTCGTAATGCTAAATTTATACTGGAGTGAGACATAGGAAAGTAATATGTAGTTTAATGCTGACTTGCATGTTCCACAATTCCTGCCAAAGAGAATATATAAAAATTTCTGTAACCTTTTTAACAAAAAGTGGGATCAATGGTTGATGCAGTTACATCTGACCTTACTTCCATAAAGACCTACATGACTTGATATCAAAAAAACTTGATCTTATTTTTCTTAATGATATGATTATTATTGACGTTACTTGAGAATTAATTATGAGTTTTTTGTTTCCTTAAAATTGAGCAGATAATTTGACAATTATATTTTTAATTAAGATCCCTAAAAAAATTAGGATTTCATTAATATTTGCAAAAAAATTCATACTGGTTTCATTGATAAAATATTCTAATTGAGACATAAATGTAATTGATGTAATGTTTTGCCTTTTAAATTACCAAGCAAACTTTTGTTTCGAAAAGAAACCCCCAATTTACAATCATCTGATATTATAATTATTAAATAATCCATTATATTATAATTTATTAAAATAATCCCTTATTTTTTTGGTATATGATTGTGGTAATCAATAGTTCCTAAAATATGGATTAAATAACCTTGGATTTATGCTTGTTTAAAAGGTGACATTTCGCACCAAAAATATTTTGATATGTTTTGTTCGATTCATTCAGTTAGAGTAAAAGGACATTGAAAGTCAAATTCATTACATTTTATAGTTTTTCTTTGATAAAGGTAAAAATATAAGACATAAATGAAATTGTAAATGATGTTTATGATCCTGATATTGTAACAATTAATTACAATTAAGTTTGATGTCAATTCCAGTTGGGTATTTTTAATGTTAAAAATGCATCTCTAGCACAGGCGAGTCTGTAATTGAAAATATCTATAAAATCCTAGAAATGATCAAAATAGACAGCCCTGTTATTAGTCACAGCATTGTATATTTTAAAGTAATTCCTTTATATATAATTTTCATCATAATATATTAATTTTTGATTTTTTGAAGAATTATGACATCTGCTAACCTATCAACATTTTCATTTTTGGTAGAATCTATCAGAAATATTTCAAGTTTTTATCACTTAATAAATAAAGCTTTGACTTTTAAATACATAGTATGTTGCCTTTTCTATTCTCATTCATTTAACATATTGAATACTTTTGCTTAGGCAGTAAAATGAAGTATATTTCTGCTAATTTTAATATTGCTAACACTTCTTATATTTTGGGTGCATAATAATATAAATGACACAAAGTGTGGTGACCAGGAATGAAAGAATAATCCCAATGTAAACCTTGCGTATCATAAGAGGTAACTAAATAGAATATCCAGAGTCCAGTAATATAGCTGGGTATCCCTGCCACCTGGAGGTCTGGTCCTTTAAGTTGTGGGTTAAGCATAAGGCTAACTTCCTCATCTTGTAAAATTATTAGTTTCAAAAGTTAATCTATCAATATAACTTGGCACAGACTTATGGTCAACTATTTGAAATGATTAAAGATAAAGTTAACTTTGATTTTCAGATAGGAACTTAAAATGTTAGATCAATGTTATTGCCTAGAAAAAGCTGGAGGTGGCTGAGCAACTTATGAAATATGGAATTGTTGCACTTTAAAAACCAGACAAAAAGTAATATATGAAAAAAGGAATTAGATCTTTATTATAATGGACCTGAGAAACAGGGTACCAATTCCAGTTACAATGGAGTAAAACCAAACAATTCTAGATAAATTCCAAAACAATGGAGTTAGTTTTTTTGTTAGTAAGATTTCCAGATCTGTACTGGGCTTTGCCTCAGTTAGCGAAAGAGTATGCAAACTTAAAGTGAAAGGATGTTTTGCAACAGAACCATAAAAGCCCTCATTAACATTGATGGTTCTTACTAACAATTCTGAGCTATCACTATAAGAACAGTTTTATAATGAGGTCCTAATGGCTATGGACTAAAGCATAAGAGACTGTGTTATAATACTTGGTGATATAAATGCTCGAATATATACAGACGTGCTATATGGCCACACAATATTTACTCTGATTCTAATGAAAATAGTAAACTTGTAATCTAGATTGCCCTTATGAACAATTCAGAGGTAATGAATGAATGCATACTTCCCACAAAGGACATGGCTAACAAACAATTGTAATGAAATTAATCATATTCTAATTTCAAAATTTTTGGGAAGCCAATAGCAATTCTGACCATTTGCATATAGTTTCTAAACTTCGTCTTAAAATATCTAGGGTACATTACTCTCAAAAAACAACAATTACAGATTTTTTATTGTAAAAAGGACGATTCCACAAAACTGGAGTATATGTCTATATGTTTTCTCCCAAGGTAAATATCTGTTTACATTATGTTACACTGTTTATAGAAAGACTAGTAAAATTTAATTTTTTTTTTTGTCAAATTTAATTAAGAATACTAAAAAAAACAAAATTAAAAAAAGAAGATATCTTCTAACAAGAGACTAATTTTTAAGGAAGATATAAAAAATTTCTAGAAGCTCTATTTTCAAGGAGTCAGCTTGAAATTTTAGGAACTTCAAAGGAACTGGAATAAAGTTTTGGACTCGCAATAATTTTAAAGAGTTTCCAAGAGTTGTACAAACCCTGTATTGATGTTACAAACTGTCAACTAATATCACAAATGTATGTAAGTTTAAAATTCTAAATTCTTAATAAATCCAGTCCAGTCTTTATGTATTGTTTTCAATTTAATCATTATTCCTCCTTTATTTTGCCAACTGGGCACATAATTTTGTCTATGTGCACAAAAATTTTAAATATAACATTTTATTTTGCATACACCAATTTCAGTTTACACTTAATTTATCTATACAGCAATTTACAGGAATTAATTTAATGGTCTTTTTGTAAAATTATTTGAGAATATTCAGTCTAAAAAATAATAAAACATATTGGAATCTGATCTAAGAAATATATTAAACAATATAAATTTCCTAACTTGCACCATATATCCTAAGATCATTAAAAATATGCTAAAGAAGAGGCTTCATATTTTTAAACTAATTTGACATAAGAATTTGTACAATTTTACCATAGATTATAAGATCTTTTCATTGAATGAATCTTAAAGAGTGCTGAATCATTGTTACAGCAACATTTAAAAAAGCAAAAAAAAGGGGGGGATGAAAATTTATTAATATAAATGAACAAAACATAAAAAAATTCTTATAAAAAAATACTTAAATATGTTTACAAATTATACTAAATTTGAAATAAATTATGCCTTTTAAAAGGATTTTTAAAGTTAAAATTATACATCAACTATAATTTTATACTACACACAAAATACTAACCAGTTGATTGGTTGGTTTGCTGGGTTTTGTGGCAAACGGTGAAAAACCAGCCAGATTGGACAAATTAGAGAATTCTCCAGATTTTTTGGAGGGAAACTGATTATTTCTCTAAAATATGTTAAAAAAAACATTATCAAATGATGAAAATTAATGAAAAATTTTTTTGGATACATATAAATATTGAAAAAAAATACTAACAAGCAATGAAGGTCGACCAGTATTCTCTTCCAATTTTACCACTGACTGATCTTCCTAAAAATTATTATATAAAAAGTTTAAAAATATAAGCTAAGTACTTTTTATTTGTGTATAGCTCTTAACATAAAATAATATAAATCAATAATGGAAAAGTTCCCAATTGTCACCTAAATGAATTATTTTTAAAAAAGTAAATTTCAGCATATAAGAAATACTTAAAATTAATAACAAATTCCTATTACAGTTTAAATAAAATGTCAGCTCTAATTCTCTTTTTAATATATAGATGAGCTTATTTTTAGTGCCATTTTGAAAATGTTATCTTCGTGATGTTATTTTATACAGGGAATATCTATATCAATGTTATATAGCATGCAGATTTGAATACTTGTTTGGTCGTTAAATATATAACTAAGACAAAAATTGTATACCAGCAAGAGATAAACAAATTCATTTTATAAGAAACAACTATTCAGAAAAAAACCATTATGGTAAAACAATGAAATCATTTAATATTTAATAATATAATGAAATAAATAAGCTTTAAATAGACAAATTTTATGAAAACAAACTGATTTTTGACATTTTTTTAATTTTCATGCCAAAAAATATCATGTATTTTTCTTAAATTTTCTTAAAATTGTTTTAAAAATTATACAAAATCATATATACGATGTGTGCAAACATTCCTCATAAATTTTAAAATCATACTTTTATAATGTGACACAACCCCCTTTTTTTCAAATTTAAAATAACAAAAAACAGTATGCTTAAAAATACTATTCTTAAAATAAAAAAAAATGGTACAACAGTATATGCAAGAGATACAAAATACAAACTTTGATTAAATTTTTAATCTTACTTTAAACTAAGTAGAGTAAATGGTCTAATTGACAAGCAAATTAGATCATAAATAATTTTTTTTTTTTTTTTTTTTTTTTTTTTTTAATAAATTGCAACAGAATTTGAGCATACAAAAAATAGATATTTACCTCAGACTCACTTGAAACAGATCTGGAAGACGCATCTGATAATTCTGGAACATCCTAATGAAAAATGAAGATAAATTATTGAATTATTTTAAAGTCTGGAACATCATCATAATTTACTATTTAATATTTTTTTTTAGCTTATCTTACAATTAAAAGTGAGATAGTTATTTTTCGAAAATTTCATTTCCAGAAAATAATGAAAGAGCAAAACTCACTTTAAAGCCTTGAGATATAATATTAACTATTAAGAAGCACACTTTGTTTCAAAATACAATTTTTTAATAATCGATATTATATCAATGACTGATATGCAGTATTGAAGCTTTTCTAACATACATCATATTATAGCAACATATTTAACTTATGACTAAAATTAAAAACAAAAAATAATCTCGTATCAAAAATTTTGAAAGGCCCACTCATCTTTTAACATGGATATCAGTGAAAAAGTACAATTAATAAATAAATACCAAGCATTATTTAATTAAAAAGAATATCTTTTTACAGCAAAGTAATGAAATTCAATATATCCATTAATTTTGAAACAAATATATCTTTTCAACAGTGCAAAAAAATTTCTTTACACTTATTTACATAAAAAAAATTTAAATGATACAAAAATATTTTATTTAATCTAAAACAATATTATAAGATCTGCAAAAAGAAAAAAATAGCTAAGAAAAAATTTTCAAGCAAAAAAAAAAGGAAAAAAATTATTTAGCTTGTTGGTTGGTTGGTTTGATTTGTTTGTTGCCCAATGATCATATTTTGTACATGAGGACTCATTAATACCAGAATCTAATTATTCAACCGAATTTGAAAATAATTTTCTCATGGATTTTTCTCAATTACATTAAATTTAATAAATAATGCAACAACTTCCATTGCCAGAAATTACTTAAAACACTTTAATTGAATTCAATAGAAAGTATACTTAATAACTTTTTCTTACTTCACATCAATTGTGTATCTCATTTGAATAGCATTTTCTGTTTATTTTATTTCTGTAATACTTTTGAATTACAAAGAATAAACAACAAAGCTTGTTATAAATTATATACATTATAAATAATTTTATACTCATAAACATGTAGGTAAATGTTGAACTTATAAAGAAATAATTTAATTACTTTAGTTCCTGAATCTTTGACTTCATGGGCAGATGGATCCTATATTTAAAAAGCAATTTATAATATAAAGTAAGGTAAAGTTGACACCATCGCCTACTTAAAGTTTAAAACTACTTTAACTACTAAAACTACTTTAAAATGAAGTTTCTACTAACAAATTATCAAAACAAATAGAATAAAATATCTTCACTTTGTTTCAATGTATTTTATTTATATCAAAATATATTTGCATAGCATCAAATATAAATAAGTCAATAAATTTACTAAAAAAATTATTGGAAAAGTTTTCATATTTAGAGGGGGAATTTTATTTTATTTTATTATAATAGAAGAGATTTTATTTTATTTAATTATGAAAAATACATTTTTATTACAAATTAAGTTATAAGCAACTTATATGCATCTAAATGAATAGCAAAAAATGAAGCAATGAAAAGGAATTAATAATGGCTGTGCCCTATTATTGAGTACATAATAAAAAGTTATTACCTTCATTTTAGAACCTTCACTCTCTAAAACCAAAGTAGACCTACAAAACAATATAATGTAATAAAAATTATAAAAAAAAAAGAGTGCTCATATTGTTCATAATGCAAACTTACACTATTTAGTTTCATTTCTCTTAAAGGTTTTTTTTTTTTTTTTAATTTTTTAGATTACATTATTTTGAATAGTATTAACTATTTAACAAAAAATAATGTTTAGGAAAACCTTAATAAGTTCACTAAACAATATTTGTATAATTGTTTAGTGCACAATCAACACATTTTTAATTTATTTAAATAATCCATACTTTACAACAAAAAAATATAATAATTACAAAGACAAATAGTAAAAAATCTGAAAAATAACTAGGTTACCAAATTGTTACAATGAATTAAGAAACTAAAAATGCAATAATGAAAATAAAACTTTTTAATAATAAGTTAGAAAAATAAAATTTTTAAATAAAATAAATTTAATATTTTTAAAATTTAAGAAAACATCTGTTACAAATAGTTAGCAAATTCAAATCATATCTGTAGTTAGATTTCATATTATATACTGTACATCATGCATACTTGTAAGATTGATTTCCAAATGTATAAATGTGACCATGAATGTAATAAAACCAATTATTAAAAATTGGTCCACTCAGAAGCAAATAAATGGTTTTAACAAAAAGTATTGCTCTTTAACTCTATATATTTATAAGTTTTATAAAATAGCTTTGATTACAAATAATTAACTTTATCATATCTATAAGAAATAAAAGGTTGATTGATTGATTTAAAAAAAATTATGATAGATTCAGAAGATTAAAAAATAAAAAATAAACTTTTCAAAAGTAAAAACATAGAAATCAAAATTCCTTAGAATAAAAATAATGGTATTAGATTTATTAATGAAGAAAATTGTTAAAATAATTTAGAATATTGGATTTTAATAATTATTCACAAAGCAAAATGCTAAATAATAATAGACGAATTCCATACTTTTAAATATAAAACATAATTGTCGTCTCTCTAATGTTATGCAAAACATATCTAATGTTATGCGTTTTCTTTCTTATATATACATAATGATCAATTGTCTTTGGTGAATAGCATATCTGTATATAAAATGTAGGATACCAAGATTGATATTGACAAATCTATTTCTTTTCAAACCAAAAATAATTTAGTGGTGCTTAGTGCATGCTTTCATAAATAATTATCTATTTTATCATTCCTGCTCACCCCCCCCCCCAATTTTGCTTTATGTTATTTTAATCAGCTTGTCATTTCAACAGAGAAACAAAATAACACTAATTAAAACCTAAAAGTCAGTTCACCAAAATGATTTCAAAAGATTGAGATTCCAATATATTTAAAACACAAATTGCCACAGTTCAAAAGTTTAGTCGATATTTCAGTGCAATCAAAAGATCAGATCAAACAGTATATAATCAAGCTGAATAATGACAGACTAACATTACTATTCAAAATTAGAAGCAAAAATGTTGTACACCAAAAAATTTAACTTTATTATTATAAATCTCAAATTGATATTATAATAGGAAAAATAATGATAAAAACTTACTTAACAGTCTCTTGAAATAATTTGTCTTTTACTTCACCTAAAGAAAATTTGAAAACAAAGATATTTAAACGACAAAAATAATACATCACAAAGACAATTGATAAGAATCAGAAACACATAAGCAAAATATAAGAATATGAAACATAATAGTTTATAAAAGAAATGGAATGAAAAGCATTAGTTACTTGACATGAGCATTAAGAAGCCTTGATTTAAATGTAAAATAAAAAAAAAAAATTTTAATATTTAGAAAAACTTTAAAAAAAATTTTGTAAAATTTATTTTTATCTATAAAACTGCTAAAAACACCTGATGGCAACATTATATATTAGTTGACATCTGACTTAACTTGATTAAAGACAAATCAAAAAGCATCTGTTCATATCAAGAAAGATACATATACAGGATATGGAATATAGATATTGACCTTAGTATGGAAACTTTATAAATCAAGATAGAAATTTCTAATTAAAAAGAAACTTTTTAACTTTTGCACACAAAGCCTCAATTAGTGATACATTTCAAATGTTATAGCAATACTTTCAAAACAATTTTATATAATGATTGAATGAATTTATATTTTCCCACATTTTTTTAATCACATCAGATAATTAGTTTCAATAATTACACTATTGTCTATTTCCCATTAACATTACTTTTATTGTAAAGAGTTAGTGCAATTGTGAATAAAACTTAATATGTAATTAAGAAACATCTATTTGAAATAGAAAATTTGGCCATAAAATGAATTAAAAACTAAAAATCTGTATTAATTAGAATACATAATAAACAAATTGAATGATTAAATGAAAATATTTTAATATACTTAAATACAATTATTCTTGAGCGAAACGCATGTGTCCAACACAAAATTGAATCAAATGAGCCTCAGCATTTTGTAAGAGTAAAATTAGCAATGAGGCAAGGTAAGCGAAAACGGTATGTAATTCATTGACAACATGCATGTTTCACGATTTCTAAGAATGAATTCGCAATTGTCACAATTCTTATACCTTTTCTCAAAGAGTGGACCTGATGATAAACTAGATCCTCTCTCACTTCCATCAAGACCTACCACAAGTCAATTAGTACCCAAAAAAAAAATTTTTTTTTGTTATAATCCTTTCCAACATGGGAATCTAATGAATTGAAAATCCTCTGCACAACAGGATGGCATGTAAAATTAAGATTTTCTATGGTTCTAGAAATTCTCAAACTCACACACAGAATCTTTGATCATTCAGTATATTTACAAGCTGCAGGGTGAGATCAAGAATTATGGCTTCAAATGGTGAAAATTGAGCTGAATGAATGAAGATTAACTAAGAGTTAAGTTGTTAACAAATATTGAGCAGGCAACATGTCTTGCTGCTTTAGAGGCATCTGAATACTCGAGTGTATGAATGATAGGTTGGTTGGTTGGGTTTTATGGCGCAAGGTCCAAAAAGGACAAGCTGCACCAGGAATGATAATGACAGTTATGAGACAAATAGAGCTGTAGATAAACAATTGGCGTAGTGTCTTATTTTTTATATATACTTCCGAATACATATAAAAAAACAAATACTGGAGAGTAAATTTAGGTCAAAGTATAATTTTTCTAAAGATACAATAAGAGAGGAAATGTTTCATAATTTATATTAATTTAAAACTGATACATTTAAATAAATTTAATTTATTGCAATCAAGTTTTACATTAAATCAAGATATTATGCTAAATAAGGAAATTTAATGCTGTAACGTTTAACTTGGTGGTTGGGTCAAATAAATAATACAGGAAAAAACATTTTGAAAAATTAAAGAATTTGAAAACAAAAATTTTTAAAATAGATCTAAAAGTATATTTTTACAAATATATGATACAGTTTCAGTACTCACATATTATCCAGTCAACAATTTCAACAAGAAAAATTATGTTTTCTAAGTTGAGTCTTAATGTCAAATGTAGTTTTGTGGCCACACAGCCCAAACTATTTCATAAATAAGTTATATAGAATTAAATACGGCAAAGAATTTTGGCTTTAACAGTTGGAGACACATTTTTTTGTTGAAAATGGATGACAGGATAATAATAAGCATCATAATTTCTTTTTAATTAGCAAAAACAGTAATAAATAAAACTCACCACTTAATACAGCATTTTTAAAAAGTTTCTTATATTCTTGAGGATTAACTTGTTTACATGCATTTAATCCATGTTCCAGAACCTTAGGATTAATAGTAATAGAGCGTTGCTTAATTAAAGCTGATGACAAGATAATGTAAGCCTAGAAAGAATTTATAGTCATTTACTATTTTGCAATTTTATTCTGTTATAATCCAGTAAATTCAAATTAAAGATTAATTTATAAAATGTAAAATTTTCTTTTTTCTTTCCCGTAAGATGGGTCTGATTTCCTTAAGGTTCTGATTGGGATTAACACACAATTTTTTACTTGATTTACATTTTTTCTGCTTTTTCATTTTACTTTTTTTTTTTTTTAATTTTTGTGTATTAAGGGATATCATTTTAAATGTCTTAAAATTTTGCAAGACAATGGAAGGACAGAAATAAGTACTATTTTTCAACACAAATTCTAATGAAAATTTAATAAATGATTCCTCAATTTCTACAATTATTAAATATTAAAATTTATTTTAGCCTCACTAATCATAGCTATTGGAAAACATAACATATCAATTCATGCAATTTAAAACAAAAAATTATGCTACACATCATGATACTCATCAAGCATATTAAGGAGAATATAATCTATTTGTGCTTTGTGAAAGAAGTTTCTAGTAAAATATAACATTCAAATTCTGAAATTTTGACAGAAATTGCTACTTAAAATGTAATTTTTCTTTCTAAATTTACAAACAGATTTATTACTTCATTTTAGTATTAAGGAATTTCGTGCATATTCAAATGAAATTTCCATTTAAGATTTCTGAACTCGCTTAAATTCGAAGTATGAAGTAAAGCACCTGTCATCTAATTTCAAATAACAGAATTTGAAAATAATTGCTGAAAAAACATTTTAGTTCCTTTTAATATATTTTACAAAGAGGAATGCTCATTTTTACAAACTAGTAGGAAAATGTAAAATTGCATTTAAAATTAAAAGTTTGTAAAATATAAAAATATGCTACATTTTAACATTATCAAACTGCAGTCCTTATAAGGGAAGAAGTGCTATTAGAAAAAAATTATGCAGAATACACTATATAAAAAAAGACATACAATATAAAGCATAAAAATTAAAATGAACTTAATATTTAATACTGAAAAATCAGGCATTTTGATTCATTATTTTAACAAAGCTTGAAAATCCAAATATTAAAGATATCTTTTCTTCAACATCCTTTCAAGAATAGATTGACTAATGACTGACAAACTGATTTAATATCGGGATTCCAAAGCCCATGCTCATTCATTGAAACAATTATATGATGGAGTTATAAGATGTTAATTATGCCTGGATCCATGGGGTGTAACTTGAAAATTAGATTAGTCAAGAATGAATTATTTTAATATCCAGGATTTCAATAGGAATATTGGCAAGAGATTTTCTTAAACTCTAGTTCATAAATAAGAATCAAATTATAATGGGAATTACAACATGATAAGAATCAAATTATCATGGGAACAAATACATTAAGGAATAACATTAGAATTAATCATTAGTTAATAAAATAACGAGTGCTTGTAAATTAAAGGTTCTTAAAAATGAGTCTATGCAATATTTGAGTATGCCTATACGAAAATGATGTTGTATCTTGAAAACCTCAACATTCATGTCTATTTTAGTGTAGTAATTAATAGAGACATTATGTATTAATTAATTGCAGTATGATTAACAATTTATGTTGTAAATTCAAACACCAATAAAATTTATGCTTAGTTTCAAAAAGAAAATTTAGAAACATAAAATAATGTTAATGATACATTAAAAAAGTATCATTTAGCTTCAAACTTTAAAATTTATAATAATTTCAAACTTATAAAAATTTCTAAAATAAAATATGAATATATAAATATGAAATTGACATAAAAATTTCTCACAACAACAACATTTACCAAAAAAGCAATAGCATTTTATTGTATTATTTTAACTTTTTCCTTGTACTTTAATTTTTCTTTTAGAAAGAACATAATGCTCTAAATCTCTAAATATATTATAGATGATTAATGGATGGGGAGGTGAGCGAATAGAAAAGCAGCTATTATTTCCATTCCTATTAGCTTTAATAGATTGCACAGTAAAATAAATATTTATCTAATTATGCAATAAGATAAATATAATCTAACTGTTGTAATAAGTTTATACAGTAAGATAATATACACTAAAACAAATTTAAAATTTGATTGTTCATTAATATTGAATTGCAAATCAAATGTATTAATAATCAAGCGAAAATTTTGATTCATTCAAAAGTAAATGCAAATATGTTGTAATGTTTATAATATCAGCATTTAATTAGAGAAAAATAAATATAATGCAGTTTTTATGCTTCACAAACATTTCCTTCAGGTATAAAACACATTTTTAAATATAAAATTATTTAAGACTACTTCCAAGAGTTCAAAGCAATTTTTTGACAAAAAAATCTATCTATATATTCACCATTAATATAATTTTACTTACATTTATTAGTAATATAAATTAAATCTTTACTAAAATGATTATGGATAAAAGCTATATTTAAATAAATATAATTTTGAGTTAAATATATTAAATATGTGTGAGAGAGAAGCTTAAATTATAAGACAAAAACACAATAGTTCATTCAACAAAATTGAATTTACTAACCTTCAAAATTAAAAGGCATTTTAATTGGTGTTAATATAATTTCTCTTTACACTCAATATGTAAGAAATTGAATACAATTTATATTTAATTTACAGATTAAATGATAATTAGTGAGGCATGCATTTAATAGAATTAAATTTTAGTAAACATATACATTGGAAGATTTTTGTGTTTTACACATGTAATTATGTATTCAATCATAAAAGTATTTTTTGTAATATAAAAAATATCCAGTCAATGAAAAAATAAATACATAGAAGTAACACTCTAACTTTTTAACACATATTTAATTTTTTTAATCTTTATTGTATTTAGTTTTATCAAAAGCAGCAAAAATAGTTAATCAAATTCAATATTTATTACTCCAGCCTTTTCAATATACTATATTAATCATTTAATTGCCTTTTGACTTATAAAGTTCATCTAAATAATGAAAAAAAAATTTCATGATCATTTCCTCTTTTTTTGGGTATTTTTTAATATTCAATAGGTATGACACATTTCTATCTTGTACAAGCTACATTATCTAAGTACTTTCATGATAGCAAAGAATAATGAATTTTCTGCAAATTTCTTTCACAAAAAATTGATTTTCCATATTCTCCCTTCCTACAATTTTTAACAGATAAAAAAAAACCTTTCTACATAAGTTTCCTAGATAATCTATAAACTGAGAATGAATTGCCCAATAAAATCTATCAATGTAAAAATTTCTTGTTGGTTCAGAAATTTGAGAATTTAGCAACATTTATTATCTTAAAGAATTAATAAAATATCCTAAAACATTCTCAGAATCAGTTTCTTTTATACAATGACTTTCTCAAAATAAAAGGAAAAATCACAAAAAAATGTTTAAATATTAAACTATGCTACCAAATAATTATTTTCATAAAACATGGCTCCAAGGCATATAAAAAGGAATTTTCAAATCAATTATTCAAAATTCTCCAACACAATCTTATATATACATATACTAACATTTTGAAGTTTTATATTGTTCTTTTTTTCTTCTATAACTTATCTACTTTACATTAGTAATTTTTTCCATTTTTTTTAGTTGAATTTTCTATTAGCATTATTTAAAGTTTTTATAGTCTGTAAGAAATTCTGATAAACATTTTTGCAAGGAAACTTCAATATATGATGCAATCACACAAGAAATACAAAAACACATTTTACATTAAGAACTAATTTTTAAGCAGGTTTTCTGCAAGAAAAAGCTCTTATTGAGAATCTAGTCTAAAGTGCTATATAACCATACAAAAATTAGAAATAATTTAGCAAACTATGTTTGCTTTATATTGTTTGCTGAAAAGAAAATTGTAATAAATATTTTTTAATTTCCAAATTTTTGGAACAAATAAAATAAAAATCAAGGATTTTTTAAATTTTAATTGCTTTTCTACATGAATTTGTATTTTGACTATTATTACATCAGTTTTTTTTTTTTATTTTCTGCAAAAATTGAGTACTCTTACATGTTTACTAAAGAATGTGTTTTTTTTTTTTTCTCTCACCTGTTTTGAAAGCATTTTGTTAAATAGAATATTAGATTAAGTATATTATTTTTTGATGAACTGGCTGATAAGTAACAAATGTTTTTAAAAATGATTAACATTGAATAATTTTTTATTTTATTTGTCATCAAATTTTAAAATCTTTTGACACTATTTTGAATTAGTTGGGATGAGATTACTCCATATAAAAATAGCTTAGTTTTGGATTGACTCAATACTTTTTAAGATAAATAAATTACTTAGTTTTAAAGCAACGCCACATGTAATTATTGTCTTTAATTATATAAATATGGAATTTAGCTCTATCATGCATGCTACCATTTTTAAAAGGATGCATGCATTACTTAATGTATGTTGTATTTTCCTGCATATAACAGGCAGTGGCCTATTATTAGAAAGGGCTTTCAAGTAAAAGAAAAAAGTGTTGCATAATAGCTCTCTTCAGTAATTTCTTCAGCAAATAATCCAAAGTGTGTACTGATGATAAAGTGGTGTACCATAAAATAAAAAATATATAGTATGACTAAAAATATAATGAACTGAAAAAGAGCATTTATTATGAGAAACATCTGTTTGGATCCACCTCATTGCCAAGTTTAATAAACTGACGTAAAAGCATCAGATCAGTCACCAAGAGCAATAATTCGAAGATTTCAGCAAAATGTTTCTAATAACTTTAAAATAAGTTTATATATATATATGTTCTAAAAATATATTTTCAATTAATAATTAAATTAAAAAAAGGGATTATTTTTGAAATGAGCATTGGAAATAATTTTTCAGTATTTACATACTTTTTCACCTTACATGATCAAGTTTGTCACCATTTTTTATTTGCCCTCTCTTATAACTTTTAGTTTAAAAACTACCATACAATCTAGATACTTTTGCTTCCACATGATGATATATGAACTTGTATCAAGATCGAAATAAAATGTAAAATGATGCTAGACAAGTATAATATCTTTGTGAGAAAACAAATTTGTTCTAAAATACAAAAGAACAAAACTGGTCATTAGTTGAAATATGTCAGTCGAGTCATGAAAGTTTTCATTTGTCATCTTTAATATATTTTACAAAACAAACTGCATTTCTTTTAAAATTTTAGTGCAAGCTTTTTGATGAAGACTCCCCCCCCCTCCAGATTATCCAAAGGCTGTGTATAATATGCACACATTGAAATTTAAAATACATTATTGATAGATCATATGCAAGAAAAGAGGGCATTTTTAATTACCTGTAAAAATATAGTTGGGGAAGAAGAGCTGTTACTTTTTTAATATAACACATGAAAAAAAAATCACAACTTAAGGTTATTGTAAAAAATCTGCAGATTTGCAGCATCTTTGAATTCCAAGAAATAGTAAGCCAAATTCACATGCCATTATCAAAATGACCAGAAAATTGCCAAACATCTCTTACTGTTCAATAGTAGCTAGGATCACAGATCTCATGGTTGCTCACTTCTAGTTTGGCCAGAGAGGGCTTCATGAAAATGTCTCCTGTTCAAAACCTTAAATATTACTTATATTTAAAGTTTAAAAAGACTATAATGTGTTGCTTATATATAATGTATTACTTACATATAGTCTTTCTCTTTTAAAAGTGTTTTTTCAGCCATCTCAAAGGAAAAAATGCTTTATTTGAATATTTAAGAGGATTTAAATGTCCTTTTTATAACTGATGAGTAAGTTTTAAATTTCATTGAAATTAGAAATAAATTTTACAGTAAAATATAAATATCTGAAAAAAACACAACATAAAATTAATTAACAACTACACAAAATTCACTATATCATTGCATGAAGGAAAAAATAAAATCAAAGAAAAAAACAATATCTTTTCTATCTTTCGAAACAATGTTCCAGACATTTTTTGGTGGGTTCCAAAACAATTTTTGAATACACGGGAAAACTAAAATACACTATGATAATTATATAATTTTTTATCACTTCAGGTAATATTTTATTACTTATTACATAAGAATTCATATTTCTTTTTCTTTTTTTTTTTTTTTTTTTTTTCCTTTCTATGCTATTATAACATCAAATTTATACATATACAACAATGGCAAATTTATTTTTGTAAAAAGTTTATTTAATAATGCAAAACAAACCAAGCTATCTTCTGGATTAATCATCAGTGCAACAAAACTATCTAACTCTGCTAACTTGTACTTTTTCATTTTAAGATATGCTTGAGATCGCTGAGACAATCCAGTACAACAGTATGAGCTAAGAGAAACACACAAATATTTTTTTTAAATATATAAAAGTAAATATTGTAAACAGATATATACAAATGTATCTTTCAATCATAACTTACTTATATTTTAAAGAAGAAGAGTAAGCTTCTATAGCTTCTTCAGTATTTTCTTTTTTATAAGCATCATTGCCAATCTCTAACCATTTTTCACTTTCTTTCTAAATGAAATAATTTAAAAATTAAATATATCAATTAAAACTTATACTTAACAATGTGATAAATAAAGGAAAAAACTTCATAGGAAATTATTTTTATTTATTTATTTATTATTATTATTTTTTTTTTTTTTTTTTTTTGTCGAGTGCCAGCCAGACTGGCAGTATGGGTGCGCTGCTCCACTTTTTCAACTGAACCGCAATTGGGTGTGGAGTCTGACTTCCTCAGTACACACATGCCATAGGTACCCGTTTATAGGGTAGGCAACCATTCATACAAGGAAAGGACAAGAAACACACAGAGAGAAAGAGGTATTATTTTTATTAAATATTGTTTATAAAAACAATTAATAAAAATAATAACATTAAGTGGTAGTATAGTCAGCATAAATACAGTCTGTTGAGCATAATTTTTAACAGTTCAAAATTATAATTTATTTTGTTATTAAAAGAACCACAAGTGCATTATGTGAATATTAATACATATATTATTTTATATATAATTTTGCAATACTTTTCAAGCTTTTCAGCAGTTTTTTTGTCCCCAAAAGTTACTAAAATAAAGGAAAAAATATTTTAAAAAATTGAAAATTTTATACATAAATTTAAAATTTACAATGAAAACCAAAAATTTGTTTCAAATATGAATACAGATAATTGAACTTTCCAATAATAATATTAATATAAATCTAAATATAAACTGTCAGATACCACTTTCCTTTATAGTAAGTTTCATTTGTATTTTATTGTGGCATAATTATTCAAAATAAAAAAAAATATTCTCATTTTAATCAATGTTATGAAACAATTTAAAAACTGATACATAAAAATAGGGAAAACATATTTTATGATGATAAATATTAAAATGGAAAATTGTTGCCTTGAATTTAATGCAAAAAAATAATATATTTGAATATTGTTGGTAAAATTTTTCAATAAATTGCAGAGCTGAATAAAAGTTCGCCAAAATTACTAATTTCAAATGCATCAAATTTAAAGCATAAATAAACACGCTGTACTTCAATAAATTTAAAACATCTTATATACAATATAAACCACAAAATAGCAAAAATAAACTTACTCCACAAGCAACAATCATCTCCTTCATATTAAAAGGAAAATCCATTTCATAGTTAATAAGATTAAAAAAAAAGTTTTTAATTCAATTTTGCAAGTATACAAATAGTTCTAATTATGAATTTCAAATTAATGTACTAAACCATTTAACAATTCATTCCTTGCAAGACTATGAAACAATCTTAAAACCTGTTAATTTCAGATGTGTTAGATAATGACAAATGCATTTAACAGTTCAAGAACCGAAATATGTAATGTTTTATACAATAAAGGCACCAATGGACATTTTATCTTTTTTGTCATTGATATCAAAACAATTTAAAATTAAATTTTAAATCATATTGAACAAATTTTCCTCTTTATATCTGTAAATTTTAATTTTTTAAAAACTTATAATTTTTTTTTAAATCTTTTATATCAATGCATGGAACATTTACAGTAATACTTAGAAAGAAGTTTCATTACATTTTTTTATTAATTAGCATATGCTATAGCAAAAACAAATACATTACATTATTATATTTCAACTAATAAATTACGGCATGGAAAGAAATGAGAAAAAAAAAATACTATGAATAGATAAATACATTTATATTTTTATTAATAATTTAATATTAAAAAAATGTAACACAGAGATAGAAGTGAAGGACACTTAAGATATTAAAAACACTTTTTGTATATCCTTAAAAAAGCTAAACTTTCTACATATAATTTAATTTTTTGTAAAATATTCAGATATTTAAGAAAATTGTTGAATATTTTTCTTATTTAATTCTGTAAATGATCATTAGAGGCACTATTTAACAAAGAAAAAAAACTTTATTAGTAAAATATTTTCCTTACTGATCTGAGTTAAAATATGCATATTATTTCTGAACTAATCAAATTTTTCAATATAAAAAATAAAGCTAAGTCTGCATTTAAAAATTTTTAAGTTATATTTTTAAGAAAATAAAACTTTAGAAATTGAAATGTCACAAATACAATTATATTGTGTTTCCAAGTATCATGGCCACTTGTATATTTTAAAAATGTTAAATTTATTTTAAATAATCATTTATTAATCTAAATTGATAGTTTAACTATCAGACTGAAACAAATTAAACTAAAACTGGGTTGAAAGGGATTTCAAAATCACAGAAATTGGTATCACTTAGGGAAGATAATTATTTAAGAAACATTAAACAGTTATATATATATATATATATATTCAAGTTCTATAAACAGCATATATCTTAATAAGGCAAGCCAATCATTCTAAAGTAGTTTTTTTTTTGGGGGGAGACTAATTTGACAATAGAAATTTTTTACTACAGTCCTAAGAACTTAATGTTAAATACCACATGATTGCAAGTTTTTAATGTCCAACAAAAAAAAAAAAAAAACATACATTGTACAGCCAAGCCATATTAGTTGGCAATTTTATATCTTTTATTCCTGATCAAAATCTTTTTCATTATGTTACAGTTTTCTTTATAATTATAATAAGAATAATACGAAATACTAACTTTAACAAAAATAAACCTTTTTCATTCAATTTAATTGAAAAGTGTAAAAGTAATTAAAAAATTAATGAAATTAATTTTTTATAAAAAAAACTTATGCCTATCGAAATTAAATACTTCCTGTAATTGTTCGCTATTTACAGAGCTGGAGCTTAAAATTACAAGATTTTCAAGGACCCAGGAAATTTGATTTTCAGTGTGTTTAATTAATTTTTTGAAGTTGTATGAACTCTGAATTAAAAGAAATCTGCAAGATTGTGGAAACTTTTATACCATTCAGAGCATATTTTATAAATTTATGCATCACCAATTACTTCTTCAGTATATAAATTTGTACAATCATAGCACTTACTGGAATATTTTGTAGTTCCACATATAATTCAGATAAAGCTTGATATAGTCTTATTCTTACTGTCATGTTTCTCACTGTCAAAAAATATAAATAATTATTATATTAATACATAAATTAGGATTATAAAGGACATTGAATTCTTAAGATGTGTATAAAATTAACTCACCATACAATAAAGCAAGTACATAACAAAATTTTACAAATCCTGAATCATATCCTTTAAAATTGTCTCTAAAATTGAAAGTCACTGATTAATATGCAATAAAAAACATACTTTAAATGAAGTTTAATAAGAGAAAACTTGCCAGTTAAAACTAGCAATAAATCAGAAAGGAATATATGAAAATAATAATGCACTTGTGCAGGAATAGTAGTGGATAAAAAAATTCAAGACATTAAGACAATAAATTAATTTAATAAAGTAAAATATATAAGGAATAAAAAAATATTAAAACTTTACATTTGTCAACATAAATTTAAAAATTTAAATGGACAGGCAGCCCAATAGTTTTGACAGACAAACAAAGTGAGAAAAAATGCTTAATTATGAATTTTGAACTTTTAATTCACAAAACGTTTGAAAGATTATTTAATTAATCATAACTTATATACATATCTTAAATATTAAGTAAAGTTCAAAAAATTGTCAAATCTATTTTTATTAACAGAAATATTAATGAACAATGTTTCATTAATACAAATATATTTTTACAAAGATAAGAACATTTCAGACAAACATAAGTATTTTTAGTGTGATAAAAAAAAAAAACATCAAATTCCAAAATAACAAGAAAAAAAGTTTTTTAATTTGTACTACTTTTTGTAGAAATATAACTAGTTTTTCTGAAACATCTTTCGTTTTATCATTAGCAACATCCAACATTATCTCAGCAACTTAAAAATCTTTCCTTTTAACACAATTTCTTAGTTTTTTGGATAACCTATTTAATCACAATTCAAAAGCTAAATTATTATTATTTTTCTTTTAAGAAAATTATTTTTTCTGAAAAGAGTAAAAAAATTTTTTATTTGCTATAGTTATGTTTCACTCAACATTTTCCCCCTTCTTTTCATCCTTTTCTTTACATTGTTGTTTCAAATAAGAAGCATATTGAGAATGAGCATTTTTATACACTCTATTAAATTAGCAACAGATTCCTTTCTACATACATAAATCTTATATATTCTTAATGAAATGAATACCAATATCTGATAATTTGCACTCACCTTGAGTTATGGTATTGTTATTGGCATAAAACACTTGCAGAAGGGCATTTCTAAATGATATTAAACATTAACTAATTTTAAGAAAATAATATTTAAAATTTCCTGAAAGAGCTTATAATTTGAAATTTTCATTTCAGTAATAGCAAATATCACATGCAGCAGAAAGCCAAAAATTTGACATCTGCACATGCTTGATAGCCAATTAAATTGCCCTTTTTGTCCTTATTTTCAGTGGAAAACCAACTACCTGAAAATTTCATAATTTGAGGCATTTTAGAGTCTTGGGTACTTATAAACTTATTAAAATTCACAGAAAATAAAGTTTCCCAAGAAAAAATTAATGAACAACCATACTCTAATTCTTAAGGTAAACATTTTCATTTCTTGAACAAAAAGGAAAACATCATGACCAGTCAAGTTTTTGATTGATATGTAATATGTTGGCACCGCTACGTCATCATCCACAACAGTTTTCATTTGCTGTTTAATTCATTTCCCAAGATGTCATTAATTAGAAGATCAGCCCTTTATTCTCACATATACTTTGAGAGAAGAATTCTATTTTTAAATTGAGTACAGAAATGTTCTTTCTCTTCATTCAAAATTAAATAGAAAAAATACAGAAATTTTAAGATTCCCTAAAAATTAAGAACTTTTCAGGACAAAAAATTTTTTCAGGAAAGTTAGGATATTTAGGATAACAATTCTGAATTTCCTGATTTAATTCTCCTTTTTTACTTTGAATTATGAAGCCTGTATTTGTCAATATAAATTAATACTACATTTTATTAGTAGAAATAAACATATTAACATTACTGTAAAAGAGGATTGAAGCGAGCAATATCATTTTCAGAGACATGTTTACTATTTAATAGATGATGAATGAAGTCTGCTTCAGGATGACTAGATTTGCTTCTTTGACTAGTCATAAATAAGCAACCACTACAGCAACCCTATAAATAAAGAGAAATATATAAGTAATATTTAAAAAGAAAGTTACTTCTTTAGGGAAAATGTTACTTTTTTACATCCTTAATAAAATAAAATTTTGAAGATTATAAACCATTAATGAAACTTTTTTTACAAAATTATTATTAAAATATTGATTTCCAATAATCAAAACTACAGTGAATTTTATTTGCAAAAAAAAAAAATAAATAAATAAATAAACAAATTACCCAGATATTAGTTTCATATACCATAAATATTCACTTAAGATGGAATTTAACCTTACAATTGTTAGACAGAAGATAAATTGTTAGTCTTCAATTTAAGGAAAAACTTGAGAAAACGTTATAATAGCCTCTGTTATATGTAACTGAAATATTTATCATATATTCACAATCAATAATTTAAATATTTAACTGGAAATATATTTTTTACATGATATGATTTATTTTTATCATTTTAAGGAAGAATTTACTTATTTCTCAAATGTTTTAAATCTATTTGTCCTGGACTGTTTAAATATTTAAAATCTGCTAAGTATGAAATTTTGCAATCAGTATGAAAAAGGAAACTTTTCCTTACCTTACAAAAGTGACACAGTGTAAAAACAACAATTGAATCTAACAGTAAAATAGAATCTGCCCAACTGTTTAGGCTACATTCATCAGCTGTTTTGTCCCTAAAATCAAAATGGGAGGAAAAAAAGACTTAAAAACTGTAAATGTACAATAACAATTAACGTAAAATTATTCTGAAAATTTAAATTCCAATAAAAAATTGGAATTTAAATTTTCAGAATATGATATTTAATTAAAACTTCGATAAAAAATGCTTGAAGAAATTAAGAATTTTCAGTCACTAGCTTCTAGGAGTCTTCTCAAAATTATAGTAACAATAAGAATTTTTTTGGTTAATAATTCATTCAATTATTGTATTAATTTATTGTTATTAGCAAAAAATTACAAAAATAGAAAAGAATCATGGAACTTACATGTAAATTAACTCATTTTTTTACAATAAAAATGTTCCCCTACACAAAATTCTTTCCCCAATTCCATAGAATTTTTTTACAAAATATAATCTGTATGTTATTAAATGAAAAAAATCTCAATTTAAATATTTCTTTACTACCTGTATGGATTATTTTATTAAACCTTTCACGACAATTTATTTATTTTTTTTTTAACAACAGAAAAATTTTGGTTGCATAAACTATGAATAGGGCACACTAAAATGCTAAAACTAAGAAGTTATATTTTTAGGAAAATTTTAAACACTGATTTAGGACCGGGACATATGTGTCCCATCATCCTGACCAGTGGGACATATGTGTCCCAGTAGTCTTCAATGAGTAATTTTGTAAAGAAAACCAATGACTTTAGACATAAAAATTTAATTATGAATGGTATTGGTTTGAAACAATCAATGCACAATTTGACATTACACATAGTGCACATTGTTTTAGTGTGCGATTCCTTTTTTTCTGGTAAACATTTACAACACCATTGTCGAGTGTTTTGCTGTTACTGGCAGATGGTCACCAACATTGAGTAAACTTCGCGATGCTTTGGAAGGGCGTCCAGCTCCTCATCGGCATTGAACTTTCCGGACATCATCAAGGCTTCTGCAAGAGGTACAATGAAATCAAGAAGTGGTATTTTTTTATGTTTGAGTTCGCAGTACGCAATCCACGAGTTGACCACTGCGCTCATCAATAAGCGAAAAAACACTTTTTTCCACCACTTGCAAGATTTTCTATCTAATTCCTAAACATTTGCCATTTGGTCTGCAAGGTCTACACCTCCCATGATTTTGTTGTAGAATTCGATTGCCACAGGGCACTCAAATTCTTTTATGCTTCCATATTTCATGGTGAGATTTACTTTTGCATATTTAGCTTCGTGGCAATTACTTAGCATCATCACTTCCTTTGAGTCAAGCCATCTCGCACACATTTTTCCAATTTTAGTTACGAGAAACTCAGCCTCCCCCCTTTTGCTTAGTTTTGTTGTAAAATTAGGAGCATCTTTGCGTGTCTTGATGCACATACCAACAGCAGGAAATTTCAAGGTTTCCATCAGATGCACACTTGTAAAAAAGCAGTCAAACGCAAGCATCATATCTTTTCCTCGGATTGTCTCCATTAGCTTTGATACTACCCATTCCCTGAGTGTGCCTTGAACTTCACCCGTTTCTTTTCCAGAATAAATGTTCATGCCATATACATATCCTGTATGTGAAAATGATGACATAGGACTATTGGGACAATATATTCCCGCTATCCAAGACGAGAGGGACATATACGTCCCAATAATAAAAACGTAAGTAAAACTTTGCCACTTGCCAGTTTGTTAGAAATAATCCACTTCGTGAGTAACTTATTAAGTATCTTATCCCAAAAGATACCAAGCATGAAGTCACAACTGTCACATCAATATTCTGTGTGACAAAAAGTTTGAACAAAAGTCCATTGACAAAAACTATTGAACTTTTTGTATCCATCAAATCATTCATTTAAATCTTCAAATTTTATGAAAAAAAAATTTAATATAAATATGCATCAGATATTTAAGAGATCATATGGCATGGTAAATTGTATTTAAAACAAATTTAATAAGGATTAAGTACTACAACATTTGAGTTATTACAAGAAAGAGTCAATAATTATCACCTACCTTTTGAAGTACCCTGATCTCTCAACTAATGTTTTCATTTTCTCAAAAGGAAATGGTTTGCCAAACAATATGGGATCAAAGATTCGTAACCTGATGTACAAAAGAATTTGCCTTTGCACTGCAAGAAATTTTATATATATATATTCATTCTTATTACGTAACTACATTTAAATTATTAGTCAATGCATAAAAAGGTTTATTTCAAATATGTAATAAAACTCGATTTATTGTAATTAACACAAATGAATAAAATAATTAACTAATTAATTTGTAAATAAATTCATAAACTGATTGCTAATTCATATCTTATTAAATATTATAATTCAATATGCATTTTTTAACATGATAAATATTTCGTGAAAATGTTAACTTACAAATTTTCTTTTTCTTGATGACATCAATTTTTAGATATTCATTTTATTATAAAGATCAAAATAACAATTCATCATTTAATAAATTTAATACATATAATAAATGTACATAATATAATTAAATATAGAGAAAATAAAAAATTTTACTACTTTTTATACAATATTTGCTTTGACTTATTTTTAATCATTTTTTCAAAATATCCCTTTTGTTCAAATGTAAGTAACAAATGACTTTTTCATTTGAGTTCAAAATTAATACCAAATAAGTGTTTTATTATTAAATTTAATTTTTAACTAAAGCTTAAAACAATTATGTTTGCAAAAAAATTTTTAAAGCCAAAAGTTTAATACAATTGAAAACATTTAAAATTGCCAAACTATCTAAAATTAAATCTTTCTGTAATCATCTTTAATTGCTACAATAATGCATTCCATATATTTAAGCATAGTATCTCTCATAAATTTTACTATTTGATTAAATTAATGAAAAAGGCATGAAATCTTATATTTTTGTTCATTCTTTAAGTATCAATTTATTAAACAGTGCAAAACTTGTTTCTTGCTGGGAATTATGTCAGATTATTAAAAATTAGATTTGAGTGTGTTTAGCAACTTAAAATAGCTGCAAGAATGCTAAAAAAAATTGCTAATGATAGTTGGAATTGGAAATTCGGCACAGATTATTTTACAAATCTAAAAACTACTTTAAGAATGAATTAGTTGTATTAATTTTAATGAGCAATTTGGATGAAATTATAACAGTAGAAATAAAACACATCTAATAATCTATTAATAGAAAAATACCTGGTAATATATATATATACAGTTTATGTACACCATATGTAATGGAAGACTAAATCTGATAACAAAAACACCAACTTCAAAAACATATTATTCAAAGAATTTAAATCATACGGTTTTAATGGAAGTTTAGAAATACTTACATTGATAACTAATATAATACAATCACAATAATAATTTAAAATACATCAAGAAACAGAAGATTTTATAAAGAAATAATCAGAGCTTATGTCATAAAACAGAAAAATATAGATTGAGGTATCATGATTTGTATAAAAGATTTTTTACCACTGCCTCAATTGAGAAATTCCATTGTTTAGCTTTTATTTTCAGAAAAGGTGATTTGAAAATGTCACATGAATACATTTTACCAGAATTCATAAGCTTTGTTTATTATTAAAAAATTTAAATTCAGGAAAATAAATGTTGGTATAATGATGTGGTCATTGTTTACACACAAGAGCTAATTGGACAGGAATCTGTAGTTTAAAGTGCATCTGAAACATAGACATTCAATCTCAATGGAAATCTAACCACAATCTACTGGATCAAAAGGCAAAAAACTATCAATTCAGCTGTCACCTATGCTGATGACAAAGAGATAAAAGAGTAAAGTTATAATGCTACTGAATCAATTATAAAAGCAGAAGTGTTATATTAGAGATGTTAGAAAGAAAGGACAAGATTTTGCCTAAATTGCCGCAATAAATGAAAACCATACTCTATTAACAATTTGTCAAAACAGAATACGCAATGCTATTCAAAGTTTATTTCGGTCACAAAATCAAGAACCTCAGGCTAAGCAATCTGAAGAGCTTTTAGTGCATATAAGATTAATCATTTATTACAACTGACTTAAACTCTAGATGACCAGCTGAACATTAGGAGTGAATGTAGTAATTAGAGTAAAGTGTTATTTAATAATAAGTTCCAATTCAATCTAAAATATGACAGTTTTTGAGGGAGACACTAACAGCCTAACTAGACATACAAAGGTATTTTCACCTTATTTAGAAAGGGGCAATTTGATAATTCAAAAGAATACAAATTGTAGAGATATCTTGTTGTACCTTATGCTACATCTATTAGAGATTTCTTTTAAGTAACGATAATGCCAAACCTCATGCAGCTTCTTGCAGAGAACTGCTTGAAGCTAAAATAATAGTATAAGAAGAGGCCACCATGAACTTCTAAATTAAATTTGAATTAGCTTGTTTAGGAAAGACTCAGACAATATCTTGCTGCAAGATTGATTTGACATTCCAATAATTAAGAACTGCATTTCGTGAAAAGTGGAATGTATTGTTCAAGGCTTTATCAGTAACCTCATTACATTCATACAAATTAGGATGTACTGCAGTTTTAGTAGTTCAAGGATTTAAATGCCTTTTTATAGTCTTGTACCTCATTCCTGGAAATAAGTTTTCCCATACAATTTTTTTAGTATTTTATTTTTCTGTATTTCAGATTGTTATAAATATATCTTCATATAATGGTTATACATAGTTATTTCACAATGGGTTTTGTTCATTTTACAGCTAGCTATCCTAATTTGAACAATGTAATATTTATTTCCATGCATGTAAGCAATCATCATAATGAGTAAATTCTAGATTGTTTACATTAGCTATATATAATTCAATAGTTTTTCTTCAAAATTATATTCCTTATAATGGACAAATACTTTGTTTAAAAAATTTACTCTATAAAATTAAAGCCCCAATAAATTTTTTATGCTCATTTTCCAAAAATTTTTGTCTACTTGTTTAGTTACCACACTAATTTCAATTAGATTTTTTTTTCTAAAGATTTGATAAACATTCCTTAATTTAAAAAAGTATTATTCTACATTTTAATTACTAAATATTAAAATTTCTTTCCTCTCATCACAACTCTTACCATGTATCACAATCTTAAATTTAAAAAATTACAAAATAAATAAAGTTAATAAATATAGTTAATAAGAACAAATCCAATTCACACAATTATTGATATTTTATATACAATTTAATAAAGCAAATTGATAGCAGAATAGCGTGTAACTTAATTTTAAATTTTATAACACCTAAGCAGGATTATAATAGAAGGTAATAGATCACTAATTTTATTTCACACGAGATCTTTAATAGTGATTGAAAGACTGCAGATAGATTATAATATGTATGTCAGTTAACTAAAAGTATAGGTGAACACAAATTTAAAATACATCAATTTTTAATAATTCTTTATTGATAAATAGAAGTAGTTGATATATCAATAAGTTAATGATAATTTCAATGATTAATTTTAAACTTAATGTAAAAATAATAAATTTCCATTAAAAGTATAACACAAGAAATTTTCAATTAGCCTCTTGAAGATGCAGAGATGATATAGAACTTTAATTTAAAAATGTAGAAAAGAGTTAAAATTTTTACTTACATTCATGAGAATCAGTAACATGTATTTCCTGAAATTAAAAAACAAACTATTTTAAAATAAATATTTAACAAAGAATCTTTTCAAAAGTAGAAAATTTTAATCATTTAGTTCATAAACAATTTTATATAAGTTACTTTTCACAAAAAAAAAAAGTTTTAAATATATTTTTAAGTGTTTCAAACTTAAGATATCTGTTTCCCACTCAATGATCATTTTTGGTTCACAAGGGCTCTCCAAACCCATGAGGTGTGATTTGAACCCACAAACTGTTAAGTTCGAGCATGAACTGAAGCTCAAATTAACCATTTGACTAAGAAAATTAAAGGAGAATTAAAAAATTTAGAAGAATTATTTTAGAATGGAAATACATTGAAAGACCTACACAATTTTAAAAACTTAGAAGTCTTAGAAAAAATTAAGTTAGAAAAGTCTACATAATGTAAGGAATAATTATAATAAAAGTAAATTTTGTTAAATATTTTCATATTAACATCTGATTACAGATAAGATTTTATTTATTATCTAAAAATATACATATTTTTAATGAGATAAAAATATTTCTTTCGATTTTTTAAAAATAATGAGCAAAGCACATGCATAAAATTTAGTTTCGAAATAAAACTTCTGCTGGTAACACATTTAAAATGTAACAAAAAATGTTTAAAGATAACTATTAATCAATGTCTTTTAAATCATTTTTGCCCAAATAAAATAAAAGCATTTCATTGAAATAAAAATTTCAAAGATGGTAAGCATACTGTAGTCAGCATATCTTTTAACTCAAAGAATCGGTGCCAAGAAATAGCTATCTCATTATAAAAATATATGTTCAATAAATTCTTAAATTATTTAATGCATACCAATAAATTTTGTAACATCATTTAAGTTTGAGTAATTTGAGATATTTCAAAAACTGATTTTAGTATAAGCAAAACATATTCGTGTGGCTTAAAAGATACTTTTTCAAAAAGATTCTACATTCAAGCATCAATGATCACACAAATGATCAATACTTATAAATAACATGAAGATTTAAAGGTGGATCAAAACTAAAAAGATCATATCAAAGTTATGAAAAATATGAGTAATAATATCAATTTCCTTTAAATATTGTGCTATTATACATGATGCACTGCAATCAATTACTCAAAAATCTAATAAAAACTACTGACATCTTTTTGACATTGCATAATAAACAGCCAAAGACTACTGAAAGGCATTTTAGCATCCACCAAGTAAATTACCTAGTGGAAGAACTTTCCAGAAATAGTGAGACATATTCATGTGTCACAAGGCAGAAAATTTGGAAAACTCATCCAATAGACAAGCAAGCACTCATCCAATAGACAAGCAGAAGCGCAATATCCATCACCCACTGTTTAACAGTGGCTAAGATCAAATTTAGGACTTTATTTCTAACAAGAACTGTTCTACCACAATCTATAGAAAGACCAAAAATATTTATTTTGAAAAAAATTTTCACAATCCTCACCAGAACTTGAATCCACAATTTCTTGTTTAGGAAGCATGTCTATTAGGCCATGAGTTTACTGGCATTCTTATCACAATTTTCTCAGGAAATAATCTTCAACAAGGATTATTAGCAGAGAAAACTGATAAATAAACTCAGTGGTATGATATCCCCTATATAGCCAAGCCTTGTAGTGCCCATATCTGCTTTCTTGACCGAGGGTCCTGGGAGGCAAAGCATATGTCACGTTAGATGGTCAGCCTAATTGATAGGCTGATTTAATGTGACTATTGACTGTGAGGATAATTTAAATCTAGTGACTAGATTTAAATTATCCTCGAAAGAAGAAATCAACGGAATTGAATC
>JAPDSC010137412.1:103849-125334 GCA_026290005.1 Latrodectus geometricus
AGATTTAAATTATCCTCGAAAGAAGAAATCAACGGAATTGAATCACTCCATATGTCTATATCACGGCATATGCATATGTCTATATATGGAGGCTGCTTAATGTCTACGCCTCTTAATATGTGTCCGATACACTAGATTTAAATTATCCTCGAAAGTAGAAATCAACGGAATTGAATTACTAGTAGTATAAAAATGCCGATTCCAGGACAGTGGAGTGTGGAGCAAGGTGGAGGGAGGAGAGGAGTGGTGGAGAGGGGGTGGTAAAGGGGGCTGAAATTGACTTGGGTTGTACTGCTCCTTCTTCAAGTTGAGTTGTATATTCCTAAATGTTGAGTTGTCTAACTCCTACTTGTAATAATTTTGAAGTTACTATTATTTGAGTGGCAACATTGATTTTATTTTAGCTAGTGGCAACCGCTCAAATACATGTTTAATCTTGTATGATCAGGATGTACCTTGCAGAATCAAATTCTATGTTCGGCCACTCCTTTCCCTAATTGTTTGGGAATATTATTATTTATATCTATAGTTGCCTATGGGCTTTGGGGTCACTTGTTCATCACATACAGGGCAAAGAAACATGTCAGTAACATTTACTTTTCTAGATATGTTCATTTGTATGGTAGTCCAGATATACATAAAACTTTCAAGTTATATTTCAAGTGCTTATTGCATACAACCAATCCAATTGAAGATTTTAAATTAAGAAACCATTTTAACAATTGGTAGTCAAAGATCAAGTGATTTCTGATCCTCCTAAACAGAATTTCTTTAAAGCCATATAACAGCAACAGCTTCTCTGTCATTGAATAGCTTCATTCTGTTTGCAAAAGTAATATACTAGAATTTTAACAGGATGTTCTGATCCATTTCTTAGAAGTAATATACAGCTACAAGGTCAGTTACTTGCATCTTTGTGAACAATGAATGATTTTATTACATCTGTTTGCTTCAACACAGGAGGAGTTATGAGACATTTCTAAGGAGTTTCAAATGCTTTCTGTTGGTTACATCCCTATTCCCATACAGATTTTTTTTTTCTTTGTAAGATCACTAAAAGATCCCAGGAATCCCAGTAAAATTCCAAAATCCTAACTATTTGACACAAGAGCAAGCAAAATGGCACTTCTTTGTTTTAACTAATAGTTTAAATAGCATTATTCTCTTGAAAACAGATTGGAGATATGAGAGATGTTGTTCAAAGATTTCTGACAGAACAAACATCAAGAAAAGTTAAAGTCAGCACATTACCAAGACTATTCCAAAAACAATCTATCAATCTTTGTAATGTAGCTGGTCCATTTTTAAGTCTGAATGGCATTCATAAATATCTATCAGTTCCAAAAAGACAAAAATACTGTTGTATCTTGATCTCAGCAGGATAAACTTTACTTGGTAGTAACCTGATCTAAGATTCCTTGTTGGCCTAAATGGAGGTTTTGCCTTACATAACAAGGCATCTATTCTTGAAAGTGGATAGGTGTCTGCTACTGTAAAAGAACTCAATTTTCTCAAAGTAGCATAGACACATTAGATTTTGTTATTTGGACAACTAGAGACAAATGGTGATTCACATTCTTCAATCACTCCTTCAGCAAGAAGCTTGATTATTTCTTGTTTTAGAATCTTTCTTTCCAGATGACATTCTGTAGGATGGCAGAGAAATTGGATGTGTGATCACCAGTATTTATTTTATGTTCTATAAAAGGTGTTGGTTCTACCTGACAGAAGACCTTTTTGGTATTTCTTAAGCAAAGAATTCAATTTTTTACATTACTGTAGTAATAGATGGGTTTCTTCCCCCTCCCCCTCCCATTTTTACACAAATAATAAAGGTGATGATTTATATTGCTTAGGTGATTTTTAAAAATACCTTAATCTTTTGTGTAGATCTAAGACTTCCTGTAACACATAAAAAGTCCTTTCCAAAAGGATTCAGTTTCTTTTGGCATTTCTTAATACTATGAGTTATGCTGGAAATTTTTCCTTTAAAATTTATATTCACAAGAGTTGTGAGAATGACAGTCTTCAGAATAATTCCCTTGATTAATATATCAGTTGGTTTCTATTTAAATAAGGAGGCGATTTTGTTTAAATAAATAATAAAATTTTTCTCCAGCCACTAAATCCAAAAAAGAAACATTGAACCCCATAGCAGGCACCAATTTTTATGAGGAAAACTGGCTAAATATTTTAGAAAACAACGGGTCAAAAGGTTCAGGGTAGAAAACTATTTTTTAAACTACTCACAACATAAGGAGAATTAAAAACAAACATTACAGTGAATTTCAGAGAGATAGGGCATTAGTTGTCATAATTTACGAAGTCTTAGCCTTCACTAAACAGTTCATATTCAGAGTAGAAGAGGGTACTGAAAGCTAGGAAAGAGGTGCAAGAAAACATGTTTTGAGAATTGGAAGAAACATTTTCTTTCTCAGAAGTCATTGATAATTTTTAAGAGTTACAAATAAATTTTGAAGATTTTTGTTTTATGACAATGTGAGTACTTTTTGATAATATATTCTACTTATTAGGTATCTAATTTATAGAATGTTTTTAGCAAAATATTTCTCTTAAGATTTACCATAATTATACATTTGATTATTTTTCTTTAAAATATTGTTCATTTTATTAAATATTCATATTAAATAAATACATTTAAATATAACAAAATTTAATTTCCTTTAAAAAAATTTTATTATTCTTCTTTAAAATATACTTTATTTTCTACATGGAAAAATAAAACCATAAATATAATGCAATTTAATGAAATATAGCAGAATACAATTAAATGATTGTTTGAAATAAGATAATATTAAATTCATAGAAAAAAGCATTAAATAACTTTTGAATAGAAAAATGTTTTTTATTTTAATTTTCTAAATTTATTCATAAGAAAGAGAAAAACTAAAGGACATGCTTCCAAAATGTTTATCATTTAATGAGACAAATTAAACAAAATCTCTGTTCGAAATTTGAAATGAAATTTGGTTCATAATGATTGTCAATGATTTTTAAGCAAATCCAAGATTTCTCTAGTTGAATCTAGAGGAAATCTATTCAGCTGTATTCAATATACTGTCTTATATCCAGTGTTCAATAGTAACAGAGTTCATATATATTTTCAAGAAATATAATGCAAGGAGTTTAACAGCAGTCATTTTAAAATTTTCCAGGAAGTATGACACATTCAAATAGTCAATAAATATTATACTCTTTATTTTTAACTGAATATATATGTATATATAACTATTCACTAATATTTTTAACTATATTTCTAAATGACAGAAAAATATTTGTAAAAACTGGTAAGAATATGATTAAAAATTAATAATCGCTAAATAAGTATAGCTTTAATAGAAACAATGTCATTTAATAATCAAAATAGTTTACATTGATAATTTAAATATTACATTTCAAAAGCATAAATGAAGACAATATTTTTATAATTTTTTTTTTTTAAAGTTTATTTATATGTAATTTTAAATAACTATGAAACCTTTACACAAATATATTATGAACTTTTATGCATAAAAACAAATTGCTTTAAAAAAATAAAAATTGAGATTATCAAACAGAAAACTAATTAAATACAAGTATTAGTAACTTAATTTGACTTTAAATGCTTTTTCTAATCATTCCTATTTTATAAAAAAGTAAACATATTTTTGTTCTATTTATTTCACAAACAAGCCAATTGTTGCATATACTTTAACATTTTTTTTATTATTATTTAGCTTAATATTTATGTATATAAATTATAACAAATAATATTGATTTGTTTCTTTTTTATAAACTAATTTTATATAAGACAAATGTAACTGGCATACATATTCTACACATAATTTGTTAATGCCTCCATTTAAAATAACTCAAAACATTTCATACTCTATGTATAAGTTATAAGCAAATAATTAAGACATTTTTTTAATTTTTTAAATTATTTTAATTAATCCTTTCAAAAACTTCTATTCTTTTTGTTCATTTTTTAAAAATTAATAAAATACATTCAACACAAAAGCAACCATATTTATAATATTAGCATCAAAATGATAGATTATATTTTAATAATTATCATACATAAATTTTATCAATTGAATACTTTTTTCCTTGCATTAAAAATTAAACAAAAAAAAAAGGTTTTTTTTTTTCCACTTATCTATAAAAATTAGAGACTGACAGAATAACAAGAATTGGCAAACAAGACAATATTTTAACTAAGAATATTTGGCATATCGTGCAGAATATTTATATCACTCAATATTTCATACATATTAATAGGTTTTCCCTTCATTTCATAGGAGTGTTCTCATTACAGATGAAGAACAGTTAAATGTCTTCATAGATATTATTACAAATAAACAGAGTACAATTGCCATACATTATATAATTTAAGACAAATAAGGAAGCAATTACAAGGCAATAATAGATATAATTGATTAGTTGATTATTTTAAACTCTCTTACTTCACTCAGTTCTTGTAAATGAGCTTGACACAGCCCAACAGTTAAACATTTTTCATATGCATCACTAGTGGCATGTCCTCTATACATGATTTCTGAAATGAAACAAACTAAAATGGCATATTTAAGGTACATACCACTAAATAAACCAAAATTATATAGTATAAAAAATATACTTCAAATTTTGTATAATTTCACTAGAAATCATTTTTACTATTGTAATATATAACCAAGAATTATATATATTTTACATGAATAAACAAAAAACAACAGTTGTGAAACATTGGTCAAACAATCATCAATGAAATGTAAAATTTTACAAAAAATTAAAACTTATTAAATTTAGTAAAATTGCATTGGCTTTTAGAAAGAAATTATTTTAACACTAAAACTACCAAAAGGGGTCATTTGACCCATTTTCCCATTAATTTTGCCGAATAAAAAAAATCCCCGGTATGTTTAGTGTTAAGTGTTTCATAATAACTAAACAGTGGGTAATTTGCTAAAAAAGTCAATTATAAAAGTATTGACTAAAGAATTGATAATTATACATTCTTGACGATATGATTTTGTTTTGGTCCAGAATATGAATATGATTATTGATGGTGCTAAATATGACTGAGAAAGAAAATAAGAATAACCACATTACTCAAATCCAATCAGAAGGCAAGTGGAAATAATGCTACGATAACTTTCCATTTATCAACCATTAAAAAAACTTCATTCCTCAATCCTTCAGCCTCAAATTTAGAGTATGCAACAACTGCTCTTGCAAACGTCATTAACTTCATATGGTATAAAAAATTTTTATCAAGCACAAGTTTAATAGTTCTGAAATGCTGAATATAGTGATTATGAATATACATAAATATAATGATATGTATCATGCAGTAATATGCTAAATGAGCCTGAGAAAGATACTTCAAATTCCATTTTTTGGGGGAAATACAAAAATTCCTAGAACCTAAAAAGAAAATATTTTATACTATTCAATGATATGAAGTGGTTGAGAAATGTTCAATTATTTGTTAATACTATAGGTTACTTCAATGATTTGAATTACTGCTTACTATGAAACTATCTACTTGTTCATAATCTTTGTCTCCAAATGTGTCTGGGAAAAAATTATTCCTATCAGAAATCAAATGCTAAATAAAAATTTCATCCATTTTCAAAATAGATGCAAAGTATGTACAACTCTACAGCATGGAATTCAAGCAATCATCATTTCAAAAAACAAGAAACAATTTGCAAGAGAAATTCAAACACTGATTTTCTGATTTTCAACTTTAAAATATAATTAAGTTCTTTAAAATTCTTGGAGACAAAATTTTCACCCAGAATATTCACATTAAAATAATGTGATGATTCTGGGAGAAAGTTTTGTCTTCACTGATGAATCCTTCGATGAAGCTCTTAACAATGAAAGAGCTGGTGTCACTTTACCTTCCCTCATAGTGGAAACATAAAGCAATTTTATGTCGCTGGAGGCAAAATAGCTTTAAATTACACTTGCAACTTATTGCCATCCAAAAAGCCCTAGATGAGTATTTAAACTTGAAGACAAGCAATTAGAAGGAGTTCTACAAGACTCCTCATAGATATACACAAAACACTTCATGAGATTTTCCATTTGAAGAAACAATGCATCCTGCAGTGGATACCTGTACATGTTGGCATTGCTGAAAACAAGATGGTGAATGCCTTGACAAAAGAAGCAAGACAATTAAACACCAATAGAGTTATTCATGCTGCTCTTAGCGATATCCATTTGGTGGCTAGGGCAAAACTCATTGATAGAAAAATCAAAATCAAGTATCAAATTCCAGAAATCAGTACCAATAGAATTCTCACCAATACACTGATAAGACTCAGGACAGGACATTTCAGACAGGGGGGATTCATAAAGACAGGACATGGATGTACAGCCACAGTAAGTTGTCCAGACATAGAACTCAGCTCCAAACACCTTTTTAACTGTACCGCTATCCTGGCAAAATTGCAGCAGCTAAGTGACAAGCCATGGACAGATTTATACAAAGAAAATTGTCTTCCCATCACATGTGATATATATAAGACTTTGTCTTATTTGAATTTTTTGTTTTTGTCTTTTTCTATCCATGACACGAAACCATCCAACCAATATGAATATTCACTTCTCCATTTTCAGCAGACATTGGAAGTATTTCCTCTCAACTTCAACTAGAATTTATAGATTTACAATTTGTACCTGCAAGTCGAAAAGACATTTAATTTATTAATCAATTTTTTTTTCTTTTTTTGCCATATGTAATGATTAAGTTTTGAAATTTTGCATTTTTCACAAAATTTTATTTAATTTTTAACTTTATTAATATATTTTACTTACATATCAAACCTTCAGCACTGATCATAAACCTAGCCTCTACATAGAATTAATTAACTTATGACAATCAGAATAAGTTATGCCAACTATTAGAATCAAAATTATTTTTAAAAAAGGTGAGAATAGCTGATCAAGGAAACTAGAAGCAGTCTGAAATAGTGGCCAATTCAGAATGATTCTTTAGTTTATTTTGTTACATATAATTAGAATTATTTAAATTTTAATTATTACAAAGAAAATATTACAATCTTTAAAATCTTGAAGTATTTTTTAAAAGGTTAATTTTTTCTAAACTGCACAAGACCACAGGCTAAAGAAGAAAATCAGAAACATTGTTCTAGAAAGTATTCATTATATGGATGTTTTTACTATTTCGAATGACAAAGCTATTACTTTACAAGTTTTTGCAGTTTATTATGGAAAATTTATATTATAATAAAACACACTTTTAGAAAACAAAATACTGCTTTCAGGCAAGGTTTGATAACTTAGAAAACTTTTTGAATAATGGGAATAATCTTCTTGAAATAGTTTTTTAATAAAATAAAAGTAAACAATGCATCCAATATACAATAAACAATATAATGAAAATTCATCCAATATACTATAAACAATAAATTAGCTATACAAAAGCTTTGAAAATCTTTGTATAAAATTAGAGACTATAATTTTTAAAATCTATTTATTATTTAAAACAGTAAAAAGAACATTTGATACTGAAAAGAAGTCTAAATCATTAAGTAACTGCAACTTCTAGTCATGTTTTGACATGATCATAAATAAAAACCTCCACATATTTTAAAAAATGTTACCAAAAGCTTTAAAATTTAGAACAGATATTTTCTGATTTAACACTTTTGGCAAAAGATCAAAATCCAATAGAACTTAACTTATTTATTTACACACAATTCTTTTAGTTTGTATGTTACTTTATAATCTCTTTCTACATTTCAAGGCTTATTTTTGTTTAACAAAGATATACAGTTTACAGTGTATTTCTAACTAAGATCCAAGGTTGGTCACACAACAGTCCTTTTTGCTTCCAAAGGCTGATTAGACAAGACCTACAGTTTAGAGTAGATTCCAAACTACTACAACATCGAAGTCCAAGGTGGGATTCACATCCATGAACCTCTTTTTTATTATTAAATCGACTTAATGAGAAATTAATTATTGAATTGAAAGCAAATGTGCTAACTATTTGGCTACCAGCTCACTCAGATTTAAAAAAAAAAAGATATATACATGCATTATTGTTTAATATTCTTTCTAATATTAAAAAATACTGTTTAATAAAACTTTAAAATAAGAGAAAATTAACTGTTTACCATTATGCAATTTCAATTATTTCTAATCTCTCATCCTAACAAAATTATTCATAAAAATTTACCCAAATCCCACAAACAAGCCAGTATGTATAACAAATGCATCAAACATACAAATTACTGCGCCAGATTATTATTCCTTCAACTTTATGACAAAACCTGATTGACCATATGCGAAATTTTTTTTAACTTTTGAAGCTTTTACTGTGTGTTTAGTTTTTAAAATTTTATAATTAAAATGTTTTGAATTGTTTTATAATTAAATGCGTTTGAAGTTGATTTAGATTCTATCAAAGTAAATAAAATCCATATAACCAAATTTTTGTATTTTTATGATGCTAGAGTAAGATATGGATGCTGATAAATTGAATTTGCATTTTTTAAATTTGTAAGTATAGTCAGATTTATGCAGACAATTCTTCTATGATATATGATTGAGCAAGTACTTTTACTTTACGTGCTATGCAATTAAAATAACTGTTGTATGAAAGAATGTTTAATTCTTGAAACATTTGGCAAACATGTACTTAAGTTTACTATGAATTGTAATGCTTGTTAATTAGAAACTTGAGTTTCCATAAGAATGTCTGTTATTTACATTATTGATTTAGCTTTATTGCCCTGTAATCTTCTATGCTAAATTGGGTTTATATTTGTAATGTTCTCACAATCTTGTCATCTCTGGGATAATTGAATAATACAAAATATTCTTGGTATGTGATGCATTTATTACACATTAACACACAAATATGAATTTAGATGTTTTCCACATTCTTAAAAGATATACATTTTATATTGACCAAGAGCAGGACTTCTACTTCTGACAAGCAAAGCAAATAAACTCTCTCCAATGCAACTAATCCCATCCTGTCCTACCCCTGGTAAATAACAAAATCAAAAGTTCCAGTTAACTGTCCGACTTCCACAATACTTTTGTTTATTTAAGATGGGCACCACTAACCAATCAATTAAATATATTTTTAGGAAAACTTCGATTTTATGTTATTGCTTTAAAATTATAGCAGTTTTTTGATACCAGGTTAGTATTGTTACATATGATGTATATGTTTTCTTTTAATTGTAAGAATTTATATTTTCTTTATTATTATTTTCTTTCAATTAATTAAAAGTTTTCTTTTAATTGATTGAAAGAAAATTATTGACTAAGCAGGAGTAGTATTATCGATATTTACTTATTTTTTTGTAAAATATAGTCTTATAAAATCTGTATGAAATTAGTTTCTAGCTATCAATTTTGTATATAATTCTCAAATAAGTAATTATAATTAAATACTCAAAATTTTGATATTTGAAGCCAAAAATTACACTACATTCAAATATTTTTTTTAAGGTTTGAGCATGTACATGATCAGGATTTTAAAAACTGAATATTGTACAAAGTGACATAGTTTAGGTTGGCAAGATAACTGTACAAGGCTCATTTCAAAAATTAAAAACTATGCTCATATTTCATAGGATTTTACCAAAAATTTTTATTTATCATTGTCCATTGGCACTTTTTTTTAATAACTTACCAGTGTTATAATTACTCTAGATGATCAACTTATGATTTTTTTTAAGTTTCAATTAAATTTCTATAATAATATTACTAATAAAAGTTAAATCTTAAATTTAAAAGCAATGAAAAATTAAATTAACCCATATTAAACAAAAAAAAATCAAGAGAAATAATATTCATGTAAAGAAATTATATGGGTTATTGCATTCAATATTTATTTCCATATATAACAATTTTCAGAAAAAATTCAAGAAAAATAGAAATTTGTGAAATAGTATATTTCTAATCAAAATTTATTTCAGACATTGCAATAATTTATACAATAAACTTCATTAATAACAAAAGGAAGTAAAAGAAATTTCATTATTCATAAAAGTCAAATTTATTTCATATTCATGACGAAATCACAGAAAGTTTACGTATGCGCGATTCATTTTCAACTGCATTGTAATTTATCGCTAAAGAAAGATTAATTTCTCGCAAATTATGCAAACTGCTGGATAATTGTACTATAAAAATGTACAGTAAAACTGATAGAAGGAGTGCCAAATGATACAAACTAGTAGGTTATTACAATACAAACTTTGCTTGATGAGTTTCAACAAGTGCATTAGTTATTAGTGACTCTGAGTGTAACAAGTTCCGATGTACATATTTGATTACATATATATATATATATATATATATATATATATATATATATATATATATAAGTTTGATTGCAGTTTTCATAACATATTCTTATGGGATGTTATATTTTATAATTTAAAAACTTAACTTTAAAGCTGCTAGTTAAAAGTTGTTTGAAAATACAGTTTAATTTCAAGTAGAACTTTCAATTAAATAGAAGTTAAAGATTAATTTTCTTTCAAAATTTTGCTTCTTTTTGAAAAAAATCTCTTATAAAATCCCATTAGAAAATTCACATTCTGTTACAAAATTTTTAGTATTTGTGTATTGCAAGTGAAAGGAATAGATGGTAAAAATTGATTTTCTTGGTGCACTAGAAAAAGTAATAACATTGGATTTATTGCAAGCGCTTTTATTTTGATTGAGTTAGTTTAAATTTTCAATTTTAAATACGCAATTATTTTATACATATAAATTTGTGTCCTAACACTTGAAATACACATTTTATTTTAAATAACTAAAATATCATTCTAGTTATCATGAAATTACATTATAATTAGGATTAGCATTAGCATAATTATTGTTTAGTTAAAAACCATTAATATTAAAACTGATATTACTTATGTTATTGATTGTTGGCTATACCAGCCCACTTGCACTGCATAGGTCAATTGTTTGCTTAATTAATTAAAAATAAAATTGTACATTACTAAGCTTTATTTCACAGTTGTTCCCCATTAAGGGTATCTTTTTTTTTTAAATTAAAGATATACATTGCTTTTTAATTAACCAAAATGAAAGATTTAAAGAAATAATCATATATATATTACTGATCAATCACAAATAACAGCACATTTTATTTTTACATAGTAAATAAATATTTGAAATGCATATTTTATATAAGGTTTCCTATTGTTAGTAAAAAAATAAAATCTAAAATTGCAATATTCAAATTTGATGGGTAATTTATGTAGGTAAGAAAATTGAAAATCGTGCCAAGTAACAGATTTGATTCTATTATAGTGTTTTTTACTCTATATCTATTTTTATTATTTATTAACAATTTATCTAATAATTGCAATTGTTATGGTAAGCTGAAACTAAATCCAACAAAAGTTAAAATTAGTAAAATACAATCTATATAGTTTAATCATTCATAACTTTAAAAACTCATTTTATTATATCTCTTTTTCATTAAATTTAGGAAATTTTTTCTGGTATAAAACCAGAAGACTCAGTGTGATATTTTAAAACAGTTGCTAATATAATTATAAAGGACTTTTTGCATATAAAAAATTAAAAACTTTTTCAATTCTTCTTAGATTAAATTATTCCACTAAAGCAATCAAAAATTTACACAACATTTCTTAAATTAATTTTTTTAAAGATATAAATTATATATTTTAACTATTATTCATAATTGAATAAATCTGATTACAGATACATCAAGTATGTTAAAATAGAATTAATCTTTAATAGAATTAAGCTTTAAAGCTTGATATATCTCGAGTCTTAGCTCCAAAGTTTTTAATAATCTAGTTCAGTAGAATGGCATCTGTTTTTCAGAACATTCATATCATAATTTGACAAACTAAAACGCAAGAAATTTCTAATACATAATTTTTTTCCAAGTGGCACATGACATCTGAATTTTACCGATGTCAGAAAATCATTGAGATTAAGCCTTTTTTACAATAATTTCTGCATTTATAGGCTATACAAGAGTAAGCCAATATTTTTTAAACAAAGATGCATTTCACACGAACAATGGAGTTATCCTTGTATCAAATTAGACAGGCCGAAATTATGACATTAGCTTCCCATAACCATCTAGAATTTTTCATACCCTAACTATAATGGATTTTATAATATGCATGAAGAAAAAATTTAATTACTGATTTCATATGTAAAAGCTTTAATTTTTATTTGAATATGTAGCAATGGTTCAAAGTTATAAAGTTAGTTAACTGCAAAAATGATACACATATTTTTCACGTTAATAGATAAATGAGGAGCGCACACAGTTTTTCTGTAACTCTTTATAAAATATTTCCAGTTTATTTTATTTATTGATAACTAATGATTTTATAATTTAATAATCTTATACAATTTGAAGACCATATAAAAACTTTTGATTAATAAACTTAGGTTTGTCAGTATTTTCTTTGTATCTACTTGCAACATTTTAAAAAGTTAACAGAAAAACAGATATACGTAAGCAAAATTGAAAAAAATTTTTAAGAATATAATTATTTCAATGTGTTATTATATTATACAATTTTTTCTCAGTAGAAAAGTATTGCATTTTGCCATTTACTTTGATATAAAATACTAGCAAATAAGTGCTATTTTTCTCAGGGTCTAAATCAGAAAAAATAAATTGGTAAATTTTATTATTGTTAAAAAGTTTTACTAACATAAATACCATTTATTTAATGAAAGATATATTAAATAACAAGAACAGTATAATATCTAAAGTTACGAATACTACAGAACATTGTGAAGTACTTGCTCTAAATTATCTTGAAAATATAACAAGAGGGTAATAAAAAAAAAGAGCATTATGGTTAAAATGGTGACATTTGATGATTTTTCCTAGATATGAATGACATACATACTAGATTTGATCTGCAACTCTAATGAGAATAGATATGCTCTTTCTCAGTATTACAGAAACAAAAAATGACTGCATATTAAAATCACACACCTAATGATATTATATATAAGAATACACAATAAATATGTTAAAAATTAATTCAATTTTTAAAATCCTAAATAAACAAATATTTAAGAATGTGATACAAAAAAAATGAATTACATGAATTGTTTTAATAATTGGGCAATGAAGATTTCCAGAATAGATTTTTAATTAAAATATTCTAGTTAATAATAAATTTTAAAAAATGTATTATAAATTTTACATTTTCCAAGCAACAGATCTCAATGAAAATTGTATTTAATGATATAAAAATATTAATTTTTTAAATACACAAGTAAAATATAGAAGTTAAAATTTAAAGATATACAATCATAAAATAAAATATGAAACATTTTATAATGACAGACAATTATGATAAAATTTAAGAATTTGAGATATTTTGTAAAAAAATTTTTGAATATAAATAAAAAATAAAATACATTTCTTTAACATATTTTAATAGGGCTTCAAGGAAATATAATAGATAATAGAAACATCATGGAATAGATCCCCCAAATTTATAATTTAACCAAAAAGAATTCAGTAGTTTTTGTAACAAAAGAAATAGATAATACAATTATAATCTCATCAGAGATCAAATGAATACAATTCTTATGTTATACATATTTTTTTAATTAATCTCAAATGCAAGTGTTATAAATAAAAACTATGAGTAACCTTGAAATACATTTTTCTGAAAATCTATAAATATCATTGATTGAAAATAACCCATAATATACTATAATCAAGTTTTGCCAATAACAACAACCTATATTTCGAAAATAACTTGTTCAGGTGACTTTTTTGGCAATGAAAAAATATTACTTAATTCAGCTATACTTGGCTGTTTATTATCTTTGGTGATACGTCATTATAATGCTTAATTCAGAGTGTCTTGAGCTTTTAGCCCAAGAGACAATGAGTTGAGAAGATAGAAAAGTTAGAATTAAGAATGAACAATGATAATTACTTCAGCTCTAAATCCAGCAAAACTATATTTCAAAACAAATGCAATGAAAGTTTGGGCTTTAACTCAAATTATATGAATTCAGGGCTCAAGTGCAAATTGCGGTCACAGCTTGCTAAGGACAAAAGGTAGCCAAATGTGGTAAATATGTGATTTTTTCCCTTGGCAAATTAATTCACAAAAAGCAATTAAACGCCAAATGTAGGCTGATATTATGAAATTATCTTATGGAGTCAAATCAATAGATTTCAACACTTCACACATGCCAAATATTAATTGCACAGATTATTTACAATACATAAATTTTTATTATGGTTAGACTATACTTTAGGGTGTCCCTTTGATTCTCGCCAAGTTGTGATCACAACTGATCGCCAAGCTGGGCGCAACTGATCACCAAGCTCTTAAGTCCCCTGCTTAGCCAACTGGAGAGTTTGAAGGGCTTTTTTGTGCATGCTCATTAATTACTCTTTTGTTTTAGCCTTTTCATTGGTCACTAATTAAGTTTCACTTTGAAATAGAGGTAGAATTTTAGCCATGGTATTGGCGATTTTGAAAACACGCCAAGTTGGGGACCTAAGGCACATTTTCACTTTGTTGACTTCCAATTAAATTTTATCAAGAAATTTGACAGTAGTTTTTAATTTTCAAGCATCACCTTTAAAAATTGTTAAATATATACAGTTTTCCAAATGCTTAAACCAGGGGTTGCCAAAGTGGTCTATATAGACCCCTAGTAGGTTTTTTTAACAACAGTAGGGGTCTATCTGAATCAACGGGTCAAATGGGGGTCTATTGAGACTTGAAGGAAAAACAGTTAAGACGCAAATCACACATATCTAACTGCGTGCGTAAAAATTCAAAATATTTTTATAACTGACTTAATATTATATTCTTTATAGAAAATAAAATAATATTAATATTTTAATAAGCGGATAACTTTAATAAGTGGATTTACAGTTAAAATTGACTAATTTCGAAACCAATATAGCGAAGCTTGCCAAGAAACACCAGGCACACTCGTCTCATTAAGAACTAAAAAATCTGTAGCTACTTTATTTACTGTTTCTGATTTATTAAATATTTAGACTAATATATAGTTTCATTTTAATTACCTGAAAATTACCTTTGTGGGGTTCTATGGAGATTTGAAAAATTATATAGGGGGCGATGATCAAAAAAAGTTTGGCGACCCCTGGCTTAAGCAAATCATGTACATGTTTTAAGGCTTTGAATTCACGAGAACTAATTCGAGCAATTTGTAAATCCAATTTGTGACATTTGCATTTTTTATCTCATATTTGGTGCAACAAAATTTTATTTGTAATATTCAAGTTCACATAAATAAAGATGTGAGTATATGTGTCACAAAAAAGCATTCCGTATCCATTAATATCTTTAAAAATTTCATTTCCTGTTATAATAGAAATTTATCTGTCAAAATTTAATATTAGAGAAGAATAAAGTTTGGAATTTTTTACTAATTCCTTTCTGCAGGTATAGAACTGTACTTAAGATATTTAAATTTTCATTTAAAAAAATCTACGTAATATTCAATCTTTCAAATAGTATAATATTCTTTACTGTACTATTTTCCCACTATTATGCTAAATGATCCATTAAATAAATATAATTTTATAGAATATTTAAAATTTATTTCAGTTTTCTTTTCTTAAATTAATTTACAAGCTACTGCAGAAATTCTTAAAACTTCCGGAATTACATAAAACTATACTTTCTTAACACTTACATATATCATCATCCACCATTATTGCCAATAAGCTATGACATCAACAGTTACAAATAAGCAGTTTTAAAAAAAATACAAAGAAAAATATAAAAATTAACTATTTTCTTCACTGAAACAAATGGATAACATTATTTTCAATTTATGATATGAAGTTATATCAGTTATACGCTTCTATTTTTTGGTTAATTCCAAGTGAACGGTACGCTCCTTGTACGATACGCATATATACAATGGTACGCATATATATTCAATTGTTAATTAATAGTATATAATATAGTATAAAATTATATTATTTCTATAAAAATATACAATTTTAAATTATATTAATTGTATAATTATATTAATTGTATAAATATAGCGTACCGTGCACTGGGATACAGCCTATTTTTTAGCGTAAACGTTAAATAAAATATGAAAAATTGTACTTTAAAGTTTTAATGGCTCACAGAATTCTATTTTCTTGGATTCATCAAAATTTTACTAAGCATATATAATTACAAAAATTCATTTACTGATTTCCAAATTCTTCATTTTATTTATTTTTAAGTACCGGTTATTAAAAGTTATTTTTACAAGATAATACATTCACTTTTTTTAATACATTCACTTTTTTTGAAGATTTTATACAAATTAATATAACAAATTTTCTTGTGACATAAATGGATTTTTTTCGGTAACGAATTTAACAAAGACGAATTAATTTTAACTAAAACTCGAAAATATTATAAATTAGATTAAATAAATATTAAATAAGTGAAGCTAATTACACGAAAAATGCAGCACCTTACGTGGTTACAGAAGATGAATTTAAACCACTGACAATGGCTATTTTGACAAAGTACTTTTCATAGAACCAAAGTTTCAAGATATTTCAAATTTGAAGGCAAATTACGTAAAGAAAATTGTTTCAAAATTAATGTTGTGTATTGCAGTTAAATTTCATTAGCAAAAGTACAGAAATCTCATGCACACTAACGAAAAATTTCTTAGATAACATACGTGTTGTCAAATATAAACCAAAACAAAGTTCCCTTCGCGTACTTATGTTCAAAATAATCAATGCGGTTATGATAAATGTGAAAATATTTCATCTGATTTTTCTCTTTTACTGTAAAGTTTCATTGTTTTTTTACACATTCACTGTTTGTATTTTATTTTTGTATACTATTTTAGGAAGAAAATAATAAGAAAACTATAAATAAGTTTATGTTAGAACCACAAAAATTGCTTGACTCCGATCAAAACATTTACTAGTGTTCTTGGATTTGAAGAGGAGGGTGCCACCTAGGTGGGATCTCACCTGATTGTAGTTCACCACAGTCCAAGCACCTGCACCACAACATATAAATGCCATTTATTCAAAACTTAAATCTGTATTCATTTCATTAGGAGATAGTAATTTAAATTAACTTTTCACACGTGTTATAATCAGTGTATTAAAAAAAAAAACCCCTCACTTATTTAACATTAAGTATACACTTGTGGTGAAACACTTCTGCAGCAGCTAGAAAAACTTTCTACCTCAACATTGGCAACATCAATCTCCTCCGAGTATAAGCAGGCCGCAAACTCGGTAGACCATCCGACACCGTCTTTAAATACAAACCCCGTCTTATGGAGGTCTTAGTGTGACGTTGTAATCTGACGTCATGGATATTTTAAACCAATGAGAATTTGCATACATTCTCATTGTTTACATTCCGGTTCCATTTCCGATTGCAATATTAAAAAAAATATTATTACCTCTATAAAGATTTATAATTAACTCTTCCTCTTCAAATTTAAACTTGTAATAACTAGTACTCTCGATATCAACGTGGTATATTTTTCTTGCAGAAATTGAAATTAGCGATGTCTCAAGAACTTCGGTCTGGAAAACTTGTTCAGTCGCATATCATCTTCGCTAGAATATTCCTGCAGGATATACAAAACAGATAAAATCACTGTGCTTTTCCCCCCAAAAAAATATAAAAATAACAAAATATTTTTTAAAAACTAATTGTTTAATTTTAATAATTTATCAAATTATATTTAAAAATTAACTAAATTAATTTTTAAAGTACTTTTTAAACAAATAGCTAGCATAAATTAAAAAATTAAATTTAAACGCTAATAGATTTTTAAAATGCAACAATTTATTTATTTTAATATAAATTTTTTTAAATAAAAATTAAAAAACTTTCTATGAAAAAAATTAATGTCTTCATTCAATTTTATATCAATGGATAAACAAAATCCTGAATAACACAAAGTAAGCTTATAAGATTCATTAAAATTCCAATCAGTTGTTTAATCCATTCATTGAAAATCTTTAAGAATCCCATCATCAGTCAATAAAAGTAAATCACAAGCGAATAATTTACCGCAATCATCAATGCAAAAGAATGGCAATTTTTCATTATTTTATCTCCATAATTTTTAGAGTTTCAATTGAATTATATTTCTGGAAAATAAATGTATGATTGTTTAGAAATTCAATGACAAGCTTTTCTGTTAAATTGACATTCAGTCCTCTTTCCAGTTGATGACAGAAGGAAAAAGATATGCTTCAGATTTCACTAGAGAAATTACTGGTCCTAAAACAATTTTTTTGAAAGTTCATGCTAAAATATTAATATTTATAGGATTTCGTTCTTTTCCGCGAATATATTCATACATAGCGGAGCGGACTGTACCTTAAGGTTAATAGCGCTCGAGTAACAACAGAGTAATTCACGTTTTTCCCCGACGATGTGAAAGAACGAGCTTAGAAACAGCTTCTCTCAGAGATTTTGTATTCGGGACGTTTTAGCATTTCTATAATTTGCAATAAAACTTAGTTAAGTTTCAATAAATGGTGTGCGCTGTTATTATTTAAAAACGATTAACCTGCACACCATATCTGGTGACCAAAATGTGAACACGCATACTTGGATTTGGAAGTAACTCCAACGCCACGTGGGATTTTTATAACTTCGACGCATTGCATTACCGTCTTGGATTAACATCTACAGTTCCACGAGATCTTATAAGAAATGTCAGTGCTAAATGGTAATCATCTATAACTTCTAAGATGCAGGTAGGATTTTTCTATAATTTTCTTAAATCTAGCGTTATGTGCTTTTTGGTTATTCACTGGGGTCAATTTCTTGGAAAAATTGTGTATATATTTTAACGCGGAGTGTTTTTCAGTTAAATTATTATTTGCACATATTTTATTTGTACATTTATAAGCAACATTCCGTTAACTACTCCACAATTTTATCAATCCTTTCGCATCGTGCTGAGTTCTATTATTTGATTTACTGTATTGCATTATATGAATATTTATTGCTTCTTTTATATTTCATAACTAATCTTTTTGTGTTTATTGTATTTCTCATTTATATATCTTGGTATTCGAAACTATAAGCACTTTCCGGTACTTAAGTAAGCAACCAGGTTGGCGCGATTTATAAGTTTGAGTAAGAAAGTATGAATAGAAAGAAAATGTACATTTATTAATTACAGATAATTTTTAATACAGTTTTTTTATATTATTTTGTTTTAAAATATAAAATAGCAATTAAACCCCTCCGGTTTCGAATTTGAATAAGTTGCAGAATTATTTTTTTTGGCTATTGCTTTTAGCAGTGATTGAAAACCATCTTCGCCATTAACTTCGTCACCTATTTGGCGATTTATGCGAATTTTGGCCTGGTTGCGTTAATACGTAAGTACCCACTTTCCTATTATTGATTTATATACTTTGTAATTATTTGTCTGCTAAATTTTGACCATGCCTTTAACTGACGATTTTTCCGTTACTCAAAATTCTTCCTCCCAAGACACACCTTCGCAGGTTGCACACGTTTCGGTAAATATACCACCTTTCTGGAAAACTAACCTTTCCCTGTGGTTTATTAGGTTGGAATCGCAATTTTCCCTGGTGAATAAAACATCCGGTCTAATAAAATTCAATCATGTTGTCTCCTGCTTAGATCCTGATTACTAAATTCGGTACACGACATTTTAGAGAAACCACCTCCTACCGAAAAATACGATGTCTTAAAAAACGTCTAATTTCTGTTCATTCCGAAAGTGAAGCATCTAGAATTCGAGCCTTATTGCATGGAGTAGAACTCGGTGACCAAAGACCCTTCCAATTACTAAATCGCATGCGTTCGTTAGCTAGGGTACCGTAGGTGAAGCGTTTTTACGCTCGTTATAGCTCACGAGGCTGCCATATAACACGCAGACTATTTTAGCCGCTTTCAGCAAGGAGGATTTGAATAAAATATCCGCAGTAGATGACAAAATAAGCGATCTAGCTATCCCTTCGTAAGTAAATTCTATTACCCCTAGCTCTCATGATTTTGTCACGGCTTGCTTGGAACTCCAGGTAGCGCAGTTAACTCAAATTAGCGAATTAAGCACCACCCTTGAACACAGTTCCCGTAGCCATAGGCGTTATTTCCGCCAATCATTTCAACGCAGCAGATCTCGCGATACTTCCCACTCTCGCACTAACTTCAGTCACTACAAGAAACGTACGAATAAACTTTGTTTTTACCATGTCAATTTCGGCGATAAAGCACGAAAGTGCCAAGCGCCATGTTCTTTTCGTCAGTCTGGAAACTAAACGGGTGACCGCGATGTGAATCGTATTCTTCTGGCCGACGCATCTTCAAAATTAAATTTTCTAATTGACACAGGAGCCGACATATCTGTTTTGCCTAATAATATGCTCCGAAAACCACACCCTCTGAAAATTTAGCCTTATATGCAGCAAATGGCACTAAAATTTCTATTTTTGACAACATACGCCTCATTATTGATTTAAATCTTCGCCGAAAATTTTCGTGGTTATTCGTAATTGCTGACGTAAGCCAACCAATTATAGATGTTTATTTTCTTAAACATTTTGAGTTACTTGTCGATGTCAAAAATAACCGTCTGATCGACTCTCGGACTTCTCTCTCGTCAAACGGTATATCTTTCAACAATTTTTACCTAGATTCCAACATAACCGTAATTATGGGCGATTCCAAATGTGAAAAATTTCTCGCTGAGTATCCTGAGCTTACCAACCCTTCTTTATTAACAAATGACCTTAAAGTTTATGCAATTTTCCATCACATTGAAACTAAGAGACCCTCTGCATTTTCCAGACCTCGCCGTTTGGCCCCAGAATAACTCAAAGCTGCGCGTTTAGAGTTCGTCTCAGGGTATTATTCAACCGTCCGAAAGCCCTTGGGCCAGTCATCTCCACATGGTCCGCAAATCTAACGGTGATTGGTGCTCTTGTGGCGATTATCGTTGCTTGAACGCTGTGACAACTCCTGACAAGTATCCTGTACACCCTATATTCAGGATGGTACACAGGTTTTTTCCGGCAAAAGTATTTTTCTACCCTCGACCTTGCATGAGCGTATCACCAGATTCCCGTCAATCCTGAGGACGTACCGAAAACTGCTGTAACTACCCCATTCGGTTTGTTCGAATACCTTAAACTACCATTTGGACTTCATAACGCCGGTCAAACTTTCCAAAAATTCATACATCAAGTGCTTTACGGATTGTATTTTTGCGTTCCCTACTTCGGTGATCTCCTTATAGCATCGGCAACCGAAGACGAACATGTTAAACACCTTCGCATCATTTTTGATAAACTCCGCGAATACGAATTAAAATTGAGCCCCTCTAAATGTGTTCTTGGAAAAACATCAGTCTCATTTCTTGGTTGTATTAGAGGTGTTATATATTTGTATTAAGTTTGTTAGGTTGCGTGGTATTCAAAATAACTCAAC
>JAPDSC010137413.1:0-10545 GCA_026290005.1 Latrodectus geometricus
GAATATAGTTTTTGGTTTCTGTATGCTTTTTTCCTGGGTTAAGTACTTAAAATTTATTTGATTTCTATTTGGTGTCTCTTAAATATCGAATAGAAAACTTTGAATGCCAATCATGGTGGATATAAAACATACAACAGATTTCAAATGTTGGTAATACATTTGTAGTGACAAAATTTAGTTAACAAAACTGGAGGGAAAATTTTGATCAGATTTCTGTCATTACAAAAAAGAAAAAAATCCTATTATCAAATTTTTCTTGGTTTAAGATAAAATTTCAATATATTAAAAAATTTTATTAGAATTTTAAAATTCCATAATAAACATTATATGTTGTAAAAACGTGCAAAACTTTTTACATTTCCCAATGTACCATATAAGAATATTCATATTATAACAGCAGCAATTTTGCAAGTTATATCCTTTCATTTCCAGTATGTTCTAAGTTTTTTTTGCAAGCTATTTTATGTAGCGATTCAAGAAAAAAACACATTAAAATTAAAACAAACTAACCTAATAAAATATAATAATAAGAAAAATATTTGAAATGAGAGAGATTGTTTAATTTCGTAGGTTTTGATATTATAATTGCTTCAATTGATTATTGATTATGTTGATAAAAGTACACTTACTGTTAAGATAATTAATGTTAATAAATATTGAGACATCTGAGAAGAATTTTGGGCAGACAAATATAGTGTTGAAAGAAATGAGAGTCAGTATACATAAATACATAATTAGAGGACACAACCAGGTATAAAGTAATTGGACTAGAATATTTTATTGTTATTTATGTCCAATAAATTGTAGATTACTGAAAACACAGAATTGGTTTTATATTAAAGCAATTTGATATCATTTTGTATTGAATCGAAATTAATTCAGAAACAGAAGTAATTTACCATAATAATGTTATATATTAAATTCGAACGGAATAGACAAAAATTAAATTAAGTAAACGAATTGTAAATAGAAACTTTAAAAGCTTCACATTCTCAATTTAAAATGCATTTAGAATGATTTATTTCAGAATAATTTTCTCCAATTACATTTTATTTCAATTTGACTGTAAATTAAAGAATCCAGTTACTCTTTGTAAAAACCTTCATTTTGTTTGAGTTTACTTGAAGATGTTCTGTAGAAATATAATACGCATTTTTTAAATAAGCATTTCTTTTAAAGTAAGTATGTATAGTAAAATATTGAATATTAAACATTTAATTTTCAAAAACAGGTTACGATATTTACTGATTAATATTAATAGACAAGTAAGTGACATATATGTAAGCACTCTGTTTCTAATGACACTAAAATGACAAGAATTTTAAAATATTAGTATTTGTTAGTTTTAGAAAGACTTGCAAGCGTTTACAAATTATTTTTCGGTTTTTATTAATTTTCAAACATTTTTATGTGAATGAAGTAAACACTCACATACTGCTTTTTTATATAATGTATTTTTAGCTTCTAGAATGTCATAACCGTAACTTGTAATATTTCATTCTCCATTAAACTATTTCTTAACAGAAGTTTTTCAGATCTCTTAACACATGCATCATCATCATCATTTTGTGGTTCTTTCTTGTTACAAACCTTTGATTCTTAATTATTTTCATCACACAATTAACTGATTCAATGTCTAATTCTGCATCATAATTCTGTGATTTACTATCATGATTCTCGTATTCATGAATATATTCTATTTCATAATTTTACCATTTATTATTATTTTCATAATTCTAAGATTCTTTTATTAAATCGTAGTAATAATCTTGTAATCCGTTATCACGCTATTTGTTACATAGTTTCAATATAATTTTCTTTATCACATTTCATAAATTCATAATCATTTTTTCATCGAAGTTATCTACTACCTCATTAGGTTTTCATTATAGTTTTCTAATCCTCATTCTCCTTTTTATTTTTTTTCACTTGCAAAGCCGAGCACATGAGCCCTTGTTAGATAGGATCTGATAGGTAAAATTAATATAAACTATGAGCATAGATCCAAAATAGTTAAAATTTTTCCTTACAAAACAAATGATATTTTATTGTACTATAAAATCATAAACCAGATCTTTTTGTAAAAATAATATTCCACCAAATTTAAAGAATAGGTGTTTTGTAAAATGATCTTATAATATTTTGTATATAAAGCGATTTGGCTCAGACAACTTTCACGATTTGGCAAAAATTAAAAGAACTATGATTAAAAGATCTTAATTTAATTTAAATGACCTTGATTAATAAAATTAGAAATGATTTAATAAAATATGAATTACATTTATAATTTGGCAAATATGAAGAATAGTATCGTGGTCAATTCTAGATTTGAATATTTGTGTGTTCACAATAAGACACATTAATATAATTCATTACTTACCTTTCTGAATAATTAGGTACATATACATAATGTTTATTACATTTCTATAAAATTGGTATGTAAAAAAATACTTTTTTCTCAGACAGTTTTTCATATTGTTAAGAGAATATTGTACAGTATTTATTTATAGGAATAATTCCAATTTGAACGATATGAATTGTAACAAAAAGTTTAAAATTAAGTATTTAACATTAAGGAAAGAAATGTATGTTATTTATTTTATGAATGCCGAATATTAGCTCTTAAGCCATTAATTCACGGGCCTTTCAATACCTCTTGACAATATTCTCATGTTAAGAAAGTACGGTGAATACTATCAAACATTCTTTGAATACTTAAGTTGATTTTAATTACTACACGATTTAAATAAAATTTGATATAATTAAGTAAATTACAAATTACTTCAACTTGTGGAATAGAAATGTAATTGTTTCATAAGAATAAAATGCTTTATCCTTCAAGAAGCTGTTTGATAGTTACGAAAATTATTTTAAATTTACATATTTTTGAAACTTATTTACTACAACAAGGAAAAAAAGTTTCTTTATTTTTCAGAAATTTTAGTAAAATTTACATTATACATAATTAATATTCACACATTAACAAGTCTACATACACAATTGAAAAAAACATTGAATATAGTTGTTGCATAGTGCTTAGAGGAGAGAAATTTAAGTTTTCTCTCAATTGCTTTATTACTGTGGATATATTTATTTATTCAATTCTATTTTTAAAAATTAATGAAGTTATTAAATTAAAAAGAAACATCAGAACCATTGTTTACTTCTTTACTGAAGAACTTTGTTTGCTTATAGTTTTAATTTTATAAAGAGTGATCCCTAATGGTTTTAATGAAGAGTGATCCCAGACATATACCGATAATATATTTTTACCAAAACTATTTACAGTTTTTGTTATTAACGAATCTATTTAAGGACATAGAATTGTCCTTAGTTTTTCAAAATATATACATATGAATTTTCAAATTGCTCAAGAAATAGGTTGTATTTAATCAATTAACATTTAGAGATATCCTACTTTATATATAATAAATTATAATTTGTTTTGATTTTTTAGTGGTGGTGATCGTGGTAGTTTTGGTGGTGGTCGTGGTGGACCCTGAGAGGTGGTAGAGGAGGTTTTAGTGGCGGTGGACATGGTGGTTCTTTAAAAGGCAAACAACCTGGTGATCAAACTGAAGTCTTTATGTATCTATAAAATTCATATTTAATTTTAATTATATTTTTCATTTTTATATTATATTTTTCATTACTATCAAAAAAGCATTATTGATGTTAAAAGTGCTTTTAATTGTAAAACAACGCTCAATCAGTAGAAAAAATTTGTTTAAAAAGAATTAAAGTGTAAATATTAATTTTTTTCTTTACATGCCTGATGAATGAGCAAAGATTAAAGGTTCAAATTCTACCAGTGAAAAAATTGATGTCATATATATTTTTTAAAAAGAAATCAATTTAAATTTCTTATGCAACTAAGTATGGTAGAAAAATTCTAATGATACCGTGAGAAATTGCATAATTATGTACATTATAATTCTTAATAAACGTGGCAGACCAATTCAGGAGGAAATATATTTTTTTAGACACCTTTATAATATAATTGGATGCATGGTAAGCGATGATCAGCTGTTTGCTTATTATATATCTTGGAAGATCTGTTTGCCGGATAAACTGCTTATACTTCATTGTGTCTTACAGCATATTCATTAAATACACCTTGTTCTTGTCTTACATAATGCTCATTAAATAAAAGTGATGTTGGGTTTTGGATTTTTTTACCAATGTTAAGCAAATTCCAATTCTGACTTTGATATCTGGATAAAAATGTTAGAATGTTCTAGAAAGTTACTATTTTGAACGTGTATAATGAAAAATAATTACCATAACAAAATTATGAAATTTTAATGTATTATAAAATTAACCCTAATTTAATGGTCAAAATGATTACCAAATTATAATATATAGTTTATGGAAAGCACATTTCATTAAATGTAGTCATTGAAAGTTTGGGCTGGTAGAAAAATTTATATTTAACTAACACTCTGCCATTGACCAAAGAGTTTTCCAGGAAATAAGATTCGGGATAAATATTATACTGAATTCAGCTTTCTTTTTCAATTAAATTTGATATAGCTTGCAATAATTACTGAGTTGAACTCGAAAAGCAAAATAGTCGACTTATTTAAACTCGTGTTTCTTGCTATGATTTATCATCGAAAGTAAAATTCCAGACTCACATAATTTAGACGCGGGGTTTTTCGTAATTTGAACAGAGTAGAAATATATCTAAGAACAATAGCTGGGCTGCATAGTTTATGATTCTATTCAGTCCAAAAAGGCAAACAAATTTGGAGGTAACTTAAGAATTTTGTTTCATGGTAATATGTTTTATCATCCGCGTATCTGGCGAAATCCAGGGAGAGCTGCAATTTATATCCGTACGATGGCAACACCTTAATCGATTCAATCTATGTCAACAGCGTGTGCTTAATCCTCCAGCCCATTCATAACTTCATACTCCTTTTTTCTTTATACCATCTTCTGAGTGGAGTAAGCCCAGGGGCAAGATAATTTATGACTCTGAATTCGATTCTCTCTCTCTTCTTCCGAAACAAATGGTAGATGGCTTCTCTTTTCTTCCCTGTATCTTTTTTCTTTCCCCATTCCGCGGTTGCTTGGCGGCTATGTTTCCCAAGAATGGAACGAGACCGATAGCTAGAACCACTCTAAGTAATGACGTTTTCCTTTTCATTTCATTTCAGTTTCTTTTTTTCAGAATAACCACAGAAAAGCTCCTTTCACTGAAATTCATAGTAACCTGTAATATCTTCATAGAGGTCTTCTTTTTTCTTGCCAATATGGGAATTTATTAGCCATTTCTTGTAGTTGCTCGTGTTCGAACTTGTCCATTCCGCTTAGCGACTGATTCAGATAGTGCCATGCCTCACTTGCAATCCAATTTTGCAGATAGTGTAATCTGAAAATTAATCTTCGAGTGCTTTTACCGGAAGGACTGATACGAAAAAACGTTACTATGTGGAAGAAATACTCAAGATTCTTCTTTGACACAACTACCGGAAAAAAAGTTTTTAAATACTATCATATCAAAAAGAAATTAATTAATAAATTTGAGGTCTTCCTGAAAAATCTTGTTTAATTTTTATATTTCTCATAATATGAAACAAATTTTGTAGCTTTTTCTATAAATTAATAATAAATCGAATTTTCAGAAATTAAGTGGATTTTAATATCATATTTTGCATTAGAAAGAATGTAATTCCTTTTAATATTCATCTCTTAGTCCCTAGTATCAAATTATAAGGTGAAAAAAGCATAAAATAATTTATAATTATTTGACTATTGTGATGTACACATAAAAATATAATTTTCATCATTAAAATTAAAGTGGAAACTTTTTCTGTGTGTTTCCTTTTGTCATCATAGATTTCAATGTTTAAACTCTTTGCCCTTGTATTGCATTCTAAAGTAGTAAATATTAGTTTGGGGAAAAAGTTATCCATTATTTTTTCGGTAGACGTCTGTAATGATCGCTATCTCGTGAGGTATCTATCAAACAATTTCAGATTTATGCTCGTTGGAAAGGTGACATTTGACACTAAAATATCCTCTTGCGGTTTTTTGTTTGATTAATTCAGTTACGAGTACAAGGTTTCAAAAATGGAAGACAACAAACAGAAAATTTGATAAATTTTCGTTTTTCTTTTATAATGGCGAAAATGCTAACCAGGTGGCTAAAATTGTGAAAGGTGTTTATCGTCCTATATATGACTGTAACAACCAGTTACGCACAATTTTGGTTTCGTTGATTCCGTTTGGGTATTTGTATGCTAAAGATGCACCTCGCATGGATACAACATCGTTGAGAATGTCTATAAAATATCAAAAATTATCAAACTTGACAGCATGTCAGCAGTCGTAGTTTCGCACAAGACCTAAAAATCTACATGAAAACTGTTTTAAACCTTTTTACAAAGCGAATCTGAAAGAAGTTACAAAAAGTTCACGTAAAAATAATGGATTTCTTTTTCCCCAACTTAATATTTTTGTGACCGAACAAGCATATATGTGTATAAGTATGCTTGGTTATTTTTAATTAAACATTCCTCATTATAATCCTATATTTTTTAAAAATGTATATTGAAATAAATGTCTACAAGATTAAATAATGACTCTATTTTATTGTATTTTAAAGAACGATAATGTACATTTTACTCGTTAAACAAGTATAAATATTAATTCAGTTTAATTTAATCATTATAAAGCAATTGTGAGAGTTTTCTTTTTATTCGTCCTTTCAGAATAGCTTTAAGTGGTTAAAATGTAAACTTTGGTCTTTTGTAATGTTTTAAAATAAAATATAAATTTTTAATGACAGAACAAATATCATAAAACTGAATATTGACAAGTGTATCAATATGTTGACACTTAAATTTAATCATGAAAATAGTTGCGATTAAATTTTATGTAGGTGTTTTTAAAATTAAATTTTATACTCCTTGTAATGTATTTTAATGTATAATAAATTCGTATATTGATCATAACGCAGCCATGCATAAGCACTCAATAATGAAATTCTCATCCCTCCCCCCCTAAAAAAAACAGTAACTGGAATTTTTCTCATGTGAATTTTTAATCTTAATGTGAACTTTCCCGGTGAATATTGTATTATGAAAGCTATAAATGCTTACCAATTCAACTCTGATTCCCGTCTATTTATGTTCTAAAGTGAATGTATTATTGTTTTTGCTGATAAAATAAATTCCAACATATTTTAATTGTAGACATAAATCAAGTGTTTATTGGATGAAACATGTTACTAATAATCATGAAGAATATGTATTTCAGATGAAAACTATTTATTGTTAAATAAATATTAAAAACTTTTAAAATTTAATATATTTAAAAATTTTATTTCAACAAGAAACTTTATTGCTTAAAAGTTTAGGAAAATATTTTTATGTATTTTCAGTATATATGTAGATTGGATAATTTACTTTTTATTATTTATTTTATATGTTTAATCTTTTGTTCTAAAAATAATTTAAAAATTGACATACTTGTTAAATTGTAATTTCGTATGAAGTAAACATAATAAATCCAAATATTTTACCCAATATTCAAAGTAATCAACTGTACAATTCATAAATAACAAAATTATTTACTTGTTTATAATAACCGCAAAAAAATATCATTTCACACACACTACATTCAGGAAAAACAAAAAGGTACAGATGGGCAGCATAAAATTTGTCATCAATTATAAATATTAATATGATTGGTATTGAAACAAATGCTGCAAGAATTTCAAAATTTTTGCTTCCATTTACAATAAATATTGATTAAAATAAAATAAATTTTTATTTATAGTATTCTGTTTTGGGATACAATTATTCCACTAGTGGCTTTAAATTTTAACCAAGTTCTAAGTTTATAAAACTGACTTGATTAATTGCAAAATCTTCAACTTATAAATTAATTCAGAACATGAAATGTATTTAAAACTTAAAATATTTCTCTCCTAACTTTAAAAAATACCTATATTTAGATTCAAAATACTTAGTAAAATGTAAATATTTTTTATATTAAGATTACTGAATCAATTAAATTTAAAAACATTCATTTCAAACATAGAAAATGTCTGTTCTTATAATTTTGTATCTGAGCATTTATTATAACAATAAAAAACGACATGCTGTTTATTTTTTTAAAAATAAGATAGTAAGCATTGTAAAGAGATAAGTATGCAGTGATAAGATAAGTAGGAGAATAGGTATGCAGTAATAAGATACGTAAGAGAATAGGTATGCAGTAATAAGATACGTAAGAGAATAGGTATGCAGTAATAAGATAAGTAAGAGAATAGGTTTGCAGTACAAAAATCATCCAGACATACAGAACTACAATGTCACTGAAAAAAAAAACTATCAATGTGTTTTAAGCAACATAAAGTTTTTTTTTATAATTTGATTATGTTTTTAAGAATTCCTATGTTTATTCTAAAGCAGTTTCGATATATATCCTGTTTTTATAGACTTTTCGAAATCAGTCATTTGTATTAGTATCATTGTATACTAGAATTTAAAGCTGATAAGTAAGATATAAAAGATTTTTTATAACTTTTAGTAATAGGTCTTATCACAGATATTATTTTATTCAGCTGCTCAATTTCATTTATCATACAGATTGATACAGCAATACTGTTAAGTTAATTTACCAAAAAATGTTTACATAATTTACAGATAACTTGAAAAGAATATGCTAAATTATTCATGTAAAATAAATAAATAAAAGATACAAAAATTAAGTCTTTAAAACTAAGTGGAATGAGGTTTATGTGTGGCTCACAGTTTTTCATTTAAATTACAGGAGAGAATTTCGTTACCTTTTAATGATTTTAAGGAATGAATAATAGCCTCATATACCAATGCAATAAATATATATATATATATATATATATTATATACAATTAATTTACAATACGTTTGTTTACAAATTTGCTATAAATCATTTGAAATTGTAAAATACACCTTGAGTTTTAAATTTGAAGTAAATGGGTACTAAATAAGTAAGAATATCTTTGAATATTTGAGATTACAATTGAGTCATATATCGATTCATCTAGTGCATCGATAGAAATTAACATAAATGTGATCGAATGGTAGATGAGCTTTCTTTAGAAATTCTTTCCAGTAGAGTTAACCAGTCAAAAATGTTTAAAAATTAGAAAACTTAGTGAATGTAGAACAAATATTAAGCAAGTGCTCTTCCATAAAGACGAAAATGCAGCAAAATTAATCCACGAAAATTTCATATAATTAACAATATAATGACTAATATTATAACAGATATTAATCTGCAATTGCAAATTTTCATATACATTTGAATTCTTTATCAAATTTTATGTTGGCCAATCCGATGTATGGTTGAGAGTTTGAGATTCATACTTTCTGTCCAACAATTGAATTTGATTTTGTTATCACACCACCACAAACCCGTTTATAGGGCAGGCCACCTTCATCCATCATCTCAGAAGAAGACAGGATAAATATACAGATGAAAGAGTGAGGAAAGAAACGTCCATGCCCAAACCGTGAATCGAACCCGGCACCAACAGCTCAGGACACAGAAATGCAAACCACTCAGCCATTGGCCGGCCTGATAATAAAGGATTTCCTGGTGGAAACTTTTTAAAGTTCGATTTTTAACATTTCGTATCAGTTAGGAATTAAACACAGGAAATTTATTATTAGATGTAAAGAATTAATTACTTTTAATTTTAGATGAAATAAATATATTAATGAAATCAAATGGCAATTTTAATGTAAAGAAATAATACGATGCATAATACTCATACAAAACATCATTTATTAAGCAATAAATAATTTATTTTCATTGATTTATATTTATTACACACAATTTAAAACAAATTACCGATAGGTATTTTGTTGCTTCTTACGATCACTCTTTTTCGCAAGAGCTTATTTGTCTGAAACCTATGATTCGAAGTGTAGTTTGGACCCTCTTAAATTGAAAGAGAAATTGAAGCCTTGAATCATATTCATTCAGATGACAGTTCATTTTTATTAGGAGGAAATTATATAGACTATATGCACGCACATATTTTAATTGCAGATTTTATATCTCTATAAATTAACATTTCATTGTTACAGCTAATCAATATTTACGTCTTTTGATTTTCTCCTAACACTGCAAAGAACATGCTTATGTAGAAATTATGGCTAAATGTAGTAGATCTTGGGTTCTCTCAGTAGAATTCAGTTGAGAAATGTCTTTATTTTATTAATTAAAAATAAAACAAGTATACAGTATTGAAAAATTGACTCCATTGAAATAAATAATTAAAATTAGTGTGCTCCAACTTTTACCTAAATTTATTACTAAGTATGACTATATAAAATTCACACACAAGCGCAAATTTAACAAGCCTTGGAATCCTCAAAATATTTTATTTTTTACCTATTTTCTTATACAAAGAAACGAAAAAAATTAAATATGTTTATCCATGATTTCCTCATCAATTACTAATATATAAATATAAATATTTATAGGTTAGTAACTGATGAATATTTATATATTAGTTATTCCTAGTGATTGTAATTGGAA
>JAPDSC010137415.1:0-11880 GCA_026290005.1 Latrodectus geometricus
AATTTTAATTATCCTGTTTTAATGTTGTTTTTATCTTACAATCTTGTATTCTTAAATAATTTTCTACTTAAAATTTTTCAAAATTTAAAAGTTTTAATTAATAAATTTAATTAACATGCTTGTATCTTGTATTCTTAATTAATTTTCAACTTAAAACCATCTTCAAATTTTAAAAATTTTAAAATTCATTAAATCAATTTAATTATCAGGTTTAAATCTTGTATATTTAAATAATTTCTGCTTAAAATCAATTTCAAAATTTAAAACTTTTAAACTTAATGTATTATTATATTATCTTTTATTTGGCTTGATAAAGAATAAAATGCAAGATAATGATGACGTAAATATTTCAGAAAATCATGGTAATCGGAACTCTCTTAGGATTCTAGAAAACTTTGAATTTCTCCTTTCTCTTAAATATATCCCAACAAAGTATAAACAGTATTAAAGGATCTACTAGAGCGACGAATTTAGTTAATATAGGCTATAGTCAGTGAAATGCGATTTCTAGAAAACTTCACGGAAAGATTACTGGCGCCATCTTTTAAGCTCGCTTAAGATCGGAATCTTGATCGTAAATCTAAAAGGTCTGTTTAAGCATTTTGCAACTTCTAAGAAAGCTTTTCAAAGTTCTTTTGAAAAGGAAATTATCATTATTTTGAAATGAAAATTGGTTAAGTCTTCTGATGACTTAGTTTCGTAAGACGCTTTTACGAATAAAGACAGTTTCAATAAAAGTTTTCAGTGACTCTGTTTTTAAATTATCTGATTTTGAGTATATTAGATTTTCATTACTTAGAAATCTCAAGATACGTTTAAAATATAAATATCTTTTTAATTTTCGCCTTTTTTGTACTTGTTATAAATTTATATTGTAAAAATTGTTTTGTAAGATTAAGGTTTTTTAATATAAATAATATATTTCAATTCGTTTCTTTTTTCGTACCTAAATAATCAGAAAAAAATAGAAATTCAATTAGGAGAAACGACAAAGGAACGATTCTTTCTATAGTCTTCAAAATTATTTTCGTGAATTCGATTCCTACATGATTGTCTATGGATGTTAGTCTTAATTCTAGTTAAATTGTTGCTCTCAGTCGAATTAACTTACGTTCACAAAGAGTATGATTATAAAGGGATAAAAAAATCAAAGCAAACATTTATATGCATAAATACATACATACATACACATATATATATATATATAACTATATATATATATATATATATATATATATATATATATATATATATAAATATAATTAAATTTAATAATATATATATAGTATTAATTTTAGTTTTTTTATTTCTAAGGGGATACATGATTAATTTAAACTATTTTTGCTTATGTACAAATATAAATACAAGTAACATCAATAATTTATGCTATTTATTTATTTATAACGCATATTTCTTACACTAATTAATAACATACTGGTTATTGTATGATGACTTTCAAACATTTAAAACAACTATTTACTCTAGAATATAATGAGTCACATTTAACAATTATATTTAATCAGTGTAGTTAATAACATTTATTTTTACACTAAAAATGACATTACTTATTTAAGATATTTAAAGGGATGATTTATGAAATATATATATTTCAATGTGTTTTTTTAAATAAAATCTATACAAATAGTAATAAATCCTGACTAGACTACGTTTTGAAGGAAACTAAAGACTGCAGTATAATATTTAACTTTTGCTTCTACATGTTTACAGAGTTTTGATTTCGAAATTCTAACAGAGAGTGTACAATTAATTTTTCAGATTAAATCTAAAATTTTTTATGAACTATCTCTAATATCTCTTTATCCCCTTCTAAGTATGTATAACTCATTTGTCTAAATTATTGAACTATCTCTATGAACTATCTCTAATATCTCTTTATCCCCTTCTAAGTATGTATAACTCATTTGTCTAAATTATTGAACTATCTCTAATATCTCTTTATTCACTTCTAAGTATGTATAACTCATTTGTCTAAATTATTGAACTATCTCTATGAACTATCTCTAATATCTCTTTATCCCCTTCAAGTATGTATAACTCATTTGTCTAAATTATTGCAACCATCGTAAAAAAATGCTCTTGACTTTGAAGTAGAAAATATGTTAAGGATAATTTGGGTAAATAACTTGAATTTAAATATTAATTATTATAGATTTTTCAAAATAAGAGGACAAACTACTCCAGATTGAAATTACACATAATTTATTTTACGAAACTCGGAAATATAACTTAAAGAAACTTTTTCATTATTTTCTATTTGAGAAAGAATTTATTAAAAGTAATTTGCGGAAGTAAAATTCATTCTGTTTATTCTTATATTGTCGATTCTAACCAATATTTGGGTAACTCCAAACAGCAAAAAAATTTTATGACCAAATATATTTAAGTGTACATTAGAAAAACTATTAAAACTATTAGAAATTTGACAAAAATAAAAAATATTTTTCTTTTTAGACTACAAGTTAACTGTATTATTAAAATGTTTCACCTTTTATATACAAGTATATATATATATGCATTGTGCGGATCAACTGTTTGAACTAAACAAATTTTACTCTTAAAAATAATGAAATTTCCAAAGGATCTTTTCTTATTCAGCTTCTCAAAATTATTTATAAATGAAGATATTCAACAATAGCTATAATTAAAGCATTTTCAATGCATTTTTACCATTAAAGTAATTAATGAACTCATTAGGTACATAAATTTCCATAATTTAATTAATATACTTCACGCATCCTATTTCCATTACAGATGGAAGACTTTTTAATTTCAAGACTAAATGTATTGAAATAAGATAATTGTATCTTTGAATTAATTAATTAAATGTCTAAATTTTTCAAATACAACTATATTGATCATAGAACTATATCATTGTGGCAGTACATATGAAATAATCAGTTAAATGTTTCTTTTTAAATTATATCGATTAAAAAGCACGTTGCAAAGGTAAAATGTTAGTAAATAAATGATTGCAAAACGAATACAGACGAGTTAATTATCTATTTCATTACGTTTAAAACTTAATAATACACTCTGAGTAAAATTAATTATATCATATGAGAAAAGTTATTAGATAAAATATGTGGTGTACTAAATTATCGATTTTAATGTCTTTTTCATTCAAATTTTCTTATATATATAATTAAATTAAAACATATCATAATTAAAACATAATTAAAAATACTTAAATTTAACTGTAAGTTAGATTAAATTAATTAATATAGTAAATGTGTTTTAAATCACGTATAAGAAACTGAGAAATTTGCTTTCAATAAATAATATTAAAAAGGAGGGGTTTCTTCTAATGTTATATTTATACAAAAATATTCTAAATAGTCACAAATGATATAATAGCATGCCCAAGGTGTATAACAACAAGCGCATAGAACTCAACAAAATTTAGGAAAAGAATAATTCAAATGATTATTAAAAAATTTATTTCTAGAACAGTTGGATTGGAGATTAGAAGGTCTATTTCACAAGTGCCTATAATCGTAAAATCGGGATGATTTTCGCAAGTAAAAATAATCCCAATTATGGTAATAGAGGTGGTCACGCATTACAGTTTCTCAGAATTTAGAGTCTGCCTAAGTTGAAAGCAAAATTTTCAATGAATTATCAAATTATGGCAGTTCATTACTATTATGGAGTGAATTGGATATTCAGAAATATTTCTGGCGATTGCTTGACTTCTTGCGGAAGGATATGCCATACGTATTAGGCTGGATTTAGATATTAGAAACTTGACTCTAATTGAGATGTTAAATACCTTCACTTTTCAAGATCTTTCAGCCATTCATAATTCGGTGAAATGTAACATTGCTATCTATGAAGGAAAGTAAAGACCCATGGTATTTCTTATAACATACATTAGGCAAAATAACTTCGATGCAATATCATGTACCAATGATGAAATATCATGGAATATGTGAAATTCAGTATGGATAACAATATGATAACACTACAAGCAAGAGCTTTATGCTGTTGAAATGCTTCCAAACGTTTATGAAGAATGTCCCTTAAGTATTCAACTAGATTTAGGCCAAAGAACACTGCCGCTCAATTAGTGGTTTAAATACCCGTGATACATAGAAGGATGTACCATACATATTAGACTGGATTTAGATTTTATAAACTCTACTCTAACTGAGACGTTAAATATCTTCACTTTTCAAGAACTTTCAGCCATTCATACTTTGCTGAAATGTAGCATTGCCATCTAAGAAGAAAAGGAAAATACGATGGTATTTCTAATAACGTACATAAGACAAAATAACTTCGTTGAAATATCATGTACTAGTGACTGAAATATCTTACAATATGTGAAGTTCAATATGGATAACAATACATGTTAGACATTGCATGTTACGTACCATTCATGTTAGATATTATAAATTTGACTCTAATTGTAACGATAAATACCTTCATTTTTCAAGAGTTTTCAGACATTTATACTTTGGTGAAAAATAGAATTGCCATCTATGAAGATAAGTAAAGACCCATGGTAATTCTAATAACGTACATAAGGCAAAATAACTTCGGTGTAATATCATGTACCAGTGGTTGAAATATCTTCAAATATGTGAAGTCCAATATGCATAACAATATGATAATGCTAGAAACAAGATTTTTAAGCTGTTGAAATGCATCCAAGTGTCTGTGAAGAATGTTCCTTACGTGATCGACTGGATTTATGTTAAAGAACACTGATGCTCAATTGGTGTTTTAAACATCTGTGATACGTAGAAGGATGTACCATACATGTTAGAGTAGATTTAGATTTAAGAAACTTGACTCTAATTGAGATGTTAAATACCTTCACTTTTCAAGAGCTTTCAGGCATTCATACTTTGGTGAAATGTAACATTGCTATCTATGAAGGAAAGTAAAGACCCATGGTATTTCTTATAACGTTCATAAGACAAAATAACTTTGGTGCAGTATCAGATACCAGTAATTGAAATATGTGTTCAATACGGATAACAATATGATAACACCAGGAACAAGAACTTTAAGAACTGTTTTCAAGCATTTATGAAGAATGTCCTTTACGTGTTCGTCTGGATTTAGGTTAAAGAACACTGACACTCAATTTTTGGTTTAAATACCTGTGATAGTCCTTATATAATGAAATGCAGTGCTGCCATCTATGAAGTGAAAGTTTGTAGAAACGCGTAAGTAAGGAAGAATAACCTGAGTGCCATTTTGTGTGAAGTGGCTCAAAAGATTTGAAGGTTAATACAGGCAGCAATATACCACTCCCAAAACAACAACAACTCTATCAAATCATTTTTTATCCTATTGAAAGTGCCTTTTGTATTTTTTTGCTATCTAGGTAAATCTACGTTTAGAATTGGTAATTAAACTAAATCTATTTCAACCTAAATTGTACTCGGTTAAATTTTAATGTCTTCAATTCCTTGCACAAAAGAAAACGCTATATCAACGTTAACGACGTTAACGACGTAAATCAACGTTAACGACACACATCGCTATTTGTTCTCAAGTCAGTGGGTTACCTTTGCGCAGCTTTAATGGTAAAATAAGGTATTGGTCATCCCACTCTTTTTTAAGAAGATACACTGATTATCTGCCGATGTGGACGATTTCTCCAAATCATTCAATCAATGGTTTCCGTCACATGACATTTAGTTCGCGTTTGTAAAATAATATGATGATTGATTTTGAAATCCACAGTCATACTAATCACACTCCCACTTCGACTGATTTCTTGTAGATATTGTGAAAATGATTGTCTGCTGTTACTTACGACACTGGTCTGAGACTGGCAAATGAAGTCAGAAAGAGCGCCTTCTGTTTTTGAACAGAGCACCCTCTCAAGAGGGTGGAAGTACGACTCGGCTCATAGATGGCAGCACTATCTAGGTGTTCCAATTTTGAGAAAGGAGACCAGGGAAGACAAAAGGCCTGGCTCCAAACACCCCCAGAGGCATTAATTTGGAATGGGATCATGAAGGACATTCCGACCACGACATATTTTACGCACCCTAGGTGCCATTAGTGAACACAATGGTCATTAGTCGGTGGGGAATCGAACCCACAGTCTTATGATTGCGAGATTAACCCCCTAATCAAATAAGCTACCATGGCTCTATGATTGTTTGTAGAACATATGAAATATTACGGCAGCAAATCCAAATAGTTTAAATTAATGTACATTTCATAATTGAATTCACAGGAAATCATAACATACACCACTTACAGGGTTTACTCCATATCAACACGATTCACAACGACATGCTTTATATATTTTCACACGAGCACAGTTCTTTTCTTGATTAACTTTTTGGTCTTTTTCATCTGTTTATTTCGATGATATTTTCCGTAAGTTCAGCAGTTCATTTAAGCTGATAAATACGTTTTATTTTTATAGTTCTGAGGTGGGATACTGGGCCTTAGTTCCAATTTTAGTCAAAGAATTGCATCTGGGCAATCAAGCAAGCGGATGACTATTTATCTCATTAAACTTGTGCATCTCTTCACGGTATAGATTCAGAGCAATCAAAGATCACGTAGTTGAAGTAAACAAACCGTTCAATATTATGTTTTTTGGCGCGATTTTTCTTTTCGTTTTAGCTGAAGTAACCAATCATGTGTAATACTTTTATGGTTGTATAATTATATCATCAATAAATTATCGCTAGATATATTGCAATTAGTGATGAATTAGTAGAATGAATTGAATAAATTATATATAACACTTGGTAAATTGCCGCTCACCTTGTCTATGCATCAGCGTGTCTGAATGCGGATAAGGAGGTCCCAGGTTCGAATCCCGACTCGAGCATGAATGTACTTTCCCTCCCTCTCCTGTCCTTTCCTTGTATGAATGGTTGTTGGACACCACTCTAAATTATGGTTCAGTTGAAAAAATGGAGCAGCGGGCACCCCCTACTGCCAGCCTGGCTGGCACACAACATTAAAAAAAATTGGTAAATTACTTTACATGTTTTTCTGTGCAATATTTTTCTCAATTTAATGTTGTAGGCTAACCCTTACTTTAAATATATACCGGTATTCGTTACAAAGCACACGTTTATTTCATGATATATATTAGGTTGGGCAAAAAGTTATCCATTATTTTTTCAGTAGACGTCTGTAGTGATCGCTATCTCGTGAGGTATCGATCAAAAAATTTCAAATTTATGTTCATTGGAAAGGTGACATTTGACACTAAAATATTCTCTTGCGGTTTTTTGTTTGATTCATTCAGTTACGAGTACAAGGTTTTAAAAATAGAAGACAACAAACAGAAAAATCGATACATTTTCGTTTTTCTTTTATAATGGCGAAAATGCTAACCAGGTGGCTAAAATTGTGAAAGGTGTTTATCGTCCTATATATGACTGTAACAACCAGTTACGCACAATTTTGGTTTCGTCGATTCAGTTTGGGTATTTGGATGCTAAAGATGCTCCTCGCATGGATACAGCATCGTCGAGAATGTTTATAAAATATCAAAAATTATCAAACTTCACAGCATGTCAGCAGTCGTGGCTTCGCACAAGACCTATAAATCGACATGAAAACTGTTTTAAACCTTTTTACAAAGCGAATCTGAAAGAAGTTACAAAAAGTTCACGTTAAAATAATGGATTTCTTTTTCCCCAAACTAATATTATTATTTTTATTTTTCTGAAAACAAGCTCCGAATTTTTACGGAAGAAGTTGCATTATTTCTAATACAATGCAACACACGCACACAGCTTGCATCAAAGCAATTCTTTTATCCCGATCTTATTTATCGTCAAAACATCTCTTTTATCATGATATTTTTTTTTTCTCAAATTTTTCATTTTAATAACAGCAATGCATGAGAGCTTACTTACAAAGTTAAAGGAATTCCTTTCCACAAAAAAACGAATAAGAATAAGACCAAAAAATTGTAATACTGAAAATATTAAAAAAGTTGAGTGAATAAATGATCGTTACATATAATTATTCATATATTGAATAATTATGATTTTACTGATTGCATGTACTTCATGAATAATTTTATGTCATGAAAAATCACATAACTTTGGAAATTTCCTTTTTTTTAAATATTTTATTAAAACAACAAAAATTAGAAACCTTATGCCATTAATGTAAATAATTTAATATCTGAACTATAAAGACATTTAAAATTGCATTAAAACATTCCTAGAAAATTTACTATTTAGTAGGAATTTTTACCATCTTCTGGTCATCACACTTATATAGTCACACACAAATACCTATGTTTGTACTAAATATTCATTAAAATCATTATTTTATCTATGTAAAATGCAAATATCTCTGCATATGTAAAAAAAATTAATGGAAAATAAATTAACTATCTATTTTAACATAAAATAGCATGTAATATTAATTTGCTATTCTACTGATTTAAAAATACGCTGGTATTTATTGCTAAATTAAACTTTTTATTATTCAGCAAGACAATATTTTTAATCATGTTGTTGTTACTTACGACACTTGGCAAAACTTAGCCTACCCGTAAGGGATTGAAACCAGAAAAAGCGTCTTCCGTTTTTAAACAGATCACACCCCTACCAGGATGGAAGTACGACTTAGCTAATAGATGGCAGCACCCCATCAAGGTGTCCTAATTCAAAGATAGGAAGCCAGAGAAGACCTATAGCCTGGCTCCCAACACCTAGTGATATTAATTCGAATGGGAAGATGGAGGACATGCTGACCACAACATATTTTAAGCCCCAGCCAGCATTAGTGAACACAATGGATCATCGAATAAGCCGAGATTCGAACTCAATACCTTCCGGTAGCGAGAACGACGTCCTAACCAACTAGGCCACCATCCCCCCGACCATTTGTTTTATCACCGATCATGTATTTATAACAAAAATATATTCGTCGTTGCAGAACATTAATTACAATTAACTAAAGTTCAACGGATCTGATAAAGTAATACATATACATATAGTTTTATTGTAATTCTTATATATATTCTTATATTTATATTTTATTTTTTCTGAATATCTTATTAATATATATAATTATTTTTACAATTTTTGATGCAATTAAAACAAAATAGAATAAATGAACGAGTAAATTATTCGATTAAAGTTTGCTTTAATCACAATGGAAATTTATTTTCAACCCCTTGATTCTAACTGAAAAAGATAATTTCAATTATATTTTACCTTTCACTTAATGACCATTAATAATTCTTTTGATGAGACACTTTCATTTCCTTATAATTATCTTCAACTTTTAAGAAAATATTATCTTATTTTAGGTATTAAATTCTTGGATCTTTAAGAAACACATTTCAGTACTTAGAATTTTATCCTAAAAAATGTAGTGTCAAGAAAATTAATGAGCCAACGCGTATGGCTTAGGAAAAGAGATATGAAACTTTAAGATAATAAGAATATAATGATATGCCTCGTAATTTAAGAAATTTGTTTTACAACTATAGTTATGAAAAGGTTTGGGCGTTCTTAAATACCTGTTATTATTGTTAGTTCCTTTTGTTGTGAAATTATTAAGGGAAACAGCAATTTCTAAGATGCATTGAACAATAGAAGTTTATTATTATTATGAAAGTGTGTTTCATATAATTAAAATAATAACATAACTAGTATTTAACTAATGTTTAGTTGTAGTTTAAGTACGACTATAATAGCCAGAGAAATTATAAGAATTTATAAGGTTACATTAAATAAATAGGAAATTATTGCAAATGTGGGAAAATTCCAGCTTAGAAAGTGAAAAACAAACCAATAAATTTTGAATGATTGCACATTGTGGTTGCTTGTTTAATCTCAAATATTAACCGCTTCCCTTACAAATTTTTTTGAAAAAAAATTGCAAAAAATCATCACATTTTTTTATTTTATTACTAAATATAAGGAAACGAAACAAAACAAAATATGTAGGTTTTAATTTGAATTTTTAATTTTTCACTGGTGTAAAAGCATATAGTTTTAATATTAGTTTACAATCCCGAGTTATCTCGGGCAAAAAAGTTAAATATTAGTCTTTGTATGATAGTTTTTGAAACAAGGGAAACACAAAGTGATACCTGACATTCCGTACGCTGGTATCTGTCTCATTTCTTACGGCATCATCACCATTATTTTACTTTTTTTCAACACAACTATCCTCCTTTGTACTTTACTGATCCACAAGCCGTCGTATACTATACCATAGAGAAACATGTGGCCAATCTCGGAAAAGAACCGCGAAATTAAAGAAAAGGCAAATTGCATGTTAAAACAGAATATTTCCTTTCATTTCCTCCAGGCCGAGTAAAAACGTGATAAAACAAATCGTACTGACAATTTTGCTTCACCCGAGTTTTCTCGGGATAATAATTAACTGCAATATGTACGAACCCGAGATAACTCGGGATAATAAGGCAAGCGCTTAAATAATAAACCAATAGAAATGGAAATCATAATAAATATATAAAAACTGTTTAAAACTAAGCAATAATCAATTTTAATTAATGTTTAGTAATCATAATATCGAATCTTTAACATTTTAGGGAATATATCCTCAATATAAACAATACTATTGGATTCAATGTAATTTTAAATAAGTAAATTTCAAATAGGTAAATTTTAAAATCCGCAGTTAATTAATATATTATAATTTTTGATTAATCTGAATTGTCAATCAATTTTGATAATTATACATCATTATATATTTTTATCCTAATCTTATTTCACTTTTATTATAATCATAATTTGTTCAGTTATTTTATAGTAGACAAGGTATTTAGTAAAAAAAAAATTAGTCAATTAATACAACTGCGATAAAAATTATTTTCTTTTATGATTTGTAATACTAATTAAATTAATTAAAGGCAATAATTAATATTCTTTATGCAATCTCTGACGCATCAAAAATTCTTCAGAGCTTTGTTTCTAATTATTTTTATAGTATAAATATCCTGTAATTGCAGTTACTTTTGGATCATCATATTTCTATGCAGATGTTTCTAATTAAGTTAAATTTATTAGAATCCATCCCATTGGCGATGAAAGGAAAGAAGCAGAATAATTACTGAATTCTTTTAATTATCCTCTGATGATATAATGCATCGATTGTATCAGGGCAAAAAGTTAAAGCACTATATTAATGATATTTTTTGCTTAGAATTCACTATTAATTAACAAAAAAAGCTTAAAGATAAGTTAGGTGATTGAAATAATAACTTTAAGTTAAAAAATAAAAACTTCCGATTTTTTCCATTTTGAATTAATTTTATTAATTGTTGTGCTGTAGTAGTATAGTCATAAAAAATACATTTATTAACAATATCTCAATTTTTAATCATCTTATTTGTACATTTTAGAAAATAATTAAAACTCTATTAATGTAATACACTTATTACTTACTGTGACTATCAACTTACTTATATAAAAAAACACTAAAAACAAAAATTAAAATATTTAAGGAGTGTAATACGATCGTAAAGGATAAAATATATTAATAATTTATTTTCTAATATTTTATAAATTTTGAAAATAGTATTCGTTTTTTATTGTTATAATATTAAATGATGTATATTAAAAATTTAATTTTTTAAAGCAAGTTATGAATTTTATTTAAAGTAGTTACATTATTTCTAATACTTAATGCACGATTCGCATTTTAAAGTAATATTTTAATAAACTTTTTCTAAAAGTTTATTTATTTATTTTTTTTTTAATTTATTATGAGAGTGAACAAATAAACAATTTATAATTTTGAACATTGATATTTGATTTTATCAACGACATCAATATTTAAATAACGTCTTTTATAAATAACAATAATAGCGAAATATTTATTCAGGTATTCAAAAATAACGCGTATTAAAGTTTATAATACATGTAAAGTATT
>JAPDSC010137421.1:0-15562 GCA_026290005.1 Latrodectus geometricus
CCATGCAGTGCACACTCCTGGACATACTTTCTCCGTGCACTCCCACGACCCTTGCTGGCAATGGCTGAAAAATAGAATGAACCATGACTAAATTAGCAAAAAATAGAGAGTGGTATATTGATCATAACAATAAAAATTCAACTACATGATGGAAACGTTATAATAGTTTTAAAAGAATGGTGTATTTAAGCATCGTTTATAAATTAATACAGACAACTTCTTACTTTAAGGTGGCGCTTTATAATTAATGTAAACACGACTATTTATTGTCTAATTTGCCTTATGGTAACTTTTTGCTAATGAAACTTAATTCAATTGCAATTTATGTCCTCACTAGACATAAATTGAGATAAAATTAGATATAGGTGAGTCTAGTAACATCAATACTAGACATACTGTGTACTTGTGGTAAGACAGCATTCGTTTGAGGAATCTCAGCCACTACAGAGCAACGAAAGATGAATGTTGCGCTTCTGCATACATGTCGGGGGGGTGCTTGAATGATTTCAGGAGTTCCTTCCTTACGACATACGAATTCGGCACACTGTATATGAAAGATCTTCCCAGAATGGAGTTCAGTGGTGAACACTAAAGCGCCTTAAAATAGCTTCAAGCCGTTAGATTGTTTTCTGCTAGATCTCTGCTTCTAAATTATATAAATTAACACCGGTTTCTACCTCTAACTGGTAATGTACAACTCTGGGCTGGGTATAGGAAAGTAAGTTGATGCAACAACAGCTTTTTCAACAACTTTTTATACTTAACTTACCCACGGAGAAAGAATGGATAATAGGAAATAGGTGTTGCGATTCGTCTTCTTACAAAGTACGTTTGCTGGAATGATTTCCAGTTTTCCTTCTTTATACAACTCATTGTTTAAGTATGGTGTGTAGCTCACTATACATGAAAGCCAACAATTAGTCATTGACACTAAAAAAACCATTAGGTTGTCCATCAAAGCACTCACAATCATCACATAAACTGCAGCGGTGGCCTGGTTGGGGGGGGGGGGCGTCATCCTCGTTATCGGAAAGTAGTGAGAGCGAATCTTGGCTTAACCGAAGACTCTTCGAGTTCACTAAAAGCAGCAATGTCCTCCAAGAGAAATGATACCTCTGGGTGGAAGATCGAGCATTCGGGTGTCTTCTGCTCGGTTCCAGTCTCTAAATGACGAAGACTCCTACCTGGTTGCTCTACCCAAATCAGGGCTAGGTACAAGAAAGTATGCTGGGTCAACAACAACAATCGTCACATATATTGACTTAATGATTGGATAGCATTTTTATGGAGAGGATAATCTTGCGTTTGAATTCATCAATTGGTGAACAAAAGGAAACTTACATTGCGTGTATGTATCACCTCTGTTAGAAAGGACACTTTGGAATTTCCCCACCCATCCCCCTAGAAACATCCCCTAGGCACAGCCTTTGAAAAGTCTTCCCAAAATGTACATCGTTGATATTAACATATTGTAAGATAATATAAAGTATCACATTCTCAGAGTTACGTCGTTCATACTCGAAGATGGCATCGAATGAAGTTGAGATTAAAAGAACGTCGCTAGCCATTCAGGTAGCAGCAAGAGAAGTTCTTTTTAAGATGAGATATGTAAGTTTTCAAAGTTTATCGATTATTTCTAAGTTGTGAGCGTGTAAAATTAAGTTGAGATCCTTTTTAAGATTTAGCATCTTGCCATTCAAGAAATGCTTCGTAAAATTAGCAAGAATTACTTGTTTTTCAGGAATAGATCTCATGTTATCAGTATTTGAATTTTATGCAACATTGGAGGCTTTCCAAGTTTTTAATATTGAATTTCGAAAGTTGTATATTTTAAATATGATTGGAAAATTACTCCATACTACGTTGAATTAATTAACCTATGCAAGGAAGTTTCACTTAGATTACACTATTTTAATCTATTCGTTGCTATATTTCAGTATCAAATTAAAGGATATAATAATTTAATTATTATCGAATATATAAAATAATTATTATTTTATTTTATGGTTAGCCTATGCTTAGGGGTGCCCCCTTGATTCTCGCCAAGTTGTGGTTGTGATTGATCGCCAAGCTGGGCAAACCCCAATCGTATTCTGATTGCAACAGAGCAGTTGATTGTTCTCTGCCAACAAAAATCTCCAATAAAATCGGTAGCCAAACAAAAATCGCCATGTTTGCCAAGGTATCAAGAGTATAATCAAGGTATTATCGCCATGTATCAAGGGGACACACTAAAATATAGTTTTACCTATCTTATAATTAATAATTAAATATAATATATTACTCAGTTATTATTGTCTAAGAATAGAGAAAATGAAATTTCTTAATATTGCTCAGTAAAACTATTCAGTAAATTAATATAAATTGTTAAATTCTCATAAGCAATAAATTTCATAATATGGTTTCTTCAAAATGTAAAATGTTTAAAAATAATTAAATTGAAAAGTTTTACTAGTCACAAAATCCATGGATGCTTACCATAAATTACAAGCTTGAGTAATAGTGTCCCCTTCGTTGTAAATTTTACCAGCATGCAAACATCCACATTGGGTTATTTCGACACACTTCTTCAGATCCGAATCAAGTATGTAGCCATCTTTACATCTGAAATGGATAAAATAATTCAGTTTTTTCTATCCCAATAATAAGAAAATAATTTAATTAATTTCTCAATTTTTATTCATTATATTATTAGACTCTTCAGCTGTGTGTTTATGGAAATTTAAAAAGCCTTTATCGTATCATAAATATCCATTGGAGATGAGTGATAAATATCCACTAGCAATCAGTGATATATTTGTATAAGATATCAGTGATAAATATCCACTAAAAATCAGTGATAAGTATCAACTGGAAATTAGTAATAAATATTTTGTGGAGATCAGTGATAAATATCCTCTAGAAATCAGTGGTATATTTCTACTGGAAGTCAGTAATAAATATCCACTAGAAATCTGTGATAAGTATACACTGGAAATTAGTGATAAATATCAAGTGGAGATCAGTGATAAATATCCACTAGAAATCAGTGATAAATATCCACTAGAAATCAGTGATAAGTATCCACTGTAAATTAGTGATAAATATCTACTGGAAATCAATGATAAATATCCATTAGAAATCAGTGATAAGTATGCACTAGAAAATGGTGGTAAATATCTACTGGAGATCAGTGATAAATATCCACTAGAAATCAGTGATTTATTTCTACTGGAGATCAATGATAAATATCCATTAGAAATCAGTGATAAATTTTAAAAAAATACAAAAATTAGAAAAATATTTATACAAAAGGAATGAAACATAAATTTTCTAGATTGCTTTTCTTAATTTTTCGTTCATATTCTTAATTAAGTTGTCATCTTTAAGTCTTTTTATGTATTATTATTAGTGTCATATTTAAGCTGTGTATTAAAGCAAGACATATGAGGAAGTACATAAAGAAAATCACTCTTTTAAAAGTGGCTGATGCAGGAGAAAGTTTGGTAATTTCATTAGGACGTGTCTAAGTAGATCACACCGTATTTTCCGTGTCACATGATCAATTTATATCAATAAAAACAATTTATTCTAAATTATAAAATCAGCAATCATCAATCTATAAAATTGGTTTATTTTAGTTACAAAAGAGCAAGCCACATGCAGGAAATTAAAAAAAGTGAATGTACCTGCAACCAGGAATGCATTCTTCTGTCGAGCACCTTGAGAGCAGATGTTTATTTTGACACGTCTGAGGACATGTCTCGACACAATTGGTGAATTCTTCATTGTTCTCATCCGAGCACTGGCTGGAATCCATCTTCGGGTAACCTTGGTCTGCGAGAGTGAAATCCGGTTTTAAAGCTATCAGTTCTTCGAGGGTTGCCAGTCGACATTCCCATTTGGCAGCATTACAGGTGCTGAAATTATTAATCCCGATTAAATGTTGGTATTTACAAAATATTTTTGTTTTCAATGAAAAATAGAAATGAGAGAAGAAAATATAAAAGATTCAAATTATTTATTTTTGGTCTTATTTATATTACAGTTTATAAAATATCGATATTTTGATGTCTAGCAGCTCATGAAACGGTAACTTTATCCTAATAATGGATTACGCTAGATGTAAAGCTCAAGAATTGACCCCGGCAATTGTTGAGCAACAGTGAATGGATATTAGCATAAACTGATAGTCATAAACCATTGTACAAGCTATTGAGAATGGCCACGTGTCAGTTTCAAAATTGTTCTTCAAAGATCTTGAGACTGTGACACAAAGTAAGAAATATGGCATCCACACCAACAGATAGAAATTCAGGTAATAGAAACATGGGAGCCCTTCATTAATCTTCCTCTATTCAACAGTGGCAATTGGAATCAAACCAGGTCCATCCCACTCTGATAAACGCCGGTCTACCATTAAAACATGTCTGAGCTGAAGATGAACACTGTTATTTGAATGCATGTCTACCGAATAGGGAGGATGCTTGAGAGTTTCATTTGCGATAGCGAATACGGTCACAGTTAATAAGAAATGTCCTCCTGAAATACAACAAAAGATGGATATTGGAAGATTTTTAAGTACCTCACAATGACCTACAACAGTTGGGCTATCGGTTCCCCGGAATTAACGTATTTTTTTAAATTTAAAGTGCCACGATAAGACATAATTTGTATATAACCGCTGTCAACTTGAAATACATAATTTCTTAACCCCTTCGCGACGGGAAGCGCAAACGCGCTCATCACGGAGGCCGGCAGTGTCTTACGCGAGCGTCTGTCCAGGGCCGGGGGCTTTTTTGCTATTAAGCCTAAATCCATGAAATTTCCGAAATATCTACGCAACATTCCTTATGATCAGAATATATCGTAGTATCACTATCAGAATCTGTTTAAGAATCAATATTTGAAATATTTTGTATCATTTCTGCTATTTCATGCACTGTTAAACATTTTCGATGCTTCGACATTGCAACGGTAAAAATAGAAAGAATTCACGTGTAACAAGAACTGATAATTTTCTAAAAGCTGCAAATTGAAATACCCAACGCTTTAGCGAAAATAAAACTTCTCTACTTTCAATAAACAAATACCACTTGCGAATTTAAAGAGACGTCATAAACCACACCATTTGGAAACATATATTTCCCCTTTTGTTTATATAATCAAAAACATCTGTATGTGAGTCATGCTTCTCTCATTTCGAGTAGAAGGACGAATGTACATGTATCTGAAACCATTTGAACATACAGTGCCATCTCGTGGCAGAAATTATAGTTTTTAAAACGTTCCAGGACACTGGCACAAATACGTGACAGTCGGCGCTGAAAGGGAAAACGCTCTGGCACGCCTGCGTGTCGGCCGGGAAATGAATGTGTTCGTTGCTGGCATGTAGACGTGACAGTCGGCGCGAAGGGGTTAAAACAAGACAAAAGGTATGAGGGAGTATCGTACCATATACTCGAGCCTTGCACAGTAACAGCAGAAGTCGTGAAGTACTCCTCATCGTAGAAACAAGGACATTGGTCAGCCGGTATGCAGATGCCCTCGACGTTCAGGGTCATCCCTTCGGGACACGTGCAGCCTTGGACACACTCTGCTTTGCAGCCTTTACTGGAAGCTATGGCGCCACAGCTGGAAGTGCATGGGTTCCCACACTCGTTGTACACCTGGCCGCTGGGACACTCCATCTCTGAGAAGTATAGAAATTAAATTTAAGCACCTTGATAAATTTTTTTTGTTCTATAGAGAATAGTATAGTACACATGCATGGTAGAGATCAAGATTGAATCTTGAGGATTGAAACTCACTGCATATGGGGAGGTCCTCCACCCAATTGAGGACTATGCCTTTCTTCGAGCAAGCCATACTGTAATCGGCAATGATCGGGCAAACGCAATTTTCCAACTTTTCTCCGCAGAGGCACAAGTCCTGGACGCAGCTTTTGTAAAAGGGAGCTGGCTCAACCTCACCATGGCACTCTATAAGGAAACAGAGAAATATGAGACGTTTGAAGTTTTTCATCGTTTTAAAAATTATAAATAACAGTAACATATGGAGTCCTTACTACTTGATTTGCTTAAGACTTTGACTGAATATAAAGAGCTAAACCTGAACGATTTATGGATCCGAGACTTGGGTTCTGACACAAAGAAATTACTAATTTATTCATTTTTGAATCAAATACTTAAAAATATTCATGGCCCAATGCAATGAAGTAATAATTGTTGGAGAACTATAAACTAATTAGGAAGGGGTTTTTATAAAAACATTTTCAAATTCATCAAGGCGCAGAGACATTCATGGGAAACATTGAGAAATCAATCAACAACCAAATAACAAAGATCTTGCTCAGGAAGCCCATACAATAAGCCAAGAGGTAGACCTAAGAAAAGATGGATGGATGCCAAATTGTGTCAAATTGCAAGATTGTTTAAAATCCTCAAAATAGTATGCATCATTAACTGCCGTTATTCGATTTTGAGAAAACAATCGAAAGTTAAATCATTTAGAAATAGATCTCATGATTGAAAATTTCAGAAGATTGAAAAGGGATTATAGGAACATAATTAAATATAATGCAATAAAAAAATATTCCAAGATATGGAAATTTATTAAAGTCCAAAACTCAACAAATGGTTAAACAACCAACAACTATATTTTACTCAACAAATGGACGTTTTCAAACACAAAGCTGGAAGTGAAGGGACATTAGCCAAATGGACTTATGGTTATTCTGCGTGTAAATATGTCTAGCACTGAAAAACTTAGCTCTTGGCAAATCGGAAAGGCCGAGGTTTTTTAAAAGTATCAAAACTTCACCAAACCATTCTAAATCATGGGTGATATCTAACATTTTTTAGAAATGGTTATATTGCTTGGGGAAGCAAAGGACAATTAGGTGCGAAAAAATTGTTGGTTGGTATTGATGACACGTGGCAATGCCAAGCCCGCCTGTCAAGAGACTAGGCGAATGAAGTCAGAGAGGGAGTGTCTTCTATTTTTTTGAATAGAGCTCCCTCATACGAAGGTGGGTGTACGACTTTTGGCTCATAGATGGTAGCACCATCTGAATCTTCCAATTTAGATATTAAAACCACTGAAGATCCACAGCCTGGCTCCAACTACCCACAGAGGTATTAATTTGTAATGGAGGACATTGCGACCCGACAAATTTTATGTGCTCCCAATCGCCATTAGTTAACACGACGGATCTTCGGCTAAGCCGGGATTCAAACTCCCCACCTTCTGGTAACGAGAACGACGCTCTAATCAACCAGGCCACCGCGGCCGGAAAAATTGTCCTAAAAATTAATAACTGCACCAGGCAACCCCAATTAAAAAGTTACCGTGGAATATTTTCCACCAATATTCAACGTTTAGATAAAACAATATATATATGTGTGGAGTGGGTGAGGGGTGGGTGTGTGAAAAGCTAAGAATCCTGCGCTTTCGACTTACAGAAGGCAATTACACTATTTTAGCTATTGATTGAAGAATTTATAACCTCTTTAAAAATCCTAACCTTTAAAAATATCACTGTCGATAAGGGAGCAAAGCATTTCTGCGTCTGCAAGCTTCTGCGGTTGAGTTGCACAAGGGGACCTCCCGTGCGATCGACGCCCCCTCTTCTTGCAAGTGCCTGAAGTTTTCCATCTCTCTGCGAATGCCGCGACGTCCGCTTCCAAGTCCCTGTCAGGAGTTAAGAAATCGTCTTTCTGATTTTTGTTGAAAGTACCGCAGAGACCCATCGTTTCGTCAAACATTGTGGGAGGTACATCTATGTAAATTCGGTTGCGTCCATCCCACAACAATGACACTCCATTGGCTAATTCCACCTAAGAAAGTTAAATCATATTAAAATATTATGACTACATACAAATATTTTAATAAATAGTAGCTAAACTTCGCTAAAAATTATTCAGTTTTAAATTAAGAGTATGTAGGGCTTTCAAAAACTTGTGTGGTAAATAATAAGGATTTGATTTATGGTTTGAGGATTAACATAAAAGTTAAATGGCTTAAGACATTAGTTTCAAGGTGAGTCTGAACTGCAATGTGACGCCTGACATGAGAATCAAGCCAACAAACTGCTGAACTGAAGGCCAAAGCATTGTCTTGTTAGCTTCGATCGGCATATATAGTTTAGGATTTCATCCATTTGAAGCAAGAACTCACTTCAGATTTTATTTAAAATTTTGTATAGATATTTATATCCATTATTGAATTTAACATAAACATTGATCTTGATTTCTTGCATTTCCATGCACACCTGTCAAAATGGGTTCAGAGAATTTCGAAGTTTTCACCTTTGCGATACAGCTCACTATTTTTTAAAAGAAAACTAGCAAAATAATATGCGGCAAATGTTCAAATGCCTACAATTTTTATGCTTTTCACTGTGTAGTGTCAAGTTAACAAGAACAAAGACCATTAAGTTTATGAATGGTCCTTCACAAAAAGAGGCGATCTAACCTCTAAATAGTTAACTATTTGGTACTCAGTTTAACAGTTTGTGAGTTTGATTTTTATCACGGACATTTATCTTTCAATGGATTCGGCATCAACTTTAAATGGAACACCCCAATCGAAATAGCCCTCGTGAGCAAAAAATATCACAGAGAGATAAATATAAATTTAATCAACTAAACTAGTACAAAAAGATGCTCCCACGTTTTAACTAAGATTTAAAAAACATCTAAATAGTTATTCATGTTGAGAATATTATGAGTGAAATAAATGTTCTGAATTACCAAATTATATATAAATGTGTATGTGTTACCGTGAAAGTCCGAAATCTGGAGAATGTCGACATTCGCTGGTGAATGTCAACATTCACGTAGTCGCTTAGTGTATGTCCGAAATATTTGCTAGATATCCTCATTTCTCACTTACACCGGCAAATGTCGACATCCACAATGCACTAATGGTGAATCTTGAATATGCGTTTCATCTCTCCGTATCCGGAGAGGAGAAATGCAGATTTGCATTTTCTTATCTCAATATTTCAGGCGTGAAAAACGTCACATGTGTGACGTAACTTATCGCCTCTCTTAGAAAGGAGGAGTGACCAATCACGGTGAGTAGAGGAAGTGTAGAGGTTTTTTAACCCGCGGGACAAACCTGACAACAAACAAATTAAAAACAAATTAAATGCTGTGGTGGAAAGGGAAGCCCGGGAATGGCCTTCTGTTATCTCCTTTTCGAGCTCTTTAATCATCTTTTCAAATTCCACCAAAGCTTGTCTGTGATTGTCGACATATACCGGCGATGGTCCGAAAGTGCAAGAAATGTAATCAATTGTACGGTCTTTCACCAACGTTTTTGGTATGTGTTGACATTCACCGGTGAATGTCGACATTCTCTGATTTCGGTCTTTCACGGTAACATATGTATATATATTGCATAGTTGCTAGGCAAGATCGAATCATTATGAGCCAGGCCTTAACTGCTCCTAGGCCATTATTGCCCGCTATCTAACATGCTGTAGTCTCCTCTTTCATTCGTGGATCCTTAATCCATATGAAGACATTTGGCGGAAGATGGATTGCGTTCATTTCTGCCCTCAACCCCACAACTTCAGGGTGAGTGGCGTCTGCAGCGATGTCACATCCGGTTATCTTTACAGAGTGACTGCACACAGTGTTCAGTAATAATACCACTTCCCTCTTGTGTCGGACGATAACATTATTCGTGTAGAGTCTCAATCAAGCTTTGTTTTGATACTTTTCAATTGCGTAAACTGAGGCCTGTTTGGTTGGGTATCATTATCGGAAATTACTGAATTCGAATCAACCGAAAATCCGTTGTATTAGCCAAAGGCGGCTTGGGCATGCTCACTAGGTCTTAGTTTTCAGTGTCCTCCAAGTAAAACAACGCCTCTGGGGATGGCAGATCAAGTGTTTGGGGTCTTCTCTTTGGTCCCAGCGATTAAATTACGAGGACTTCCACCCGTCTGCTGCCACAAATCTGTGATATGGGAAATGTGATACAGGGATGTAGACATAGACCGGCAGACTTCCCTGTATCTACAAATCTGTAGATACAGATCCTTTCCCAACCAAACTGTGATGGTCTGGTTGGACAAGGCGTCATTCTCCTGATCAGAAGGTAGTAAATTCTATTCCGAGTTAACCGAGCACATTTCGTGTTCCCTAATGACAGCTGCAACACTTTAAATAAGTCCTAATTGCAATTTTTTCTAAATGAACTTATACATCTGTTGTTAGCAGGTCAAATCTTGAGGGTCTTCTACTTGATCCTTGCTTCTAATGATGAAGACTCAATCACCTTTCCTCAGTAGCTCCCAAATAATTAGTAGACTTTGGTCTACCTGCAGGGAAGTATACTTGGTTTCAAAGAGACATGATGCCATTATTCCTAGTAAAAGTTTCTGTCTTCCACAACAGAGGTCGTTTCTAATCATCCTGCATACAATTTTAGAAATGCAACGATATATTGCTACCATCCTGCAACCTGTAGTTTTATTTTTCTTGGCAAATCATCTCGGGGTCAGTTTTCAACAAGATAATGCCAGGCTCTGTATGGCTCATATATGGAATGCCTTCATGTGCTTAATGTGTTTCCTTATCCAGCAAGGTACCTAAAAGTTTTCCCTTCTTGAAATACCTGAGACAGACTGGCTGCCAGATTTAACTATAAATCCACGACTCAAAATTTATGAAATACTTGTTTCGATACCTATTTCAAATATCGTATACTTATTTCAAATTATTGATTACCTATGCGATACCTATTTCAAATTACTGATAATTTACAAATAATTGATTAATAAATTTAATTTTTAGGCATACTTTACCTTTAAAAAGAGGTCTGTTGCCATAAATATAGTGAATCCTAAATCTGAGTAAGGTAAATCCACAGCTTTTTTATTCATTTTGACCTGCAACATAAATTTAATAATCATGAAAATTTATCAGTTTACAATTATTAAATTTTTCAATTATTTAATGAAATTAGTTTAGTAAAGGGCTTACTAATTAAATTAACCTTAACAATAAAGATCAAAAATCAAAATTTTAGTAGCGAAGAGAATTAATAGATAAATTTCTCTCTCTCTCTCTCTCTCTCTCTCTTCATAATATTGTAATGATTTCGACGAACGCGAGATGGCGCTATGGAAACAAGGAGATGAAAATAGACTTTTTTTTTAAATGGAAAGTGAGGAAGAACGATGGTGGTTTTGATGAAGTGTTTTTCGTGTATAATAATTTCATGTACATTAATTTTGTGTTCTCTGAATTAGTAGAAGATAATAAATAAGTAAATTCTAATTAATGTGTCATCTATTTGTGGCTCAAAATAAATTGAATGTTATAATATCATGAATAAAATAACAATAAAAGTTTACAATTTTAAGTTTATGATATATACCAATGTATGTTAATTATTTAAATGCTTTAATATAAATTTTGAATTCCTTGACACTGAGAATTGTTTTTAATTATTGCACATATTTTTCTGGTAACCATTTGTATTTCAAAACCAGGAAGTAGAAAACTTGATATTAGTAAACATGTGTAATTAACACATTCACGCCTAATAAAGACTTGAAATATTTTTCGTTATCGAAGATTCAGGTACCAATAAGCACTTAGTATTTGGCAGGAAACTCAAATCATACAAATAATCGATATTTTAAGGCAAATTCTCTAAATATTTTGGTATTTTAGAAATTTACGCATCTGTTCCCGATAACAAAAGAATTAAATATTTGTTAATTTTTGCTATCAGTATATTAGTTTGGGGGAAAAAAATCCATTATTTTTTGGGTCGATGATAATAATAATGTTCGATATCTGGTTCAGTGCCGATCATGCAATTTCAGATTTATGCTCGTTGGAAAGATCATATTTCGCACTAAAAAATATTTTGCGGTTTAGGTCCCCTTCCACGCCAACTCGCGAATTTGAAGCACTTTTTCACACATGCTCATAAATTACTCTTCTGTTATAGCCTTTTCATTGGTCATCAATTAAGTTTCACTTTGAAAAAGCGGTATTATTTTCGACATGGCATCGGCATATTTTAAAACGTGCCAAGCATGGGACCTAAAGCACATTTTCACCTATTTTCTTGCTTTTTATTTGGTCCATCCAGTTTTTAAAAATGGAAGTCAGGATTTTAAAAATGGAAGTCAACCGAGAGAAAATAAGTACATTCACAATTTTTCTTAGGGTCACGGTGGCCTGGTTGGTTTGGGCGTCGTTCTTGATACCGGAAGGTAGTGAGTTCGAATCAAGGCTTATCCGAAAATCCGTCGTGTTCACTAAAGGCGATTGGGAGACGTTAAAAATGTCGTGGTCGCAATATTCTCCCTGTTCCCATTCCAAATTAATACTTCTTGAAGTGTTAAGAGCCAAGCCTTTGCTCGTCTCTGACATCCTATCTCTTGGGAGACCTAGATGGTGCTGCCATCCGTGATCCATGTGGGGGTGCTCTGTTCAAAAACAGAAGGTGCTCTTTCTTTACTTCCTTCACCCATTCCCTGACGGGCGGGCTTGGCTTCGCCAAGTGTCATAAGTTACAACAACAGCAATTTTTCTTTGATAAAGGATAAAATACAAGGCAGGCTATTGAAAATCGAGAATGGTGTTGATGGTCCCGATACCAAACATCCAATGACGTGTCATTTTGGTTTCAATCATTCTTTTCAGGTATATTGGAAGTTAGGCACTTTACAAAGGTAGGCCCATTGTTTTAAATATCGATAAAATCACAAAAATGTTCGAAGTTGACCATCATGTTAGCTGTCCAGAAGCTAAAGATCAGCCACAAAACAGTTTGAAATCATTTTTACAAAGCTAACCAAAAACATCTTGATGTTCACGTAAAAAAAAATGGATTTCTTTTCCTCCAATTTGACATCTAGGCATTTTTCATTTTTAAAATCTTATACCTCCGTGGTTAAAGCATAATATTTAAAAATTTTACCTTGATTCCCGGCTTCAGCTTCAAAGTGTTGCCCCCACTTTCGATTTGTATGGTGTGAGTACAGTACACGAAGTCCGATTCCAGCTGCTGGGCCTCTCCCAGCTCAGAGCACGGGCCATTCTCTTGGACGATGGTAAAGTTCTCGTGGTAGACCAGGTAATAACCGCAGGTTCCCAGGAATTCGTAACTCAAGCCGTCGAAAGTGGTGTAGTGCGGATCACCGGTTGAAGAACACCTCCCTTCGCATTTCTCACTGGTGCAGTCCCACTTGCCCCCATTGCATTCACTGGAACAAATTATCGTTTTCATAATCAATTCATGGTAAAAGCAGTTGATTCTCAAAAAATTATCCATAGAGTAAGAACAATTAATTTGTATTTTTAATTTTTGTATGAAGACAAGTTGGAGTAGGTTTGGGTATTCTTAAGCCACCAAACCCAGTTCAATATTTTGAACCACAGTAAGTATAGACATAGTCACAACTGAATAACCACTCTCTTTACCATGTCATCTTAGGCAACTACAGTGGTTGTACATTGGACCTTCTGTCACCATGATATAAACATAGAATTTTTACGAACATGAAAGATACTCTTAACTAGAAGCAGATACCGAACTCATTATCTTCCAGTCACGGAAAAGACATGCCTATTTTTTATCAGACTACAAGGGTTGTGTATTAATTAACAAAGGCTTAAACTGTGTGATTCGCATAAGGCAGTATTAGGTTGTCATTGGAAAACATTTTTAATGAGTTAATTTTTATAGTTTTTCTAAGAATTTAATGTTTAACAAACATAGTTACTCTAAATTGTTTCACACAATTATTTTGGCTTCGGTGTAAAAACGATGGTTGGCAAAAATTTGCCGGTAAATATCGATGACAAAATTTAATTTCTGGTAACACTTGTACTTTCAACTTTGATAACCCTAGTAAATTACACAAAGATCTTATTCAAAATTATTACTCTTATTAAAATTCTTATTAAAAATACTCTTATTATAAGCAACTTTACTCTTATTGAAAATATGAAAATTGTTATTTAATTTATAATTGCATTAAAACTTATCGAATGGTGTAATTAAGTTAAATCAGTTATGGTTTTTGATAAAAATTGTAAAAAAAAACATTTCTTAGTTTATTTTAGTTTACCTTTTATGTAGCAGCAGCGGCCATTTTGTTACTCACATCTTAAAGTCAAAAAAGTCGCCAAAAAAACAAGGGCTACCCGTTTGCAAACTTTTACCACTATTTTTCCTGGGTAAAAATATCAGCGCAAATTATTTAAAAGAAAAAAGCCAAGATGGGATTATTATAAATTATTTTTACTAATATAAATTTTTCATGGTAAATAAAGCAATATATAAATAAAGCAATAATAATAATTCATTACATTTTTTTATTAAATTTAGTCATTTATGAAATATTTTCATCTTTAGAGTAGATTTGGTAGTAGTTTGGAAGCCACTTCTGGTAGAATAAACAGTTAAAGTTGCTCCTTATAAACAAAAAATGACCATAAGAAGCAAATAATGCAGGTATTTTAGTTTAAAGAGAACATGTGCTTTATTTACCATGTAAAATTGATATTTGTAAAAATAATTTATAATAATCCTATATTTTTTTCCCTCTCTTTCTTTTAAAAAAATTGCATTGATATTTTCATCCAAAATAAGCTAACAAATTACTTCATCTAAATTATTACATTTTATAAACTTATTGAGTTAAAATGTTTACTTTACTGTTTTTCAAGGCAAATTGTTATTTTACAAGTTAAATTTTCTCAACTTATTAGTATAATATAGTTTTAATTTAATAACTAAAAAAGAATAACAATTTTGGTTTTCAATAAACATATGAAAAATCTGAGCGAAGACTTATGAGAATGATATTTTTTTCCCTAAACTAACGTATTGAATTTGTTAGAATTTATTTCAGGTATTTATTCAACAATATAACTATGAATTTTAAATTAATATGAATATTATAATAACGATCCTGCTGGCTTTGAATGTTTTAACAGTTTACCAAGCATTGCATTCTTCTAAAATTCTGGCACCCGTCTGATATTCGATTCCATTATGAAGACAGGGGCATTCTCTTTTCTCTATGCACTGTCCATTGTGGAGGACTGTTCTAGCAGGACAATGACAACCGTCTACACAGTGGTTATCTTCGCAATCATACACCGTCCCTTTGCATGTCTGTGGACAAGATGTACCACAATCGGTATAAACCATGCCATTGGGACAGGCCAAAGCTGAAATTTACGAGAAAATGTTGGTATGAGTTCATACATTTTTATAAATTTCTATATATCAAGGTTTTCATTCTTTTATTTTGGATGAATACTTCAAAAATTCACTTATCCCATATTTCATTCCACTAATTTGATACTTACGACAAACTTGATCGCTGCGCCAACCTCCTTCTATTTTCCCGCCAAGTCGTATGCATTCCCGGAAATATTCCGCCAAAGAGTTGCAGTGACACGAACCTCCTTCAAAGGTACAGCCACAGTAATCCATTTTGCAAGCTTCGAAATAAGCTTTAGGATCTACGTACTAAGAGACAGATTGATAAAAAAAAAACTATTAAAAACAGATAAACTTTTATAAAATATTTTTA
>JAPDSC010137427.1:0-26021 GCA_026290005.1 Latrodectus geometricus
ATAACAAGACATCATAATTAGCTCAAATCAATGGGCTCAATACTATTAATAACTTCAATATAATTTACTGATTTCTTTTTTTTAGAGTCTATAATCCTTAACATTTAACTATATAATATTTGATTAAATAACTAAACATAATATTTTTCATTCCAAATAAGAAATATATATATATAAATATGACAACAACTTGAAAAACTTTTATAGACTTGACTAAATTTTATCACAATGACAATTTTTTTTTTTTTTTTTTTTTTTTTTTTTTACATGAAATTTATTAAATTGAGATCTAAATTCCAAAATGAATTCTGTGAACTATTTTAGACAGCCAAGCTTAAAGTAAGATTTGAACTCACAATCAGACGAACTTTGAAAACAAGAGTGCTAACAATTTAGATGTCAGCTTGGGCATAGAACTTATACAGAGAATATATGTTTATCAGCATGTAAATATTTATTAATCTGTGAATATAGCTATATATACTTAACTTCCAGAATTTATTGTTGCTTGATATTTGGAAATTTCGATTAAGACGTAGCTTGTATTAATATGAAACACAAGATAGCATAACTATAAAAGTATGAAACGTATATAAATATGCAATGAAATTATTTTCAATAACAAATTAATATTTTATCATTATAATTCACTTTTTCTACATTAGAAATTTTTTTCGGTACATTTTTTTTTGTTCATGCATGTGATACAATTGCAGAAATTACAGAATGAGCTCAAATAAAGTATTACTAATTGTAATTGTTTCCCCCTACCCTTCTTTTATTGACACGACAGCCCCTGATGAGCCAAGGTCTTCCCAAGAATTTTTTTCATTCTAATATATATTGGGCAATTGAATTGCAATACTTTACCATGAATAAAAAATACAAATGATTGACAAAATATTTATGCTGTAAGTATAACATGCCAAAAATAAATATTAGATTTTTTTTCTGTTTTCAGCCTTTTGAAACTAAAATTACCAGTTTGGTTAAATGGAAATGTAGCTTTATTTGAACCTAAAACTGTAATAAATTTGTGCATGAGGGCTAATAAAAATCACTTGGAAAATTACAATAACAAAAAATGATAAAATTAACATAATGGGTTAATAATTTATTTTATCAGACTGAATTTAAGTTGAAAGATAAAGTACAAAATTTTTTTCTACAGTAATAACTATTTAGCAAACTACAAATTTGATATGAAGGTTATTTATAAAGTCAGGTTATAACAATCAAATCCAGAAAAAATAATTGCCTAGATTTAGAAGCTTCTGTGATAATCATTTTGTTCAGTAATGTAAATTAAAAATAAATATTTTGAGTAGCCTTTAATTTTGAGTTGCATATAATTTGACATTTAATAAACAAAACAAAAACTTTGTCTTACTTGAATAGTAATGGTAGCTTGTTCTTTTCTTCTTTCTAAAGCACGTTCTAATCTAGCAGCTTTCGCTTGTTCTAAAAATTGATCCTTGCTATTTACGTTAGATATTTCGAACATGTTGAAAATATTCTATAGTTTCCTATCTCAAACTTTTTATACAATCCCAGAAATAAAAAATATTCATATTGAAACTTTCCCCAGAATTAAATACAAATAACTGAATATCAAATATATTTTAAAAAATACTAGTGACACAATTCTTTGTAATTCATAATAATGTATTTCATTTCTTGAACTAATAAGACTATTTTCAAATATTTAATTAGTAAAGAAATTATGCATAAAAATGAATATTAAAACATCTCTTCCACTAAAACCCGTGCCGTCAAATCTATAAAAAAATTATTTTATGACCTTGTGGACTTCATTCAACTGTAAATACCTTTACACCAATAAAAGTATTAAATTTTAAAACAAACTTTAGACATCTTTCAGTTTTGTTTCCCAAACACTAAAATTTGTTGCCAATCCTACCAAGCTTAATCTTTTACGCAAAAATGTAAAAGGCTATATTAATAGAACTTTTACTATAAAAAATAAACGATAACTGAACTGAATAAGAAAAGTGTTTCATTGGCAAAGTTTTGATGTCAATTTCCGCTATATCTACTTGCACAGAAATATTTTCCTAGAACAAAATTCACACTATACAACTATATAAACTAGAAATTTAACATAATTATTGATAATTTTCTAAATCAGTCATTGATTTTCAAGAGGTAAGTACATTTATTTTTTGGATTAATATTAAATTTATAAATATAATAAATTCCCAAATATCCACTTCGTAGGATCCTAAATTTTTAAATTTGGATTCTTTGTCGTTAAACATTCCGTTATTCTACATTAATAAAGGCAATTTGGAAACAGTGAATATGTCATCTGAAAACTTGCATCACGTCTTTCAAATATTGAAATTTAGAAAATCCATGCACACTAACCTCCAAAAGTTATGGAGAAAACTGTTTTTTGCATACTAATTTACAAATGATTGAATGTAAGACACCAAATTTGGAAGACATGTGCACAAAGTAAGTATATATTGATTGCAAAATAAAAGTTTACATAAAAAGATGCATAAATAATAATAAAAAAAATAAAATAAATAAATAAAAAAAACAATCTCGCTGGAAAATGTCGTTCTAGTATAAAATAATAATTACAGTTTTTTGTGTTAAAAATATCATAGAAACATAATAAAAAGTTTTAATAAGTGATATGCCTTCTATACTAGTTTGAATGCATTGGCAGCATCGATTTTCCATGATGTCAATTAAGTTGACTGTTACCGAAATGGGAAGCGAACACAGGAGTTAGTTGTCTTCTAGCTCTCCTGCAGACTTTGGAGTAGGGTTTAAAACAGTAACCTGTCTTATAAGATAGACTCACAGATGCTCTATGGGATTCAAGTCTGGATATCGAGCTGGTTATTCTTTATGCTCCAAACCAAGATCCCTTAGATATTCCAACAACTACGTTTCCATGAGGTCGTATGTTATTGTCCATCAAAATAAAATCACTGCTAATTGCATCGGCATATATGGGTGGACATATGGATCAAGAACCTCATTCCGATATACCACACAGCCATAGTTCCTCCCTGGAACATATGCAGATCAATGTGACCACCGAGGGAAATCCCTGCACAAACCATTATTCAAGAACTGTAATTGTGCCTTTTCTCAGTGTCCTTGATGATGTCTGGTGTTTTATTCAATTCAGACCAGTACGATCATTTTCTCGTTTGAATTGAACTCCTTTGTATAAAGTTCAGAAGCCCATCACAGTCTAGTCCAGAAAACGTGTTCTTTTGCACAAGATAAGTGGGACTTTCCCTGTCATCTGGTGAGGGAGATGCACACAACTGGTTTCCTTGCACAGAGAATGATATGGTGAAAACACTTTGGCACTGTACAAGCAGATATTCTTCTTACTGATGCAATAGAGTGCTCTTTAAGAAGTTGCGGCACAGAAAAGCTTCTTCTCATTCTGCCCGAAAGCGCTATAAAATGGTCTTCTTTAAGTGCTGTAGCTCGTGGTGGGACAAGAACATATTTTTTGGACGTAAAAGCTTCGGTTTGATATTGATCCCAGAAACAGTGGACAACACTGCGAAACACATTAAGACGCCTAGCCATACCAGCCTGGGACAACCCTATTTCCATCCATCCTATAACCCACCACTTTTGCAACACCAAGAAATTGGGAAAATTGATTCTCTCAGACATTGTGGGACCCCGCAGACTTTTGTCAACGAATCTACAAACAAATGTTGAAAATCAACAAAAGTTACTCGTAATTACGAAAGCCTGGTGATGCTTGTATACTTTTCTCTCACTCATATATATCTGTTCTTTTCTATCAAAAAGAAAAAAAGTGGTAGCTAACATTTTCGCACAAAATTACATAAGTTCGTTTTTATCATTCACATAAACAATAAATTTTATCGTTCGCTTCAAAATCCTTCACTTTTGGAGGCCAGTAAATTACCCTTGTAACCAAGAATGACTGAAGATTTATAACTATACGTGTCAAATGTATGTTTTGAAAAAGACCTAGTAATATAAAATTTGATACAGTTGCATGTAGAAAACAGCAGAATAAGTAGTATATGTTTGTTTTGTCTATTCATTCATATCAAAGGCACACGATAAAAATAGTGTAACCGATATGCAATGGGACTATTGTGATTAAGGAAAAGTTATAGACACAGATTAATTTGAAATTTGATTATAAATGTATAAGAATTTAAAGAGCACAAAGCAAAAATATCACCAAACAACACATATTCAGTCATAATTTGATGAGAAATCTTGTTAAGATATCACACTGACTTACACATCTACATACGGAGCTCTGAGACACGTGTACTATAACGAGAAGTCTTAGAATTAATTGTAAGAAAGTATGAAGCGAAATTTGATATAGATTTTCGTTTTAAGTATGACAATCTGGTGTTACAAAGATTGTATTTTCAATGGTTGTTTGGAGAGAGAAGGCACTGAGTTTAATGTACTTTAGCTTACACGTTTCAGCAAAATCCCATATAAAGTATTTGAGATGCTTTCAGCACTTGTAGTTATTCGAGAAAAGATCAAACTAACGCAGTAATAGCAAAACTATTTTATAGATGGATTAATTTATATAAACGACAGTGATTTCACATTATACTTGTCGCAAACTAGAAGATAATCGTTTATTAAATACTGAGTATCATGAGCGAGACTCTTATAAGGAAAAAATCTGTCATTATGACATCAGAAAATGGGTGGATCATATGACTAATTTAAACTTGAAGCTGGTTTAGATTTGATTTGAAGTAGACTAGTTATATTTGAAGCCAGTCGCTGTCGCATGACATGTTTTATCAACATGTCGTGCGAAAGCAAATAGATTTGATTTTATATTCCGCTTTTAAAAAATTTAGTAAAATATATCTCATGTTAAAAATTAAAATTTCGACATTTTTTAAACAATGGCTAATAATTAGTCTTATATTTTTCTTGAAAGAAGTACATTTAATAATAAATCTTTATATGGGTTGATATAATTTTTTGAAAATATAATTATTTGTAATTATTTTTATTCTCTTATATAATTGTTCCTTAATTTAATTTAGTTTATTGGATTACAAGTATTTTTGAAATCCAAAAGATTGTCATTATTTTCACAAAGTAAGAAAAACCAAGTAATTATACAACATTTTTTGCGAAACTTTTCAAAATCCTGTTATATATAATTTGAGCTAATTATTAAATAGGGCTTTAAAAAGTGGTTCCTGTTTTTCAGGTATCTAAGTACATCCTTTAAATACATATTATTGTTAAATTGAAATCATAAATGTAATTGTAATATATATTTAAATACATGCACTGAATTCATAAATACACTGCTCAAAACAATTAAAAGATATTGTAAGTTTTATATAAAATAAAGATATAAGGGAAATTTTTTTTGCCGAAAATGGAAAAAGAGAATCACAAATGCAAATTTTTTCTGATTTTCAAAATGTGGAGTATACTAATTTTGAGTTCGACGTCAAAAACGTCGCTTCAGCGGCAGTGAATGAAATTTGACTTTCAACTGAATAAAAGACAATGAAGACAAGGATGATCAGCATTCAGTGACTGCTTTGTTTCGATGAGTACGATGTCTCAGCGAAGTCATTTAACCGATTCAGAAGCTTGGGGAGTTGTTGGTTGGTTAGAAGGGAGCCAAACTCAACCCGAAGTAGCGCAAGCCATTGAAGTGTCACAAAGTGTATTTTCCAGGATCTGGAACCGATTTTTGGAGACTGGAAATGCAGGCCGAAGACCAGGGCAAAGTCGTAGACGGGCAACAACGCCCCATGAAGATCGTTATTTAGTGTTAACGGCTCGGAGACACCGAAATATGAACTCTACTCTTCTCCAACAACACCTTTGCTCGGCTACTGATACCACGGTTTCAATTCAGACTGTCCGAAACCGGCTCCATGGAGTAGGTCTGTATACTCGCCGACCGATGGTATGTGTTAAATTGAAATCAAAGCATCGTCTCTACCTCAGGGAGTGGGCAACAGAGCTTGTAAACTGGAAGAGAAGTAAATAGAGCAATTTTCTTTTTATGACGAGTCCCGTTTTTCTGTTCATCCTGAAAAGAGACGCATTTTCATCTGAAGGGACAGTGGCAGTAGGAATAATCCTGCGTTCGTGCTCGAAAGTGTCAGATTTGGCCGTGGGGGAGTGTTGGTGTATGGTGGCATCTCCATTGACGGGCGCACGACCTTTATATCATTCAAGATGGACCTCTGACTGGTCGCAGATGTAGGGATGAGATCCTCAAACCTATTGTAGTCCCTTATGCTGCATCAATAGGAGATGACTTCATTTAAATGATGGTAACTACAGGCCACATTGTGTTAACCTGATGGAGGACTTCCTTTTCGAGAAAGGAATCATACAAATGGAATGGCCAGTGTGTTCTCCAGACATGAATCAAATAGAGCTCGTTTGGGATATTCTAGGAAGACGAGTTGCTGGCCACCAACCACCCCCACTATCTCTCCAAGAACTGGAAAGAGATGTTCTGGAAGAGTGGGACAGAATACCCCAACTCGTGATTAATAGTCTCATTGACTCCATGCCTCAAAGGTGTTCAGCGTTGCTAGTCGTCCGTGGAAACCATATTCCTTACTCAAAATGATTTCTTTTGAAGAAAACACCTTTTCTTATTCTTTTTTTCTCATATGCACAAATTGTGTTTTTTTCTTTTGTACACAAATGCGCAATAAAATGCATTTTTTTTCTGCTAAACATGTGTAATGTATTCTCATATAACCTACTAAGTCTGTCGACCATGTATCAATCAGCTAATAAGTCTCCCAGCCACAAGGTCCACCAAAAAACGACAATATCCTTTAACTGTTTTGAGCAGTGTAGATTCACAGCAAATCATTGCTAATCGATCTTCATTTCGGTTTGGGTTGTTTTAATTTTATGTTTATTTTTAAGAAACATTTTTTTACTTTTTTTAAGAGTGAGACTTTATTAGAAAGGAAATGAATCATCCACAAAATCCAAATCCAATTCAGATGAACACGAACAATTAGGCTCCCAACTCGGGTTTTCATTACAGAAAATGATTAATATTTTGCATTGAAGTTTTATGAAATCTCAATCACTAAAAGAAATACATTTATTTACATTTTTCTGTAAATCATACATACAAAGTATTTATTATACTTTGTGAATACAACCACAAAGAATAAAAAAATATTATAGATACCTATATTATTACAGTTCTTGAAGTATAGATAGAATTGATTAAATAAAAGCATTTTAAAAACAATATAAATTCTATATTTATGACAAGTAATATATTATAACTTAAAATGCATTTATAATATAAAATTTTTAATCTAAATAATTTACAAAATACTATCAATAACTGAAATAATTTAAATTTTGTTATTCATAATTTTAGAAAACTTATACATTTATGTAGAATATGAAGTAATATTTTTAGGGAAACAATTATTCTCGAATTAACAGAAAAATTAATGCTTTGTGTGTGGCTCTCTTTCCTAGAGTAACAATTTTTTATCGTAGTGAATTTTTTAATTTGTGTGTATAATTACAATAAATTAAATGTTTAAAATAAAAGATTTTATATATTTCTAATATCACAAAAAAGTTGTCAAATAAAAGTTGAAAATTCTAAATTTTACTTTCCAATGAGAATAACAAATAAAAATATATTCGTAAATATTGGAAATTAAGTTAAAAAATAGATATCATAACCGCAAAGATACTATACAGTATTAGCAAATTTTTTTATTGGCTTATATTATTTGTTATGTTAGTTCACAATGTTTCATCTACGTCACAAATAACCCACAACGATTATGTTGCATGTGCAGTAGATGCTCGTTTCCTTGAACTTCAAATTTACAAATACTCAGAATTTTATGAACTAATGGCTAATCCCTAGCACATAATCGCATTAAATTATTGTTTACGAACCAAAAGTATGAAAAATCTCATTTTCGCGAACTCATTTTCATGCATCTTTCGTTTGCATTTAATTTTTATTTCCTAATTTTTATCAATTTTGTTTCTTTTTTCATTTTAATTTATGGTTGAGAAACGTAGATAGACGTTTTTATTAGAGAATTTTAAATTTTTAGAATTAAAGATAAACTGCACTACTGATGTTAAAATCCGATTTTCTTAAGCAATTCGTGTGGTTTTCCCGCCTAATCTCCTATCTTACAGAACATGCATCAAAATATAATCAAGTGCAAATATCAAAATTATCTTTGAAAGGAGTTTTATGGCTTAGAAGTGCGGTATGAAATTGACATTCTAGGCGAAATGCATTTGTTATAATGAGCAATGCCGTATGTTTGGAATACTGTTGCAGAAAAAATCATATCTAGATCAATTTGTTATTCAGACTTCATTACCACTATAACTGAAAAAAAAAAACGAAGAACATTTATCTGACACCTTTAGTAAAGATGAGTTGTTTATCTATGAACTTCGACAAAGCTGCACAGTGACGCCCGAATATCATTTCATGATTTTTTTGAGTGTAGACACAGATGAAATTTCCACATAAAAACTAACAGAGACAATTAATTGATTGAAAACTTGATGAATGAAGAGGAAAAATGACTTTCAAATACCGAACAAGAAAATGACACAGTGCTGTGATCATTTGTAAAAAAATAAGATGAATGGCTGCCAAAATTGAAGTACCTTTTTTGAGAAAAATAGCAGTAAAATGCTTTGTTACGAAAAACATTGCAGTCAGTTTATACTTGGAATAACAATGCAGAAAAAGAACAATATTTAGGTCTTTTTGACATATAAATTTTAGAAACAAGTTAATTGAAGGAAGATAAAAGTATTTATACCTGACAATTTGAATGAAGATGTGTTACTCATCCATGAATTTTGACAAAGGTTCTTAGTGATGATCGAAAGGAACTCATCGCTTCTCGAAATTTCATTTCTGGACATTTTGAATGTGGTTTCAGACAAAATTTGTACGTAAAATGTATCGAATTATTAAATGATGATCTTTTAATTTAAGCAGCGGCCAATGTCTGAGTGGTTGACGTTTTTGATTCCTGGGATGTTGGTCCCGGGCTCGAATCCCGGTTTGGGAATGGACGTTTCCCTTCTCTCTCTCTGTGTATCTTGATGAGTTGATGGATGAATGTGGCCCGCCCTATCATCGGATTTGTGATGGAGTGACGTGGGCAATGCTACTTGTACCTCCGTGACTTGGTTCCCAGGTATCCACCGGGTAACGCTAAAATGAGTAGCGGTTTCCGGCCTTGTTGTGGGCGACGGGTTCAGTGATCCAATGTGTCCCATCATTAGAAAAAATAAAGTTTTATCTCATTAAGTTTAAATAGAAAAATCATTTAGAGTTTAATGCGCACAGAATCATTATTTTCAAATATCGCGATCTCTGCAAGTATTCCATAGGAATGTGACCGAAATTTATTATTTTGATAAATTGTATAAGTATGGTAAAATTCATAGCCTGATTAGTCATTTTGCTTGTAATCTTCTTTATATTTTTGAAACTAAAGTTTTCTTGTTAAATATTTATAAAAGTTTTTGATTGCAGTGTATCATATGCATTACAAATTATATAATATTTATTACATCAAGCACACACTAACCCTTCTCTTTTTTAATATTGAGTATGCTTTATTTAACAAGTCACTTTCTTTTATGCTTCTTCAGTTATACTTTAATACCCTTTCCAACACTATTTCATTCATACTTGCTTCACTTGACCAAGTAATCTATTTTCTGCATCATTTAGTCTAATTTTTCATTCATTGAAATTTCCTTAATTTATAAATTTGCAAGATTTATTTCATTATGTTTTCACTTTCATGAAACGTTTTAGAAAAGAAAAAAAACTCTATAGTTTGAAAAGAAAATCGTTTCTTCAACTTTTTTTTTTATTTCTTAATTAAATTTTGATATTAAAAGTATCGATTTCTTTTAATTTTGTTATAATTTGCTAGTTAGTTCTACATCTAAACTTTCTCTAGTCAATGTCTTGGCTTAAACTTTAAATCATTCAAATTTTATTTTATTTAAATTTTAGCTGGGTAAAGATTCATCAAAGTTTGATAGGAGTTTTTCTCAATTAAAAGCAGATAATTCATTATAGTTTCATAGCTCCTTTTCTTTCTGAATTTAAATTTTGATATCATTTTATTTATTTATTTATTTATTTTAGGTAAATTTACAACATTAATAAGGACTTCATCTAAATATTTTTTCATTTAACAAGAAATGAGAACAAATATTTTAAAAATAATATTCATGCAATAAATATTTTATTTAACGATGCAAATAACATTTCGATTCACATGTTAGTAACTTTTCTTCAAGAATTGGTTTTTTTATATAATGTTTTGCAGGTTAATATGTTAATATTTCTATAAACATAAGAAAATACTGTATATATATATATATATATATATATATATAGATATATATATATATATATATATATTCATGAAACATTATGAAACTTCTACCAGGATGTTAGTGTCTGGCTAATTTAAAATAAAAATTTACAAGTTTTACGCTTCGTTTCGAAATCTTACATTACAGTGTTTGTAATTAACTTAAAGCATGATTAATGCAGATTAGAATTTTCGGCAAATTGTTTATATTGATGTTTAATCAAGTTGCTGTATATCTATACAACATTAATTCTTCTCGCTTCAAGAAGGAAATCGTGTGATTCTTTTCTCCTTTTTAATAGTCATTTACGTGTAACCGCAGAAATTAGGAAAATATATATATAGTATATGATCTCTGTTCTTTCTACATTCTCAAATAATTTTTTTTAACAGAAATAAAGAAATTTAATTTTATTTTAATGTTTGAAACAACTGTTTTTTGTCCATAACAGAGTATATGTTTATATTACTTTCAATTTTTTAAATTCGGCCACTGACAGTGAGACTTTATTGGTAATTGGATAAATAAAGTCCTAATTTCAATATTGAATAACTAAAGATAATTTTAAGGCATTCGATACTTCGTAAGATTTGATTTTACTAAAAACATACGAGAAGCATTGTTTCTTGGAGCAAAACTATGTTTTAAACAGAACTGATTAAATACCTTCCCTTTCTGATCCTTTATTTTTGTCCTCAAAGCTATACATGCGCACATTTTCGGTTGGAGTCGATGGTTTGCTAAAACTGATGGGGTTTCAGCCACGTAGTTAATTTAAATATATAGTATCACTCTTCGAGTTGTAATAACATTTGAATTTGAATTCAAATCATAACACACTCCTAAAAGAGGAATGAAAATAATTTTTTTTCACGTTAATTAATCTCAACAATTTTTTCCATATTCGAAACAAAGAATTATCATTTGCTTGATGTTTATCTTAGAAGCTATAGATATGTATGTTAATGAAGCAAAAGCCTTTTATAAGAAGAATGTGAAACATATTTTTGTGAAACTTGGCGGATGTATATTCTGGAAATCAGAGCCGAAAAAAACAAGCGAGCAAAACAATTTTTTTACTTTTTCAAATATAAGTGGAGTGCTTAGGGCAAAGGATTGCATTTATAAACTGCTTCTCCCTAAGCTGGTTTTCACGATAAAAGTTGCACAGTTCCATGCTGCTTTGTTGGTAAAAGAGAACCTGCATATTTATAAAATTTTCTTTTCTTGCTATAAAATAATTCATGTTAGCAATTTTATCTCTATACAATATTTAGGCACACGAGAAGATAAATTTTTTTAAAAAAAATAAACGTTGAATTTTTATGCGAACTATTCTTTTCGGTAAGGGGTAACCCTATGTGGATCATCCTTTCTCCCCTCCCCCCTTCCAGAAAAAAACTCCTCGCTCTAGCATCTTTTTATTTCTATCCTTTTTTGTTTCATTTTTACAGTGTCCCACAATTCCTTTCGATTCTTTTAGCAGCCCCTTACATGGGCTGTACCAGCAACAGCCCCTGGCCCGCACCTCACGCCCCAGGGAGCAGTTGTGCATATAAATGGCATCATTACTGGGGTTGGCGGAGGAAAAGAATGCCAGGGCGGATAACTTGGGAAGGTGATGGTGGACGAAGGGGGATGGGGTGAGTGACAGCAGACACGATACAGGGAGGAATGCCAAACCGACCGATATAGACGGACAGACAAGCAAGGCGAGAAAGAAAGCAAAGAGATTTATGAGGGAAAGAGGCATAACCTCGCTTGACTGGGCACACTTTTGGCGTCATAACCCACACTAGGCGTTAAAATTTTCTTTTTTTTCATCGTCTTCCTCTTTTATGTTGCAAAGAATTTTCATGCAAAGTTTCACTAGTGTGAAAAAGGTAGTTCTTTACCGGAAGAAAAAAAGAAAAGACAAACCATGCCGGGTAAAGCGAGCAATAAGGAACTCTAGTGTATTCTGTTGCTTTTTAAAATCAGCGCAATTTGTATTTGACTAGTTTAATCGCTCCAATTGCAATGTTAAGTTGAACAAACATATATAACTGCCCCTAAGAAAATTATCACATGCATTTAGCAAGTTATTTATCAAATATAAGAAGTAATTCATAAAAATTTTAAAAATTTGTTTTTATGAAATCAGGAATTATTTTTTAACTAGAAATATCTTACCAGCACACAATTTGTATTTACATTCGAATAAAGAATAATTGGAAGTTATACATATAATATAATAAATATATCCTTAGGTAAAATTATTGAATTGTATCACTATCAAATCAAAGAATTATATTCCTGAATATTTTTAATCTACATATCAGAAAAATGACCTTAAAAAGGCTTACAAATGCAATCAAGAGCCATATGATTTCAACTGAAATTGTTATAAGATGTTTTAATATTACTTTGTATTGTGTGCATTGCTAAGATGGATTTCTTTATATTAGAAACCATGTTCTCATGATGAAAGGATAAATCTCGGAAAGCATCTGACCACAGTACGTTTTCATATAAAAAATAAAAACAATCTTTTCATTTCCAGTTCTTCAATAAACTTAGAACTGAACCCTGAACGTTCCATTCTGAATGATGTAATTCTGTCACTAGTCATCTTCGTATCTGAATAAGGCTAGTACAGTGAACACTGTATTTTATGCAAGTAGCATAGTGGATTAGAAAGATTATTTGTGAGCAAAACGATTGAATTTTGGAATCTCTGGATAATTTCTCGGAAACTGTGAAAGCAGACAACACTATTTGACTTGGATGATCTTTAATTTGGAATAAATACTTATTTCAGTTGCAACTTTTTCAGAAGTTGAACTCAAGCATTTCTATAGTGTTTTATATTAAAAATATGTCAAACATTATCATCGAATATAAGATATCGAATGTCGTTGTGACATCATTCAATGGAAGTGTAACCTTACTGTGGCAAGGAAGAACTTCAAGGCACAAAACTGGTACAAGAATTTCTCCATATCTCTCATACAAATTTGGTGGTGTAACATGTAATTTTTACCAAAGTTCTACTTTATGCTTATAAGAGTGTTTTATTATTATTATTATTGAATTAATTTCCAAAGGAATCCTCAATAGCCATTGAAATTATTTTTTAGCAAATGAGTCAAAATTTGTTAATTATTTATTTTCTAATTTTAATCCTTAGTGTAAATTCAATAGCCAAAATACATGGCTATTCTTTAGATAAAGAATATATATTTACATAAACACATGTATATAGAACTCCAGTGGCTCATTAGATTTACGCCTCTTGCCATTAAAGCCAGCAAAAGGAAGTATCATTTGCCGCTATCAGTGATTGGAAGGGTGATTGCATTTTTCCTCATAGGGTTTCAGGAGCTTCACGGGTTGGGGACGTATCCACGTTAATCAGTGATACCCAAGGTTTTTTTTTGGCTTGTGTGGCGGGCATGTGGAGAGAAGGTTGCCAGCTCAGGTGAGACCTCGTCACCTGACAGTGGTTTTAAATTACGAGACACTTAGTGTTGGACGAGTATTCCAAACCCTTTAACTTTAATGTACACTTCGGGGCTTACCTGAACTTATATGCATGTATGTACAGATATGTATTCAAATGCATAAATAGGTATGTAGATTAATAGTTATAATATATACATAACGCACACACATTTTCACATGCACTCACACTCAATTCAATATGTATGTAAATTCTTATTTTAAGTAAATATTTAGTTGGAATTTAGAAAAAGGTATTTCTATAATGCTGTTACTCTAATAATGTCGACATGCATTGTGAGAAAACTGAGTTATACAAATATTCTTTTACTGTAATAATATAAATACACTTATGTGTGTATGTTAAAATGCTTGTTAGACTCCTAATAATTATTAAACACCATTCGTGCAGTTTGCATTCTCTGCATCATTCAGGAAACTCTCTATAGATTTCAATAGATGTATAATGGAGGCATATACTTCCAAATTTTCCATTAAATTCAAAAATGGTAGGAAAAGAACTATCATTTCCTTTTGATTAGACCTTAACTACTCCAAAAAGTAGCGAAATTATTGCCAAGGCAAGGAGTCAATCATTTACATATATAAATATCTTAAATGTTTTTAATTATCTTTTGTATTTTTATTTTGGTTAGTAGATATCAAAAAGTGAGACTTTGGCAGAGGAGACTCGAAATTGATCATTTGTTTTAAGTACACTAGCAAACTTATTTGGGCTAGTCTGTGCAGGCTTGTCTTTGAATTTTAAATAACGGGAAAAATAACTGGATTAGGAAGTTGAGAAGTTTTCATAATATTCACACGTGAATCAATATTTATATAAAATGTTGTATTTCCACAATAAAATATTTGATCAAAAGTCATTTGATCAAATCAAATAATATAATTTGTTTATTTGACTACAAGCCTCTTCAACAGTATTTGTAAAAATAAATAAATTTTGAATGGGCCTATAGCTGCATCATTATTTTTTTAATATAGTTTGGAATTATTTTACCTTTATTTGCTTAAAGTTCAGAAATGTAGTCATGTTGTATTATGAAAAAAAAAAAAAATGATAGTTATTATAAAAATGATAAAAGTCACTTTTATTTTTAAAGTATATTGCCTGTATCCTTATAAATATAAGTATGCATGGTATATCAGTTCTAGATTAAAAACGGCAAATTAGGTATTTGATCAAGGTAAGGTTCTCAGAAAAGGCAGCGTATGATTTTTCATATTTAGTTCGAATGGAAAGAAAGCACTTATAAAAAAGTTTGATTTTGAGATTAAGGTCCTGAATGTTTATTTGCTGAATGAAAAAAAAAATACAACATGCAACAACATACATCAGTAATGTTTGTTATTTATACGACATCTTGCAATATTAAGTATTTATTTTAAGCCTTTTATATGATTAAAATTTCATAATTTTTTTAATACGTATATGTCTTTTCTTACTATGTATCTCAATTTCAATTACATCTTTTTAAACATAGCAAACTTTAAAAAAATTTATTCTTAACCTCATTTAAATAAATAACTTTATTTTAAAGTTATTTTTTTTACCAAGTTATAAATGTGTGAACATCTTATAAAAAGTATCTGTAGATCAATATGTATTTTTAAACTGAAAGTACTTTTAAATTTGGAAAATAAAATATATTATTATTTAAACTACCCCGCACTAAATAAAACGATCTAGGCTCTTTTAGAAAATCTTTTCAAGAAAAGATTTAATTTTTCATCATATCACACGTTACAAACCTTTTAAAGTAAAAAAATGCATGAACCTTAATGCTGAAATTTAGAATGAATTTGTAAGGGTAAGTGCTTTAAAATGAACATAAATATGCTTAGTAAAACAGAACATAAGAAAAAACTTGTAAGAAAGTAGAATTTGATGAATTACTGGAAAAGATAGCTTTTTTTCTATATATTTAAAAAAATTATCTCTCCAAAACAGCTTAGACCTTCAACATTCTTGTCTGTTGGATAGAAACTTGTATCTACACATACTTACCGTTAAGACGTTTCACAATTATCCAATTTCATCTAAAACATTCTTACAAAAGGTTTTTGCCTTCTAAATTCTTAAAACTAAAGCTTATATTAGTTACAACGCAAATAGAATTTTCTGCAGCAGGTACACATAATCTTTCGAAATTCCGGCGATGTTTTCAAGGCCCATCTCTGTCGCACACACACGATCAAATAAATTGAGAAATAAGCTACTGTGTATGACGCAAGAACACACCCTTCGGCACCTAAGCCGGCAAAAGGATTAAGGATTATTTAAAGTCGATTACATATTTGTTTTTTTCATTCTACCTCTTTTCCACATCGGGAGCGGAGCTGAGTGAATCCTACTAAATTTAAAAACGAAAAAAAAGATATATATACACGAACGCCGATGAAGAAGTGAATTCAAAATGCATTTGCATAAGAACGAACTCTGAAATTGGAAATTGCATTTCCTTTGTTTACAGAAAGCGGGAAAAGGATAGGTTTCTTCGAAAGAACATCGTCTGCTGCGAGAAACGTTCGTCGCGGTAAACACATCAAGTATTAAAAAGAGTGCCATTTCAAAAGGCTTATCACAGTAAACACATTATTCTTCCCTCTTTTCATCTTTGTACCGTTTGTCTTTCGTTTCGTTCCTTTTGAATACGCTTTTTTTTTTCTCTTTACCTTCTTGCACGTCGCTGTTCTTGTTCAATGAAATACGCATTCGAACTGTTGGAACAAAAAGAATTTCTTTAGCTGCTTCGAACTTTACGACGACACTAATGTACTAGATTTCAATTTTGAAGGATTATCTTCCCAGGAGACGCCAAGGAGAAGAAGACTAAACGCTCTTTGTCGTTAAATAAATGTCTTAGAAAATACTGAAAAGGAGAAAGCGTCCATAATATATTCTTTCTTCAAGGGACTGGATCGTGTACAATCATTTGCAAAAGCTCTAATTAAGGAATTCGTTTCAAACAGTTAGACTCCGATACTTTCCAAAAGAATATTATTTCTGCAGACATCACAATGTGCCGAAGTAAGCGATCCATATTAATTACAATGTGAAAAGTGAAATAAAATAGAAATGCTTTCTAAAGAAAAAAAAATGTTCCGTTCCTTGCACTTTTGCCCTGGAACATTTTCCACAAATTTATTCAATGGAAATGAAAGAGGTAAAATGAATTTAAGAAAATAAAATTTTAAATGATAGTTTCTAGAAGTACTAGAAGATTTTTTTCTATTCTCTACTTGGAACCTACATTTATAAGGAATTTCGGCATATTATAAGCAAGTATACTTTTTTCGAAACATTAATATTGTTTTCGAAATATTTTTGCTTACAAAGTATAAGACTTATTTTTTATATTCATGTGACCTGGATAGTGTGCAGATAAATTGTGAATAGTTATTTAATAGAGATAAATCCATTCATTTGAATCTTTTTAAATATCAATAAGTTTTTCTTTTATTGCTCCTATTACTTCCATTGCTACATTTTAAAAATTTGGATTTATTATTCGCACAATAAATTTAAAAATAATTTTACATAAAAAAAATTAATCAAATACATTCGAGAAATGCTTGGATATTTGCAGCAGATTACTTTAGACAAATGCACAAATTTTGATGTATATATTAAAATTTATAATTTATATTACATAAAATAATGAAAAATGTCACCAAAACTTAATGATTTCATCCTTGAAATCAAGAGAACCAATTTATGCAAATTGTGGAAACAAGCAAATGAGGCTGATTTACGGGTTCACCTTGGCTTTGTTCTGGAACTCAGCTTTTCGGAGAAGAAGGTCCGAGCTTCGGCCCTAGCTACTTGTTGAATAACGGATTCCTTTTTCTTTCCACTTGTATAGTTTGAATGTATGTTTGTAATTACAGTCATTCTGCATGTATTAAACATTGCTGGAGTTTTCTATAAGTTGACTCTCTTGCGACATTTGAATACAGGTTATTATCCAGGAAAAATTCTTCTGGGTAACAATACACGAGAGATGCATGGATATCTTACAACGGCTATTAGCTGTCCGGTTGTTCATTATGGGATGTTAAGAGAGATATTGATTAATAATACTTATATATGTTGTTCTTGTGCATTTATCAAAACAAATTATTGAGCTTTCTTGGAAAGAAAGAATATGGACATCAAAGAAATATGTAATTAGTAAGAATTTTATATCAAAATAAAATAATATGTGAGCTGAAGAATAATTCCATTCTGGGGAAAATAGTTATTTTTAAAAATATTTCAATCCTTAGCTGATTTTGGAAGAGAGGACTTTAAATGATGTGCAAATAATATTCACCAAATATAAAATACAATTCAAGTAACAACATAGAAAACCATCATTTACTTGTTCAAGATTTTCAGCCAGTTCATAGAGCATTTTCATTTCTATTTGGAATTGTAATTGGAAGTATATTGTCATTATATTTTTTGAGAAACAATTGACAATAATCTTCAGACATAAATGTGAACAATTTCAAATTTAAAAAAAAAAAAGAGAAAGATATCCTGTCTGGTAGAACACATGACGAAGATTGTCTTTTTGACACGTTAAATGTTTAGTAAGATCCAATGTCCTTCTGTTGAGGAGTTTCAATACAGAGAAGTGTCAAGCTTATTATTTTACTGTAATTCGAAATTACATAAATGGGAGTATCTATCACTTTCAATCGCTATATAAATAGGTAAAAAATATTTAATAATATTTGTCATTATTAATTTTCTTCTTAATATTCAGCAAAAATAAATTTAGGAAAGGTAAAATCTGTATATTTGTCAGAGTTGAATTATTTTATTCCATTTGACTGTTAATAAATTATCATGTAAGTAAAGTAAAAATTTTTATGAGAAATTTTCAAGCATAATTCTTACGCTCATAAGGTGCAAGTTAGTTTTTACTGCTTTCTTTTTTTAATTCAGAAAGAAAAAAAAATTAGAAATTTGTTTAAAAGTCTATACAGAGATATGAAAAGTCCTTATAATAAATTATAAATTTTTAATGATGACAACAATTTTTTTGCTTAATTAGTAATTGTAAGAAATTAATTGTGATTTTGAAAATGGAAGATATTTCGTTACAATATAAACATCATAGTAAAAAGCACTGATAAGTCATCTGTATGATTTAAAATATTATGATGTTTGAAATAAAGAATTTATGCCGAAAAACAATCAATGAAGTTGGAAGTTGGAAGGAAAATAATTTATCATTTTAATTAGTAACATTTTTGGGTTGCAAATATCTTACTTTAATATTAAATATTATTTAAGAAATTTCTGCAAATTAAGGTAATGATTTTATTCTGTTTGAGCAATTATGTGACGCTAGAAGTACCTATTGGATTAGAAGAAATAGTCCGGAATTTATATATAGTTTGAAAATACATTCAGAGACATTTAAAGATGTGGAAATACCTACAACTTCATCATTTCTCTCGGTGAGATTTAAATTTTAATTAACTATACCTAATCTAATACAAAAAAGTAAAATACTTTTTAGGAACAAACATTATTATTTATGAGAAATATTAGTTTGGGGAAAAAGTAATCCATTATTTTTTCGGTAGACGTTTGCAGTGATCGATATCTCGTGAAGTATCTATCAAACAATTTCAGATTTATGCTCGTTGGAAAGGTGACATTTGACACTAAAATATTCTCTTGCGGTTTTTTGTTTGATTAATTCAGTTACGAGTACAAGGTTTTAAAAATGGAAGACAACAAACAGAAAATTCGATACATTTCCGTTTTTCTCATGTAACGGCGAAAAAGATTGCCAGGTGGCTAAAATTGTGAAAGATGTTTATCGTCCTATATAAGACTGTAACAATCAGTTACGTACAATTTTTGTTTTGTCGATTCCGTTCGGGTATTTTTGATGTTAGAGATGCACCTCGCATGTGGATACAGCATCGTCGAAAATGTCTATAAAATATCAAAAATGATCGAAGTTAACCACATGTCAGCAGTCGTAACGCGTAAGACCTAAATATCTACATGAAAGCTGTTTTAAACCTTTTTACAAAGCGAATCCAAAAGAAGTTACATAAAGTTCACGTAAAAATAATGGATTTTTTTCCCCCAAACTAATACATAAGATCACCTACTTGTTTGCAGAGAGTATTCAGATTTTTTTAAAACTTTTAATTTTCTCCGTGAAATTAAATACCAGTTTAAAAATAAAAATGTAATTGGCATAAAATTGTTATCGAGTTTAATTATCATCTGCATCATTGAAAATATCCGTTGCTTTAAAACATCGCTGAAAAATTAACAATAAATCGAAGGCTATATTTTTGTGCTATCCGAAGAGAAATACTCTTATTCAATTATTAAAAATAGATGTGAAAATCTTGGTTTTGATATTTCTGCAAGTAAAAGAAGTGACATAATTAATATGAAAGGAAAGAAACATCAAAACTTACATTTGATTGGGAAAAGGTAAAAAATGTATACTATAAAAAGGCACGTACATCTGTTATTAAATGGTATTTTATGTTTAGTCGCATTTTATGTGTTTTAAAAGAAAATCCAACTACCCAAAGAGTTATTACAAAGTCCTTAAATACATCTCCTGGAACTTTGGACAAAATTATAAAGCCTGATTTAATCAAAACAACATCAAGAAAAATGTTGTTCATGTTTCCGTGTTAAACACAAGAAAACATGGTTCAGCGTAAGACAGTCTGCAGACTGTTGAATGAAAACTGTTTAATGGGTGAAAAACAGAGATATGTAATTATATAATTAGTGAAGCTTTGACATATTTTTCTATCTTTAACAAAAAATATCGATTTACTTCAGAAAAGGAAAAGAAAAAGCCCTAACAAGTTGGTTTAGAGAAAACAAGGAAAACTTTTCTAAAGGTTTTATGGTTATTTATGGATTCTCTTCTTATAGCGGAAAACTTAAACTAACGAAAGCAGAAGGAAATGTCAAAATTAATTCGGATTACTATTAGAAGTAAGTTTTATTGTCTATTTTTAAAGAAGAAGTTCCATTCCTTTATTCAAACAATCTTCACTGTGTTACGTTCCATAAGGATAAGGCTACAAGCCATATCTTTAAGTCTACTGCTCTATTTTTTTTAAAGAAATGAAGCCTGAATGGTAGTTATCCCCCCCTAAATGCATCCCACTCAAGTCCTTAGACGTTTCACCAATGGATTATTGGGCATTTGAACTTTTTAAAACCAATTCCTTATAAGCGGCATCCCAAAACATTAGATGGACTCTGGAAGATTGTGAAAAAGGATTATGGAACAATGTCACAATATCTTAAAATATAATGGAACAATATGACCCTTAAAATTTTAAGAAAAGGATTTTTAATTTGGAAATCAAGATCTATTATTATAGTTCAGAGAAAGCGCTATCAGAATGAACATATTAGAAAGTAAAATCTAATCATATACCGTTGCAAAATCGTAACAAAAATGTGTGAACACCCTCTATATGTTAATATTATAAATAGTTTATTTAATAAAAAAATATACATTTGATCTAACTTGCTTTGCTTCATAATAAATTTTGCCTATTGAATTTCGTTTTGATTAATATAAGAGAGTTATGTAATTAAAACTATTTTCTTTCATGTAATCAACTGATATTTTGTCATACAGTATTCATAGTCATAGATTAGTTCATACATATATTGTAAATCAAATTCATACGATAATTCCTACATACATTTTCATACGGCAATTCATACAGCTTAGAAGGTTCAATTGCACTATCTGTGATTAAATCAAACAATAGGATACCCATCCTTAGAACTTTGTTTACCCTTGTTAAATATTATCACATTTAAAAATGTCTCTGCATATTTATTACTTTAAACATAGCAGAGATAAAATAATAGCTCCAAACTATTATAAGGCAATTTTTGTAACATCCGAAGTGTGATTTCTTCAGAAAAAACTTATTATGAGTAATACACTGAGATTATTTGTTGAAAATAGAAATATAATACCCTTGGCAGTTCTACAGTTATTATCACTGAACCTATAAACTTCAATTTCAAAAGTTTTACCACTAAAATAAAAGTAAAAAATTCTAAAATGAAAGTAAATATATTCTAAAATAAAAATAAATAAATATGTGGATTTATGTCAAGGTAAACCTTCAGAGTATTTATTTCTGTATTTTTAATTCAATATTTTCTTTTATACAAATTCAGAAAAATGTAGGGAAATACATAACATAAAACTAAGCTAAAATAAAACAATTGACAGTTATTGATTCATTTACCAAAACGCTACATATCTGATCATTTTTTTTATTTTTCCTAGTGAAAAGATAGAAATTAATAAATTCCCCATTGCAGCCCCTAAAAATGTTCTGCATCAACAGGCACAAGTATTTCATGAGCCCATTTCAATTCATTTCAATATGTAGTTGATTTCTTCATGAATCATTGGAATTTTCATGGAATATTCAAGACTATATTATAAGCTGATTCACATTTACTATATAAGCAGGTTTAATGAATTCTAGCTATTATTGTGTATGTCTTAAACGTGTGAATCTGCAAATGCTTTTTAAATTGATGATATAATTATACAAATGAATAAAAATGTTGGTTTTGTAATTATTGGTTTACAGAACAGAAGAAAACTTCATTACTTTGTCCTTGATGCTTAGCCCAACTAGTAGCATGAGATAAACATGTGTCAGGCTATTGAGTTTATTCATGAAATTCATATGTATATTTCAAAAATATTTTAAAGACGATTAAAATTTTCACAGTATAGTTTCTATACGTAATTGAATCGTTAATATTTAAATTCAATGTTTGCTTTGTCAATTTATATACAGAAGAGTTCAAGGCGTAAAAACCATATACCTGAGTTTGCATTTTATTTATTTTCAAATCAGCATATAAGAGGTATTAAATTTATTAAATCTATATATATTATTTTATCGATAAATATTATTTTTCCTTATAAGTAATGAAGCACTAATTTTATTATATTTTATTTAGAATGTTTTTATTAAAATTATTACTATTTGTTCTACTTTTTCTAAATATTTAAATTTTTTCACTCATTATTATTTACTTTAAAAAATATGTAAATACATTATGACAAGTATACTTAAACGAAGTTTGAAAAACATACAAGTGATTTTTCAAAAATTGTATAAAAACAATCAAAGTAAATTATATAATGAATTCTATAGAACATGGATACGTTAATTGTAATTTTAATGCAAATAAATGAACATAAATATGATATTTACAATGTTAAGCACAGAATGTTAATTTTAATACTAATGAAAGAACATGAAAAAGGAAAACAGTAGCCATTTATTATTATTTTTTTTTTAGTGTTTGAATATACTCTTATTTATGAAGATGTTTCAATCAAATTTCATTATACAAATAAAAACTGATATATTTTAACACAAAAAAATATAAAATGAGATATTTTGTTAACAAAAAATGTAAATTATCAAAATCTTAAAAATAAGAAAAAGAACAGAAAAAAAGAAAATAAATGATATTTTAAGATTAACAATTTTAATTCAAAAGCTTCAAGGCAGATCAAATAAAAATTTCTAATACAGATAGTTTAGTTTCAAAGAACATGCTCTGACGTTCGAGATCAACATTTTTATTATTTCATATCACTTCATGATATTGCATACATGTTCTATAATACAACATCTAATATACGCGCACGAGCTACGTTACTATAACCTTTAATAATAGCTTGTTAGTAATATGGTTCACATATTGCTAACAAGCGATCATTACTCGATTACGTAACATGTATATCTTCCTACTGATTCCTTATTATAGGGATGCGCGTTTTGTTTTCTTTTCTTGGTTTTTCTTACTTAAAAGTTGTGCTGAAAGTTATAAAATTTGATTAATATTTTAATTTTCTGTGACCGTGCTGTTATAAAATACATTGTTAAGACAAAGGATCACAAGTAATGATCAAGGTCTTGTGATTGTGTGATTAATTTTTTGTCTCGCTATACTCACTTTTTGCAAATGAGAATTAATTAGAATGTTTTCAAATGTGGTTATCAAGTTAGACATAATGATATGTGGGAGGGATGTCAATGTGAAATGCACAAAGGTTAATTTTATTCTTTGGAAAATATCTTTTCTGATGCGTTGAATTCTTGTCATCTAACAGACTCAAAATAAGCGATCAAAGTAAATGAAAAACTCAAAAAGTGAATTGGGCGTAGTTTACATCGCAGTTATAGCTTATTATCTCCCTACTATAAAATTTACTTGCTTGTTTTTGTAGGACATAATTAAAATTTCTTTATTGAACAAAAAAGTCAACATGTTTACCAATCTAGTTATTACTGAAAACTTAATTATTACACCAGAATAAATTTGATTTATATACTTCCATTAGAGGTAAAATACCAATAATAAGGAAATTTTTTAAGGAATGATGATGATGCGATAAATTCTTTATAAAAACCAGGTTCAATTATCTGAAAATTTTTTCGCGCACTATTAAGTAAAATTCGTAAAAACTTTTATTTTAGAAATAGTTACCTGAAAATGATTTTGAAGAGGTTCTCGTTGTTTTAATAACATTCGCGAAGGTATGGTGTGAATTCTTCTCTAAGTTCGTCCTTGCTTCTTTCATGGGTTCCAAAATTTTTCTGTTACTATAACTCACTCATTTACTGAAAAATGGTCTGCATTGATGTTAAACAATATAAGGTTTTCATTATTATAGGCAAATCAGTAATTTGTTTTCCACGAAAATATAATTTAAAAAATGAAATGAAATGTGATATTGATATTTAAGGCCTTGTACCATTTTAGTGTTTAGAAACAATTCCTCTGATTGAAAAAGCTGCTCGGTGTCAGTAGCTTAGAAAAACAGAAAGTTTTACTTAAATTTAATATTTATTTCAATAATGCTAGCTTTTGTATAAATACTATATTTGACAACTGAAATTCGAGGAGAATCTTTTTATTGATTATTGAAATAAAATTTAACGATTTCTAACGAACATATATTTTTCAATAAAGAAAATAATATTGGAAACATACATCTACAAAAGATTTAGAATGTCAACTAAAAAAAAAGTGAGATTAGTAATGTTGTGAACAAGTTTCATAAAAAATGTTGCTTCTGACACAAAGGATAAATTATGATTTCTTACTCTCTCAACAAAGATTAAATTTGTCCGAAAATCAACAAATACTTATTGATATAAATAATAGTTATCACAAATTTTACCATTCTTTGTTTCTTATCATTTTTTACTATCCCTATTATTATCATTATTTGAAATGTTAATTTGGTTTTTCTGCATAAATATTGCGTTATTTTACAGTAAATATTAGCGTATTTATTCTACTTATGAAAGGTAGAAAAACACTTATGATGCAATAAATAATAAAAATAGAAATATCAATGAAAGCAAATAATGAAATTGATCAATTTTTCAGTTTCGGTATATTAAATTAGTTATTTTTGCATTGTTGAAAATTCATTTTCATTTTAATTTATACTAAAACAGCAAAAATAATTTGTCAAAGTATTAAATTTTAACGATATACCCACAAATTAGAAAACGTACCTAATTCATGGAAATATTTTAATCAATAGTAAAATAAATTATGTAATAAAATAAGAAATTACTTTTTTAAATTTAATAGAAACTTAATAGTTAAACATGTTTCAAAATATGTGATTTTGCTACGCAGTATTTAGTGAATTATTTGCTTCCCAGATGGCAGTAATGGTCTCAATCTGGGCAAGTTTCAAATTATTAAAGGTTACAAAGAAAAGAGGAAGGACAATCAATTCACACATTTCTTTATTAACAAGATCTTCTTTCTTTTTTTCCCCCCACCATTTTTTGTTTTTACCATTATTAAGCTTTTATTATTATCACTCTTTGAAATGTTAATTTGATTTCCTTAATTGCCAGTTTTAAGTATTTTGTACTTCGATGTAATACATTAATACATAGATAAAAACATTAACAATTTCGTATGCACTGTTTTAAAATGAATTGTCGGTTTACATAGACAGAAAAATTAAACAAAACATAAAAATGGAACAGAAATAAAATAATTAAGAGCAATC